>CP139503.1:71598359-71919043 GCA_021014915.2 Artemisia tridentata subsp. tridentata
ATCAAAAATTTCAAACCATTTGAGATTTGTGATCCCAAGTGATTTAAATAAGTTTAGAAAATTTGGGAGAAAATGTGGTCAGGTTTAAATGTATTCTGATTTTGAAGCATACTATGCTTCCCTTGAAACACCGAGAGAGTGTCACTGCTGATGTTGCACAAATTTGGCAAGGTGTCGGAAATTTGAACAAATATGCCCCCCCTCAATTAATGACCCGTTTTCCATTAAAGGAGCTGTAGTCATTCAATTGAGCGACGGGTATTTGTGAAAATTTAAATCAATTTACCACCTTGTGTAACATCAAGACTCTCTTGAAGAATCAAACAAGATAAAGAGTCTGATGTAAAGAAGACTTCTCTTCTAATACACGAAATGACGCACTAAAACGTACATCAATTCGGGAGAACATGGATATAAAGTAATCCATGCCCAGGTGAACATCACCCGGTTGGAGGAACAGCTGTCTTTTTGGCGACATGCTTTCCCCATTGTACAGTGCGGGTTGCAGCATGAAGTAACTGCAAGCCATTAAGACATGTTTTAACTGATTAGTATAACTTCTGCTCGAGCTTCATTTAAGAATCCGTGCCATTGTTGAATGACATTTCTAGATCCGTAAATGTTATCGATAAACAGAAGACATGCCTAGGTAGGACTATTTTTGGTATTTTCTGATTTTTCGATTTTTATGGATTTTATAGGTTTTATATTTTTGTATTTTTCTTTTTGATTTAAGGTATATACAACTATGTACAAGGATATAAGAAGACAATCCTTTACTCCTCCTTTTCTTCCTAAAGACACTTGAGGGTTTCAGGAGTCATGCTTTTCATGCCAAGGCGTGGGAGAATAAACTGAAACCTTTCTCTTGGGAGGGCCTTGGTGAAGATGTCAGCTAACTGAAACTCTGTCCTCACGAAGTATAGTTCCACAATTCCTTTTTCCACCTGTTCCCTGATGAAGTGATGCCTGATGTCGATGTGTTTTGACCTGGAGTGCTGAACATTGTTACAACAAAGAGCAATGGCGCTTTTGTTGTCACAATATAGGGGAATTTTGTTGTATGAGAATCCATAGTCTGAGAGTTGTGATCGCATCCAAAGGATTTGTGCACAACAAGCAGACATAGCAATGTACTCAGCTTCAGTAGATGATATGGAAGTACTCATCTGCTTCTTAGAAGACCAACTAACCAATTTTTTCCCTAAAAACTGAGCTCCTCCTGAAGTACTTCGACGAGTGTCTTAACATCCCGCATGATCAGCATCCGTGTAAGCCGTTAACTCCATTGCAGTGTCCTTAGGATACCAGAGACCCATATGAACCGTGCCTTGAAGATATCGGAAGATCCTTTTCACTGCTTCAACGTGCTTCTTGGTTGGTCTGGATTGATACCGAGCACACATACACACAGCAAACAGAAGATCTGGTCTGCTAGCCGTGATGTACATCAAAGATCCAATCATGCTTCGATACTTTGTTATATCTACTGGAATCCCTGAAGGATCTTCATCCAGCTTTGTTCTATCAACCATGGGAGTGTCAACAGGTTCACTTGAATAGAATCCAAACTTTTTCAAGATCTCGTTGGCGTATTTGGATTGATTAATGAATATGCCTCCGGGACTTTGAGAAACTTGTAATCCTAAGAAGAATGACATTTGTCCCATCATGGACATTTGGAACTTGGAATTCATCTCCTTTGAGAAACTATCACATTCACTAGGATCTGTTGAAGCAAAGATGATATCATCTACATATATCTGAACTAGTAGTAGATGGTTTCTTGACTTCCTGGTGAATAGTGTGGGATCAACAACACCCTTGGAGAATCCGTTCACTAGGAGGAACTTGGACAATGTATCGTACCATGCCCTTGGCGCCTGTTTTAACCCATAAAGAGCCTTCTTCAAGCGGTAAACATGAGTAGGATGTTCAGCATCCACGAATCCTTCTGGTTGACTCACATAAACTTCTTCCTTTAAGTCACCATTCAAGAATGCCGTTTTGACATCCATCTGGTAGACTATCATATTTCGACTAGCAGCATTTGCAAGGAAGATTCTTATAGCTTCAATTCTAGCAACCGGAGCAAACGATTCTTCAAAATCAATGCCCTCTTCTTGTCTGAACCCTTTAGCAACTAGTCGTGCCTTGTTCTTTAACACATCACCATACTCATCAAGCTTCACTTTGAAGATCCACTTTAAAGCAATGATCATTGCAAGCTCTAGAGGAGGCACTAATTCCCATACTTCAAGTCGATCAAATTCATGGATTTCATCCTGCATAGCCTGGAACCAGCAATCTTTAGTCATTGCTTCTTTGGCATCTTTTGGTTCGACTTTGGACAGTACGGAATTGAAGAAGCACCATAGTGCATCAGTGGCTAGTTGATTACGTGTGGATACTGGACGTGACGGATTGCCTATGATGTTGTTGATTGGATGATCACTGGTCCATTTCCTGAGATGGTCGTGAGGTTGAGGGTTATGAACAGACGTAGCAGTGCTGTGTCCTTCAAGTGAGGATGTGTCTGATGAATGTTCAGGAGCAAATATGTTTTCAAAAGGAGCCTCATCAACAGGAGCAAAAGGATTAACTTCCAAAGAATTATTATCTGAAGATTCTTGTATTACTGGAGAAGTTTGAGCGTTTGATGATGAAGGCGATAGACTGGCAGCTGGAGCATTGTGACTGACTGATACTGAAGCTGTAGGGCCTTCTGAACCTTGTGGGGCTTGAACCTCAGCCATGGGAAGTACAGCAGGTACACTTGGGATGGTTCCATTTGTTGGCTCAAAGTATTCATCAAACATAGGATCAAATAACTTCTTTAACTCCTCGCATGTAGGTGGCACATAAGAATCTGCAGGCGTGGAATTCTGTACAAGTCCTGAACTAATGCGTCCAGGAGACAAAAGGTTAAGATCGGGTCCAGAACTAATTTGTCCTGAAGCAGGTTGCTCACTCAGCTCATCGAACGTAACATGAATGGTTTCCATAATTTTTCGGGTTCTCTTATTGTAGATTCGATACCCTTTACTGTCTGGTGCGTATCCAACAAAAATACCTACATCTGCTTTAGCTCTTAACTTTCCCAAGTCTTGACTATCGTTAGTTGGGTAGCAAAGTGCACCAAACACACGGAGAAAGGAAAGATCTGGTTTCTTGTTATGAATTAACTCGAAGGGAGTCTTCTCATGAACCGGATGAATTAGGGATCGGTTTTGAGTGTAACAAGCTGTTGCAATAGCCTCTGCCCAGAGAAACATCGGTGTCTTTGAAAATATAAGCATAGTTCTTGCAGCCTCTACCAGAGTACGGTTCCTTCGCTCTACCACTCCATTCTGTTGAGGAGTGCGAGGGATACTTTTCTGATGCGTCATGCCAATACTTTCATAGAAATTACGGAGTTGTTGGTTAACAAACTCAGTACCATTATCAGTGCGGATGATTCTGACAGTTTTATCGAGCCTTACTTGCAGCTGTTTTATCAGTTTAATGATAACCTCTGGAGTTTCGTCCTTGGTTCTCAAAAACTTTACCCATGTGAACCGAGAATAATCATCTACTATCACCAGAACGTACTTCTTTCCATTTATGGTTTGTATTCTCATTGGACCGCACAAGTCCATGTGGAGGGTATGAAGAACTTCCAAGTTGGTGTTGATGTTTTTAGGCTTGTGGGTTTGTTTCTTGCTTTTACCCAGTTGACATGCCGAGCAGAGATGATCTTTCTCATATTTCAGTCTAGGCATTCCTCTAACAAGATCTTTACGGGAAAGATTATTTATGGTACCGAAGTTCAAGTGGTTCAAACGACGATGCCACAGCCATGATTTTGTTTTGGAGGCTTTAGAAAGCAAGCATATGGGAGAGGACTTCAACATTTCTTCAATCGATATGGTGTATAGATTGGTGCCCCGACTGCCCTTGAGGAGATCTATACCATCCAATTCTCTGACGAAACATGTATGCTTTCTGAAAGCCACTTCCAGATCTGAATCACAAAATTGACCCACAGAAAACAGATTGTGCCCTAGTCCTTCCACATAATATACCCTTGAGATTACACTGTCACCAAACACATAATCTCCATAACCCATAATAGCACCAAAGTGGTCGTTCCCAAATCTAACTGTCCCGATAAACTTTTTCACGAAGTTCTTGAGCCGCGAGCGATCCCCAGTCATATGTTTTGAGCAGCCTGAGTCCAAATACCACAGGACGATTTGTACGACCTGCATTTGAAACCAGACAACAATGGATAACTGAAAAATGTGGATCCCTAAGTGCAATTGGGGTCCATTTGGTCAGCACACACATATTCAGGTACCACAGATTTCACAGATGCTACTGTCTTTACTGAGGAGACAGAACTAGAGGCAGGACAGGACCTAGATGGAAAGCATTGTGACTCTAGAGACAGGATTCTACCAGTTGGTCTCCATTCCTTATTAATCACAATTTTATGCATATTCATTTTAGGTAATGATCTCTGTTTTCCTAAATTGAATTTCCTTCCAGTGGGTCTCCATTCCTTAACCTTCACAATTTTATGCTTATTCATTTTAGGTAACGTGCACTGTTTTCCTAAATTGAATTTCCTTCCAGTGGGTCTCCATTGATAGCCTATGCTAGCAAATGTTTTTCCTGTTGCTCTCCAAACCTTTTTGCATGCTTCAGTTATCCTACCATTCTTAACATGGGGTGATGCAGAAGACATCAAGAAGGACACAACACAATCATCATGATTAGCAGAAATTAAACAATTGTCGCATGTTTTACAGATAGCATTAGAATTCGAATTAATTACAGTACTTTTGATACTAGAATCAACACGATTCATCCTACTCATTGCAAACTTATTGTTCCTAGGTTGGGCTTCTACATTCTTCAAGTGATCATTCTTAGCTGGCGCAGTCCTATCCTTTCTTGCATTTCCTCTAGACCTTGACCCGCTAGCTTGGGTGTCACTTTTTACTCCTGTAGAAGCATCGAAGGTAACATTAGTTTGTTTTTCTGTCACATGCCTTCCTGATAATGATGTGTTGGGTTCTGATGTTTTAGGTGGTAGATCAAAGGCTACATGCTTGTTCTCAACATTGGATGATGATGCCACAAATATATCTCTATGGCAGCTAAACTTAGGAATTGAGCCTATGGCATATTCTAAGTTTTCCTGAATCCTTTTCGTGAGTTTGCAAGCATAGACAACTGCCCTATCAAGTGGCTTATCAGCCCTATCCTCTTCAACTACCTCACGAAGTGTGTCAAGGCCCTCTCTAAGATGATCGAGATATGTTTGATGGGCAAAGCTATTATTTCTAAGCTTAAACGGAATACGCCCAACATCAACATCATACTTTTTACTATTAGTAGCCTTTGGTGCATCACAATTACAAGTGGTGCATGGCATTTTACCTTTCACCCGAACCTTCAGATTCTCAATTTCATTTGTCAAAGAGGTTATTTGATCATTGTGATTGCTTCTTGTAACTTTAATAGAATCATATAACTCTTTGAAATGTTGTTTAACCTTTGAATTTTCTTCTCGATAACACTCATTTTCATAATGTAACTTATTTATGGTGTTTTGATATTGAAAATTATGAGAATCTGAAGACGAAGGTTTATTGGTGCCATACACTTCACACTTGTTGGATTTCAATTGGGCAATTTGGGCCCTCAGCAGTCGAATCGTGTTCGTGTGAGCTTGAATTGTCTCATCTCGTTTGCTTAATTCAAAATAAGTATCAAATTCAGGAGCATCCAAGGATACCTTGCCATTTGATATTTTATGTTTTTCATTTAAATGTTGATGTTTCAATTGCAAATTAAGATATTCAACTTCTAATTTAGAAAAACGTTTAACCATATTCTCATGGTCATCATTTTGAATTTTTTCAAGCAATTTTAAATTCTCCCCCTCAAGCTCAACAACACGATTCTGGGTGACATTTAACGCAATAGCATACTCATTAAATTGACAAGTAGACAATGCAGAATCAGTGACAGTGTAAAATACATCTTGTGCAATACATTTAGCAATCAAGTTGTCGTTAGTAATGAGTATGTTTTTTCTTTCAATCTCTCGACTCTTAAGTTCTATTGCATATTCATTCACCTCACTTTCCATATCTTTAAACACTACTTCCATTTCTTTTATTTCGGCTTTAAGGGCAGTTTGCAACCCTTCAAAGTGTTCTTTAAGTAGTTTAAAGAATGGCATGACCTCAGTTAAGTAACACCTTTTTGCATGTTCAAAACACCTTTCCCCCTCAGTAATGCCAGTGGGTGTGATTCTCTTCTTACATGTTTTATCGAAATCAGCAAACAGTTGCCAAAGCACATATAAGCTAATAAAGGTTTTGCATTCAGTGGGAA
Source organism: Artemisia tridentata subsp. tridentata (assembly GCA_021014915.2). Classification (NCBI taxonomy): domain Eukaryota; kingdom Viridiplantae; phylum Streptophyta; class Magnoliopsida; order Asterales; family Asteraceae; genus Artemisia; species Artemisia tridentata. The sequence continues at coordinate 71,604,750 of CP139503.1, forward strand.
GAGACAAAGGCACCAAATTCCTAGGTGTATTGGGAGGATACACCGTTATGGACGCAACTTTTCTAATGAGGGGGGTGTTGGCCTTAAGTTTTTCATTATCTTGTTTCCAAAATATCTGTTCAGGTGTTAACTTCTTTTGAGGAGCAAACACAGTCAAACGATTCTCCTCATAATAATCATGGGGTTTGATTATTATTCGTCTGGCTATGCACTCGGGATCCCTCATTTTCTCATTCATTCTTTCCTTTGTTCTCTCACTCATCTCCTCCTCCTCTTTAGTGTAGAGAAGCTCAGGCGGGTCATGATTAGGCATAAACATCACATTGGAATCATTTAATGCAGGTTGGGCTATCTTAGCAATCTCATGAATAGCTAATTTAGATCTACCTACATTGTTTTCACTATGCTTGTCACTTAACTTTCTGTGCTTATACATCATTTGAGCAGTTTGTCTGGTTTGGTCTTGTGTGTACAACTTATCTTCAAGCTTATTTTTTAACGTCTTGAGTCTAGAGAAATCATTTAAAAGTGTTGATTCTTTTTGTTTGAATTCTAGCTTAAGTGTATCGACACACTTTTGTGCTTCCTGTTTCTGTTTGACAGACTGTTCTAGCTGACTTTTCAAAGAATTCAACTCTAATTTTAATGTTTCTTCTCTTACTCTAGACTCTTTAATAAGTGTACTCATTTGACCTTCTAATTTCTGCTCTCGTTCATTAAGCTCAAACTTAGCACGCTGTTCATACATAGCCACTTGTTCTTTATAGATGTTAAGTCTAGTGATCAAGTCATCATCAGGGACAGGCAATTTGTTCTCATGGCACTCATATGCATTATCTAAATTACACACATTATCTAAGGCACCTATATTACTTACAACACAAACATCTTTATTTACAAAAGAATCACCATTTAATACGTCAGGCAAGTTGTTGTGATTCAAGTACTGTTCATATGAAATAATATTGCTATTTTCCATGTCCACAGTAGTTGTGTCAGAAACATCTGCCTGTTGTACTTCTTTGGGATTCTTTTGTCCCTCGACTATATTATATGTGTCATAAATTTTTAGTACCTCAGATATCACGGATGCATTAGAAGGACCAGCTTGACGGGGAGATGAAACCAGGGAAGACAGGTTAGCCATGAAGATTGTTTGAGCCGTAGGTTCATCATCGACATCAGAGTCAAATGCATCACAGTCATCTGCCTTGAAGATGTTAGGATCATTAAGTGCTAGATCCTGAACTGGTTTCTCATCCACATCTTCATCAAAAGTATTTCCTCCATCTCCTGCCAAGAACAATAACTCTTCCTCATCCAATACAGCTCCATTCTCTTGAGCTTGCATTAACAACATCTTGTCTTTGAAGTAATCTGAGTTCTGAGGACGTTTAGGTTGATTGCAGTTTCTAGCAATGTGTCCAAGCCCCCCACAATTATAACACTTGATCTGTTTCCCTTGCCCCTGATTGGCATTCCCTGCTCTATTCTGCACATAACCTCGACCCATGTTTCTACCAGCTCTCCCTTGCACATTCTGAACCACAATTTTCCCATCCTCCACCATTGCTAGATTGCGTGGGTTGGAAGAATTCCTTAACTGATTGTTGGTCTGAGGGAGTGATGCTTGAAACTGTTGAACCAGTAATGATACTTGATTGGTGAGATTGTCAATCATTTTGTCGGTCTGAGAGTAGCCTGAGTCAAGTTGAGAACTCATAGCAGGTACTTGTGAGTGAAGTTGATGATAGCTTGGGTTGGAAGATGATTGGATTGTCGGTTGAACATGTTAGGATCTCTGGGAAATAAGAGTTTCATTGTTGCTGCCGATAGTGTTAAGCTGGTTCCTGCCGATAGCTTTGGTTCCTGCTGAAAGCTCATTGCTGCCGACAGTGTTATCTTGTTCCTGCCGATAGTGTTGTTGCTGCGGATCGTATTATTTGTTATCCGTATATTTAGAATGTTTGTTAATATTTATTTTTAGAAGAGATTGTTGTTTATCTCTTCACACGTTTTCTTGTAGAACGGGTTAGGGTTAGGTGATCTTGTTAGTATAAAAGATAAACCCGTCTATGAGTTTATACACACCTTTAACGTTTTCAATATTTAATATCACAATTCCTAGTTCATAGTTTGATCCATAGAGGATCATTGTCGTTTAGAGTTTTCTTCTTTATTATACTTGCTGTTTAGTTTCCGCATAAACGCTTGTATAGCATACAGAGGTTCTTGTTTATACCAAGCTCAATCAAGCTCGAAGTACTCGATCCTACAAGTGGTATCAGAGCCTGGTGAGGATCTCTGATAAAGAAGGAAACATTGTTAAAACTTCTCTCTTGAACCTTGTCACAATGTCACTATCAGGAGATGGTTTTGAAATATGCGCAAGGAAGATTAGGAACTTGTTCCACAATAAGTCCTATGAAGAAAAAGAAAATTTGGAAGAATATGCTCTGTTAGGATTCCCATCTCAAGTACAAAGATGTAACTCAGCATGTCAAGAATTGTACTCAACTCTTAATAATGAATATGATGACATGAAATCCAAGTATAATGAATACTTTATTAAGGTACAAGCTTATGACAAAGCAGTTAAAACATTAGAAAATCAAAAAGCTTGGTACCAAAGTAATCAGTTAGCTTATGAAGAAAAGATAAGAGTTTTAGAAAGGAACTTGAAAAACACCACTAATGATCTTAAATATTCCGAGTCTCAAAAAGCTAAGGTGGTGTTAGAGAAACAGGAATTGCAGTCTCAGCTTGACAATACCTTGGCTAGGTTTAATAAATGGAAAGATTCATCTAAAAACCTAAACAAGTTAGTTGATAGCTCTATGTCTACAAAAACTAAAAGAGGTTTAGGGTATGGTAATCTGATAGGGGAAAATCAATACTATGATCCTAATGAGTATAGTGTCTTTAACCCTGAACCTGTAGACTACCAAATGCCTGTTAAATATGTGCCTGAAGGAGGAATGAATGTTGTTCCTCCACCTATCAGAGGAGTCTTTAAGCCTGTCCCTATTCATTCAGGCCTTGACCTTGACTCAGATGAGTCACACATGACCTATGGCAAAAAGTCAAAAGACTTACCTAAACCTGATGACTTTGTCTCCTGTTCCTCAAGTGACAAGTCATCAGAAGCAGAGTCTAAAGACTTTATTTCATGTGACTCAAGTGGAAAGTCAATCACACCCAAATACAAGAAGCCCTTTAGTTCAACTAATGATAAATCTACTTCTAAATCAGCCTTTACAGTCAACAGCTCAATTAATTCATTTGAAAACAAAAGTGTCTCTAGTTCCATTAGTGATAATGGTGTCTATATTAAGAAAAGTTGTTGTAAAAATAAGGCTGTTAGGAAGAAGACATGTTTTGTGTGTGGCAGTCAATATCATCTAATTAAAGATTGTGATTATCATGAGAAAAGAATGAAAGGTAGGCAACAACAAACCAGATCATTGTGGAAAAATGTTAAACAAATACCACCATATGTTCCACAAGCAGCAGGAATGAGCTTTTATAGAGGTCCCGTTCCTGCTGATAGACCTGTTCCTGCTGGTTCCTTTGTTTCTGCTGATATTCAGAGAACCATTTCTGCTGGTTCCTCTTCATATATTCAAAGGGATTTCAGACCTGCCTATAATAATCACATCTTTGGAGGGGGAATGGCTTATTCTCCATGGTATCCTTGGTAATTGTCTTGTTTGGCTTATCATGTTGTTGTAATTATGTTTGCTGATTTATCTGGTTGCATTAGCCTAAGGGGAGGCTAATGCTTGTATGCTTGTAGTTTTATCTTGTTTTCTTTCGTTTATGTCTATGGTTTGTGTTTCTCTAATTTTGTTTTGCAGGTTTTTCAGTATCTTTTGTTAGATATCTTTGTTCTGCAGTTTCTTAATGCTTGGACTTAAAGCTAAACACAGCAATTTTCATTCATTCATAAGGGAGATAAGTACATTCAGTTGCTGGTTACAAAAGATTTTGAGTTTCAAAAGCTACTAGTCAACAACATTCAATTCATCATACCAACCTTCTAACATCAATCTACCTGAACCCTACCACCTATTCCATCTTCTCTTTACCCTTACCCGGATTGTCAGGCATGAACTTCTTTCCTCTCTGGCGACTGATCTCTTCATAAACATGGGGGACTGCAAGTGCCAAGATCACTGGCAGTGGTTGTCTCTGTTCAGGGGGTGGCTTTGAAGAGCTTGAGGTAGTTGGCCTTTGGTGTGTTCTGGAGCGTGTCCTTGAAGTTGGATGGATTGGTTGTGAAGTAGGGTTACTTGATTGTGGAGCTGGATGGCTTGGTTGTGGAATTGGGTTGCTTGATTGTGAAGCTGGCTGGGTTGGCTTGGGAGTGGTTCTGGTGGGATTCTTCCTTTGTCTTGGATCTTGGCCTTCACGTTGTCGATTGTCTCGACTTCGAGGGTTTGGTTTTTCTCGGCTAGAACCTTCTTGATGTTTAGCCTTGCCTTTTGGTACCGGTACTTTATAGAAGGCTGCAGTTGTTCTCTCCATCTCTTCAGTAAGCATAGCAACTGTCTTCTTCATCTGTTCTCTGTCCTCATCTGTTAAAGGAAAATTGGGAGGGAAAGTCTCCCATTCACCCTGACAATACACCAAAGACTTCAACTCTGATGAATCTTCATCATCAGAGCTAAAGTACTCAAATGAAGAAGGGGTAGATGGAAGAGGATCAGATGAATCCTCCTCAACCTTGGCCTTACCTTTGGTTTTAGAGGATGATGCTGTTTTGGGAAAGTAGTTGTTCCATCCTGAGTCACTAGAGGAGGAAGAATCTGATGAGATTTCGATGATTGGATGTTTGGATGAACTCATTTTCTTGCTTGATTTTGAAGATTTTTGGTTTGGTTATGTGATTTGAGGGTTATATAATGATATGGAGATTAGTGCAAATTTATTGATGGTTGGTATTGAGAGTTAATTCGGGTAAGTTATTCTTAATGACTAAGTTCGGAAGGTTGACTTTGGTCAAACCACCTCATTCCTGCCGATTGGTCAAACCTCTTATTGCTGCCGATTGACCAAGTGTTTCTGCCGATTGGTCAAACCTTCTTAATTTAATTGGTCAATGTTACGTGCAAAGAATTGCAGCAATTTAAAGTGATATTTTTGGCAACTCAACATATAATTGCACATCTCTCATCTCAATTTCTCAAAAAAAAAAAAAAAAAAAAAAAAAAAAAAAAAAAAAAAAAAATAACAACTGTGGATTCAAGTGCTTATTTGGAGTCTTCTTCAAGAAGTGTTGGTTATGATGAAGTTCTGGCATTTCTTCGTGGGTCATCTATTCGTTATGCCCTCACTTATTGTCCAGTGACGGTGTATGATTCATTGGTCAAACAGTTTTGGAGGACAGCTAAGGTAAGACACGTCGTGGGAAGGGAAGATGATATTGTTGCTACCATTGATAACCAAGAAGTGATTATTACTGAGGAGTTGATTCGAGTTCAGCTTCAATTTCCTGAGGAGCAAGGGGAATATGATCTTTCAAGGCAAGACATTACTGATGGTATGGCAGCTATAGGGTATCCTGTTACTGGAAGTTGCACTTTCTTGAAAAGTAAGTTGTCTCCTCAATGGAGGTTTCTGATTCATACTTTACTCCAGTGTCTTAGTGTTAAGACAGGTGGTTGGGATCAATGTCCAAGTCCTATTGCATCTGGTCTAGTTTGCTTATCTCAGGGTAGGATCTTTAATTGGGCAAAATATATCTTTGAGGGAATGATTGAGAATATCAGTAATGGTAAAAACAGCTTTTTGATGTACCCTAGATTTCTTCAAATCATCTTAGGTGTTCAGACCATTAATACATCCCCTAAGATTATCAATAGGTTGACTGCCAAAATGTTTGCCTTGATGAAGATGAACTTTACTGGCCAACATTTGCCTTTGTTGCCCCCTATGTTGCACAACCCTGATCCTGCTGATATCCCTGATCCTGCCGACAATCCTGATCCTGCTGATAATGTCAGTATCTCACAATCACCTAATGCAACTGAGCAAGAGACTTCAGTTGCTGCTGATGCATCTGCATCTGTTGCTGCTTATGATCCATTACCACCATCACCCAGACCAGTGACACCTACACCTGAATCTAATGATCCTGATGAATTCAATGAACCGACCATCTCAGTTGAAACACCCATTGTTCAGCCAACAGATTCTGTGGACTTACCTTCTTCTTCAAGGCTTTCAACACCTAGTCCTACTAGGCAGCCATTTAGTTATGACACCAATGCAGGGGAAGGATTTAATGTTTCTCCACCCAGAGTCAATGAAGCTCCTAATACCTCTAGTGCTCCTGCTGGTGGAGCTGAGGATGCTGTTGATCTCACCTCTATGTCTCAGTTACTTGACAGATCTGTGAAGAAAATTGAGGCATTGGAGTCAGAACTTAATGAGACAAAAAGGATTTTTAGTGAGAAAGTGGAGAATTTGGAAAAGGAGCTCAGGGATTCTAATGAAGCTTTTAGTAGAACTATCCAAGAACTAAATGAAAGGATCAGCATATTGGAGGGTAGTCATGTGCAAAAGAAAAGAAGGGTTATTCTTTCTGAGTCTGAGGAAGATCAGGATGATATGATATTTGATGGGCTTAATGTCCTAGCATCTGTTTCTCTTGATGGTGCAAATACTGAAGTACCTACAACTTCTGAGCACAACATCACTACTCAAGCTCAGGTCTCCACTGAAGCAAGGACCACTGCTGCTGATGTCTCCATTGCTACTGATGTCTCCATTGCTGCTGATGTCTCTTCTGAATCTGAGGTTCCTGTTGATACTACTGAGAGTCCACTCATTGCTGCTGAAAGCAACACTATTCCTTCTGAAGCTACTCATAATGATGATGAGGTAGCTAGACAGATTCATGCACAGGACATTGCTGCTGAACAAGCAAGATTAGCTCAGGTTGCTCAAGATGAAGAGCTTGCAAGGCAATTGTCTGTTGATGAGAAGAACATTGCTGAAATTATGAATAACCCAAGTTCAGATGATCCTTCTTCAGAAGTGTTTAGTGCACAAGTTGAATATTTATTGAACACTGACATGATTATTAGAGCTCATGGGTTTATGGTTCTTCAAATGTCAGAATTGGACTCAGATGAAAGGTCAGATCTGCTCAAGGCATTCATCTTAAAGAAACAAAGAGCATCTACTTGGAATGAATTGATGCACAGGATCAAGGAAAGACAAAGGTCAGGATTTAAGTTGCCAACAAATAAAGATAATATCAATTTTATGAAGGTATATCTGAAAAAAGAAGCCAATTACAAGATCAGTGATTTCAAAGGTTGGACTGATGGTGCAGTTCAAAAGTTGTTTCTTGATACCTATGCAAGGATCAATTCTTCCATTCAGACAGATATTTCACAAAGCAGGAAAAGAGAGTCTTCATCTTTAGAGTCTGATGTTGCAAAGAGAATGAAGTCTGGAGAAGGTTCTCAGGATGTTTCATTCATTGCTCCAAGTTCTAATGTTGATGCATCTGAGGTACCACAAGAAGGTCTTGTTACTGCTGATCTTCCTGCTGCTACTGTTTCTGTCTCTGCTGAGCCATCTGTATCTGTTCCTATCTTTCAATATGGTCTAAGAACAAGGCAGAAGAGTCACTCTTTCCACTCTTCTTCTGTGGATATTCTTGAAGTGGATGATCATGATCTGATTAGGGTTGATTCTGAAAGTGATTCAGAGGGTGATTCCATTCAGTCTTGGGGTCATATTGCTCATTGGGAGATTAGGTCTACTTCAGAAGGTGATGTCAATGTTTGGTTTTCTCTTGATGGGACAGTCAAATTCTTTACATTTCTGAGGGAGATCTTGAATAAGGTTGAAAGAAAAGATTTGGAGCATCTTTATGAGATTGTGGACAATCATTATCAATCTCATACTCCTACTGGGATTGGCCTATTGTTATGGGGAGATTTACAGGTCTTGATGAATGCATTGGATGGAGACAAGGCTAAATTGATATGGGGAAATCAATCTACCTGGAGAGTATTTTCTTGGAAGTTATATCCATCATCCAATGTTCATGTTGTAGAACTCATCTCTGGGAAGTTCTTGACTATGTTTGTGGATGTCATTTATCCATTATCTAAAGAAGTTTTGAAGAGAATGCTGTCTCAGAAGATTAGAGTGCCCAAGTATACAATTGGCAATGATCTCACTACAGCTGAACAATTGGTTAAATTCATCAAAGATCAACTAGCACCTAAAGGTTTATCAGCTTAAGGGGAGGAATGCAGATTAAGAGGAGGAATGAAGCTTAAGGGGAGGTTTTATTCTTGTTGTTGTTGTATATTTTCTATCTTTCTTTCTTTCTTTTGATTTTTTTTTTCTTATTTTCTTTCTTTTGGTGTGTTTCCTAGTTAAAAAAAAAAAAAAAAAAAAAAAAAAAAAAAAAAAAAAAAATTCTTTGTATATTTTGTGTGCTAATAAGTGGTTTTGAGCAACACCTTGCAGGTACAGTGTTGGTGTTTACACCTGCACAATAAATGGTGCTCAACTCACCATGTCTTGCAGACAAGAAAGAGTTGACTCACCATGAGGGTACGGCTCTGGTGTGATAATCAAATCCGTTGATAGCTGTAATAGCTTGCTCAAAGCTATAGGGTACTTCAACTCACCCATGATTCAGTTCTGAGAGTTGAAAATGGTTCTCAATTCACCATGGATGTAACCCTTTATGGGATCCAAAGGATTGGCTAGTCCACAAAAGTATGGTTTGTGGTAAAGACAATTGGTATCCATATTTGGTATTCAATTCACCAAGGTTTGCTGTAACCTAAGAATTGGCTAGTCCTGAGCAAACGGCTACAGGTAAAGACAAGTCAAATCCGTTTATAGTTGCTGATTTGCTAATAAATCAGATGGTTATCAATGTACCATGGTCTCACACACCTAAACATTGGCTACTCCAGTAGTGATGGCTATTGGTAAAGAGACATCAAATCCATTAATTTTCAATGATTCACCTCTCACAGGAGTTAACACACCTGGATGTGATGAGAATAGTATGAAACTTAAAGAGATTTGATGTACATATTGTCATCGTAGCAGCCAAGTTCAAGTGAAAGTAATGGTGACCAGTATACATGTTTTGAAGAAGATTTCCTATTCCTGCTGAACTATTGAAGTTGCTGCTGGATGCTATAGAGGTTGAAATCTTGCAATTTATGGATGTTGCTGCTGGTTACTACTTATTGCTGCTGCTAAGTCGCAGTCCTCAAGCCTGAGAAGTTCAAAGCTCTATCACATTGGAATCTTGCAGGTTAACCTAGTCAACCTCAAGATTAGGGGAGGATTGTTAGGATCTCTGGGAAATAAGAGTTTCATTGTTGCTGCCGATAGTGTTAAGCTGGTTCCTGCCGATAGCTTTGGTTCCTGCTGAAAGCTCATTGCTGCCGACAGTGTTATCTTGTTCCTTCCGATAGTGTTGTTGCTGCGGATCGTATTATTTGTTATCCGTATATTTAGAATGTTTGTTAAGATTTATTTTTAGAAGAGATTGTTGTTTATCTCTTCACACGTTTTCTTGTAGAACGGGTTAGGGGTAGGTGATCTTGTTAGTATAAAAGATAAACCCGTCTATGAGTTTATACACACCTTTAACGTTTTCAATATTTAATATCACAATTCCTAGTTCATAGTTTGATCCATAGAGGATCATTGTCGTTTAGAGTTTTCTTCTTTATTATACTTGCTGTTTAGTTTCCGCATAAACGCTTGTATAGCATACAGAGGTTCTTGTTTATACCAAGCTCAATCAAGCTCGAAGTACTCGATCCTACAGAAAATTTGTCATGAACGCCAGTGGATCATTTATAGTTGAAGGATTAAACTTTTCTCTCAGCACCCGATCGTATACCGCATGCTTCTCATGTTGTTGCAGGTAAGCATACAGCTGTTCATAGTTGGTATCCCTTAAACCTTTGTTGAGTTTGACAGCAGTCACAAATCTGTCCCATTCAGGAGTCATGTTGTTCACAAACTTTGAGTTAAGTTGGATATTGGGCATAGTCATTCTGATCATCTTCATATCATTCACCAACTTATGAAATCTCACATAGTAGTCTGTGATATTCTCTCCTGGGTTCATTTTGAAATGCTCGAACTCATCATACAGCTGTGACTCCCTATCTTCTTTTGTGAGTTCTGACCCTGCCAACAACATTTTAACGTTGTCCCACACAGCCTTGGCTTCAGTGTTTAAATTGATGAGCTTGTATACATCCTTTGGAAGACCTTGAATGACTATGTTTGAGGCTCTAATGTCGGCATCATACCTCTTTTTTTCTTCTTCATTAAGATCATTGTAGTTTCTAGGTCTGTCTATGCCCCAAGTCACAGTCCCATCTTCACCAGTTGTAACAACATCCCTGGTGGTACCCATCTGATATGGTTCATCGTCAATTGACTTAAGAATGTTAACTCCATTATCTTTTCCCAAGCAGTAAAGTCTTATCCGTTGTGCCCAAGACTCATAATCCTTCCTATCTAACATAGGTGGACGAGTGTCAGATCCTGCTGCTTGAATATCTTCTGATGATGTGTTAGATGTGGTAGCCATAGTAACTACGGGATTTTACTGATCTTGTGATTTAACCAAGAAATCGAATCTTTTGCGGGAATTTCTAAAATCACCAAGACACAAACCGCCTAGACAAATAGCACTCTTGAGGATACAAACCGAGTACACACTGCAGAGACAAACCGAATAGACACAAACTGAGTTCACGCTGAAGAGACAAACCGCGTTGATACAAACCGAGTACACACTGCAGAGACAAACCGAGTAGACACAAACCGAGTAAACTCCTCAGAGTCAAACCGAGTCTACACAAACCGAGTAGACTTCTCAGAAACAAACCGCGTCTACACAAACCGAGTACTCGCTGGAGGGACAAACCGAGTAAACTCCTCAGAGACAAACCGAGTCTACACAAACCGAGTACACGCTGGAGGGACAAACCGAGTAGGTACAAACCGAGTAAACTCCTCAGAGACAAACCGAGTCTACACAAACCGAGTACACGCTGGAGGGACAAATCGAGTAGACACAAACTCCCAAGCACGTCGCTTTCACTGCCTTTTGTCTTTTTGCCTAAACAAGTAATAAGACAAACCGTATCTTCTAAGTGACACAAACCGAGTCCAAGAACATGTCCCAAGGACACAAACCGCTGCGAAGAACACAACAACAAATACCCACGAATTGCCCCAAAATCACCACACCGTTCTTAGATCTGTGAATCCAAACACCAAATACCACTCTAATACTATTCTTAAGCTAGAAAGTACAAGGTATAACAACTTCTAATCACTAAACAAAGCACAAAATGGATTTTTTGTTACTTGTCAAATCGAACCAAAAAGCCTCAAAAACTACACAAATCCGTGAATACCAACTCTCATGGACCTAACCATGGCTCTTGATACCAATTGTAGGGTATTCACAATGCAAGAAACACTAGTTTGAGGCTTAGTTATGGATCGATTGGAAGAGAACTTAGAGAGAGAAAGTGATGGGAACTTCTAGAGAGAGAAACAATGTGTGTATTAGCTTAAGATAATGTGAAGTTCCAACCCTTCCCTTGTGTGGGAAGGGGTATTTATACTTACAACATATAATGCCCCTAGCGGGCTGTAGAGTGAGCTGACAGAGGGTAAAGACCCGACCCACTCCACAATATTAATAATAATAACTAAGCTACTAATAATATTACTAATAATCCTACGAGCTATGATGTACTAATAATTACTCGGGGTGACCGAGTCTTCAGCTGAATATTCATATTCCTAACAACCTGTCAAATATTAATGTATTAGGGTTTTTATTTACAGAACAATATTACGTTATTAAAAAAACCAAAACAAAAAATCATTCATTCATCTGGAGGCAAACACGAGGATGAAGAAGAGGAGGCTTATGAGAATTTAGTATTCAAGGTATATTGATACTCATTTGTTGTTGATAAGATATGACTAATTTCATTCATTAATCTTTTGTATTACTTTCATATTATCAATCGTAGATCATGCATGAGGAAACTGTGCCAACATTCTGTCGTGGGTCACTGTATGGTTTTTTCTTTTAAAAGCTTTTTTATCTTAATACCTTTGGTCTTTCAGGGTTACTTCCAGAAGTTATATGATTTGATGACCACTATCTCAGTTCTCGCAGGATACAGATTTACATCTTCACAAAATTGACCATATCACAATTCTTAGCCCTTGTGGTCCAGAGTTCAGTCAGCTTCACTGCTCCAAACTGCTTTTGGTTTTCGAATTTATAATATTCTAATTTTCACATAATCAGCCTAATATGAGTAATTATTGAACATGTTTGTGGCTTTTAGATTGTTGGACTCTCACAGAGCTTATGGAAGAAGCAAGGCTACATACTACAACATACAATAGGTAAGTTTATTTTTCGTATTAGGTTACTTTAAGTTTCAGGTATGTGTCTTTTTCGGTTGTTGTTTCGAGTGAAGGTATGTTGCTTTTTCGGTCAGGGGAGACTGCCTTTTGGGGGCATCATAGGTGTTAAGTTAGGTATCTTTTGGCTTTGATATTGGGAAAGAACAATGGATTGCAACTATACTTTGAACATATGTGATAAGAAAAACGAAATTTAAGCACCAATATGATAATTATCTTTTTTGTTTCTGTTGTCATTATAATATCGGCTATTTGCATCTTATTTTGATATGTGACAGACTTGGATGCACTCAACCAAGACGGTTGGCGGCAATTAGCGTCACTAAAAGTGTGACTGAAGCGAATGAAGCTGAGACTTGGTAACTCAGATATTTGGCAGGTAGTTAAAACTGAGCGATGCAAAAAGAGATAAAAAAAAAGCACACAAATATAGTTGGAAAACACATGATAAGGAAAAACACATGAGCTGCGCTAAATTTTTCAGAAGGTGTGAAGGTATGTGCAATATTATCTCATTTTTCGTCTTTCTTTTGGGTAATTTTTTCAAATTAATGTTTATTTTTCATTGTGCAGCATATTCTTTTAACAACAGTTTTGGCCTGTAGGCAAAGGTGAATGAATGACTGAAGTTGAGTACCTAAAGCATGACAAGGCAAAATACTCGCTAGGTACCTGAATTGAGGCTTAAGATGACCTAGACGCATATGATTTTCGATTCTCTATGTTAGGTACTAACGAATGTTATTGTCTCAATTGCTTTTGTGTCGTAGGATATCTTTAGTATCTTGCTTTTGTGTCGTAGGATATCTTTAGTGTCGTATTAATGGTGCAGGCTATATTGGTGCGTTTGAGTATGTTTATGACCACATATCAGAAATATTGATGTCGAACTGAATGGATGCTCGAACAAATGTGGTATCAGCAGCCCACGTTATGATGTTGGTGTCATCGAAATTGAGCCATCGAATGCTATGCTTCTCAATCATGGACTTTGTGTGTACTGTGTAAGTCTATTATTGGTTTTAAAAAAGTGCGAAAATGTTGGGTAACAATGATGTTATATCATGGTCATCTTATTTAATGCGTTGTTATGCTTTCAACAGCGCAACAGGAGCACTCCTTGCAGCAGCTAAGCGTTTGCATACCCCTCCAGCAGTTGCAACCGGACTAGCCTGAATTTGATCCGTATGAGCAGAAGCGCAACAGGGTGTCATTTCCATTTAGTTCAAAGAAAAACCACCAGGAGGCGGAGAGAAATGGCAGGGGATTAAAGGATAAGAATTGGGGGGAGTCGGTTAAAGACCTGTGTCTTGGCGTGGCAAGCCTTGCTGACTTGGTGAGTTTGCAGCCATGACAGTTTTTGATAAGTGGAAGGAAATTGGTGTGTGTTTTTTTGAGTGTCTCTTTAATCCGCTTGATGGTGATCACACTTCCAGTCAACTTCTTTGCTGATTCTTAGAGTGTGTTTTGCTTTGCTGATGCACTGCAGCTGTGAACCTTACACAAGTTATTAGATAACCTTTGATAATTTTAATTATTTCTTTGCACTTATTTGTGATGTTCGTACCATTGATTATCAGACTTGACTTGAGCGGCTGTGAAATTTGCGGAAACTTATGAGCAGGCGGAGAGTTTGAAGTGGCAAAGATGACGCCAATTATCTTATTTCTTATGCAAGCCTTATGGAATTGTGGTGCAGTAGTTCGTTACACCTAAGTAGCGTATCAGTGGTCGAGGTAATTTCATACTTATTTGTTTCCCTTGCATTTATGAATGGTTCACACACTTGGAGATGAAAAAGGGGTGTTTGGGACTGCTAAATAAAAGTAGTCATTGTCTTTTCAAATTAGCTGTTTGGAGTTACGCATTATAAACTGCTTATTTAACTCACATATCATCAGATAACCAGTTTCAATAAGCAATCCCAAACTGCCTCAAAACAACGTATCTATTTTATTGAACCGTAATCATCAGATTTAATAATCGATCCTGAAACGAGCAAACCCGGACACTATATTTGAAATAATTTTAAGTTGCTTATGTGCGTATGCTTATAAGTGGAAAACAAACAATAATTCCATGCACGATCTGGTTTTCCAAATAGCTTATGGTTTACATGTTTATTTGTGTCAAATAAGTTGTAGGTTCTTATTAAGTAGAGTGTATGGAGCTCATAAGCTAATAGGCTCAAAAGCTTTTAAATATGGGAACCAAAATTTTTTGATAAGACAAAATTGATGAATATACTATTGATCTTTTGTTACTTGACAAACAGTAATCTAACTTCTTATAAGGCAGGTTCGTGATGGAAATACTATGGCATAAACTCAATTTAATAAGCACATAGCCTAAGTACTAAGTTTGATTCCTAATATCAGTTACATACTTAAAGCTTCAAGTATAATGTGAAGCAATGTTACTCTTACTTTATGTTTCAATATTCATACTCATCTTATGTGGTTTTTGCAGATTCCAAGTGGGTGTGTCTGCTGCAACTTCTTTAGGAAAACCAGGATGGACCTCAGGTATCATTTAGGGGTGCTTGCATTCAGGTTTTGGGGTGCTTGCAGATTCCAAGTGTAATAAGCATGTATCAAGGTGGGCGAGGTAGAGGAACAAGCATAGTATATCACAAGAGTTTATATATGACATTATTCTTAGCTTTTTTTCCGTGGTGAAGTGCAGGTACTGGCTGGAAGTGTTGGAATAACCTGTAGGCCTCAAAGGGCATATAATGGATGCTTCTTTCAAGTAAGCAATGCTAAACACATAATGGAGCTTAGACCGTTTGTTTGTTTCACAATGGTTTTGAGGAGAAAGAGACAATAGCCGAAAAGTATCAACCACTTAAAAAGTCTATTGTGAAGTCCTTTAAATCAATTCACAAAGAACTGAAGTTATATCCGTCTATCGATTGTTTCTACAGTGGAACAACTGATGTCACTTTGATCAACCAGCTATGCTTTCGCATAAATTTTGTAAAACTCACAAGGTGCGGTTTCTTTCAGTATATTCTACCTCAGAAACCTCCAATAATTAATGATTGTTTAATATATTTGAATGCATGAATGATAATGAATGAGAGGCATTCAACTGTATCTCATAAGCTAGGTAATAAGAAACATTGTGCAAGTCTGAAGAGCAAAACATGCAATGGCACAATAACCAATCTTACGACATTTCAGTATCCACATTACTTATAAACCATTTTGACACAGCTTCATATTTTGCCAACAATCATCAACATATTATATGCCTATATGATGCATAAAGATTTTTATTCTGACATATGCTTGGCATTCATCTGATAAAGCAGACCATTGTATGCTTTTTCGACTAGAATTTTATTTACCACTTGGGTAGGACGGAAAGCATCCCAAAAAACATGCCGGTCTCTGTTGATGCATGGAGCTGAAAATTGGAGGCAAGTTATTTGACCTTGATTTCTTCCAATAGCACAACACCCTCTATCAGTGACTGTGAACCCAAGTTTAAACAAAATTTGGCCTTGACTTTGCCAAAAGCAACTTTGCCAAAAATACCTTTATAGAAAATCTATCTCAATATCTCGAGACAAATCGGCATTCTTTCAGCAGTGACATAAAAACTTGGTACCGGCTCACTTGACTTTCTTTACTCAAGGCAAGGCTGCTTAATTGTCTTTGTATGGTGTTAGTGTTGGTAACAAAATTAAAAAGGGGCTGGGTCAAATTACGTCGTTGGTTCGGGTTGATAGACTAAGAATTTTAGCCACTATTTGTTAGGATTTGAAGTGGTTCCTATGATACGTCGCTTCATAATTGAGCGAAATATCATCATTCGAGGAGTAGCACACCCAATGTAATTCAAGCAGTTGAAAGAAGGACACATGCCTGATCTGACAACATATGACAAGACTTATGGACGCTGTTCTGTATCAGCACCAAATGTGGTGAAGCTATTCATAGGAAGGTAGGACCCTCTCTTTATAAATTTCCTTTTAAATTAGATTCGGTGCATGTTAACGCGACACTTTTACACACACAATTGCTTCCAGTGAATGACAATCAATATTTGAATGTATCTAAGGTGAGTAATACAGCTTATTTTGGCCAGAGCGATCCGAGTTTGCGAGAATGGCAGCTATATTTGGAGCAACAATTATATCTTTTGGTGCAGTTGGAGAAGATGATTATGCTCAAGTAAGTCTAAACACTCATTTTTTCAATGCCTACTGTTTCCAATTAACACATTACGCTTATTTGGTTATAGTGAAACTGATCGGGAAACTTAAAAGATGCAACTGTGTTTGTGAATAAAGGGGACAATGAGATGCCACTCGAGTTCAACATAGACAAAGGTGGGCCCCCTTTTAGTGTCAAACTACACATATTTTTGCACCATTTTTCTTTTTTTAAGAAATGGTAAAACGAGCACTAACAAAATGAGTCGTTTGTTTAACCAACCAAACATTATAATCTAAGTATTTGATTTATAATAATGTTTTGCGGTCGTTTTACCTGCATTTTTTAGACATTCGAATACCCACCAGTTTTCCAACAAAAGGAACATACTAATATGGACGTGCATTCATTATGAGATTATGCCCGGGATGTTATAGGGTTGTCTTATTGAATTTGACAAAAAAAATTATCTGAGCTTAAACACTTAAATGTAGCTGGACTATATAACTTTTCAGTACAAACAAGAATAGGCATCAAATAGTCAACTACCCATTTAACTGTAGTTAACCGTAGCTGGACTGTATTATTTTGGTATAATTTAAGTTCTGCAGCTAACTTTAATGGTAAGATTGCCTAAAATGGTTACTATGTTAGCCACCTCTAAGTGTGGCACAATGTCAATATGTTGTATACGAATTAAAGTGACATCCTTAGTTTTAGTTCTTAGGAGACAAATAAGTGTGGCACAATGTCAAAATGTTGTATACGAATTACAAAAGTTGTATTACAATGGCATCCTTAGTTTTAGTTTTGTCAAAGATTCTGAACTAAACTATAGAATAAAACAAATAATGATTGCACAATGAACTATTAATTAATAAAAAATGGGCTAAAATTACATGTGAAAAAGTGTTTTCTAGATATCGGGTCATATTGCGTTGACCCGATAACCCGACAAGAAAAATAATACAACCCTAACCCGAATCAATAACAATATTGGGTTCGGGTCAAGCCAAATTTACCCGTTTATATTTATATTGTGTAAAATGTATGATTTGAGTTAAGTAGTGGCTAAAGAATAAGATTTTCAATAACCAAACATTAACTACTAAGTATCTATTTGTTACTTGAAAACACAATTAACAAATAATGAAAATTCAAAGCTGTTTGGCTCTATCTAAACACTCAAAAGTGCTTAGGCTGTTATTATAAGCTGTTATGAAAGCTGTTTGTGCAGAATTTTAACCAAGCAAAATACTTGGTTGAGCATACTACTGATATAGTTTCCATATGATTAGTAATGGCTTGCAGATTCATAACATATCCTAGATTGCATGTTTATATTAATTTATTTATTAAACGAAACACTCCCTTAGATAATGCTAATGTCAGTTATACTGTCTGCATATTAATAGCACACATCCAAAAAATAGCAGCCACAAAAGTCATATCAGATAACCAAACCTATTACCCTTAGACATATTGGAAAACAATCCCAGTCGAAATCGAAACAAACTAAGAAATTGGCCTTTATAGCTGTATCACATTATACTAACTGCACATATTAACTCTATTTCCGCCATGTTTAGATGATTATTCAGATAGTGTATTTTTTACTACAGAGAGTGAGTGAAAAAAAATAAGGCAAACAGGGAAAAAAAAGAAGATGGTTCAAGTCACGAGTAAAAAAAGTTATGCTATAGTGCGTGAAGAAGTTATGGTAATCATTTATAATTGTACAAGTGTTAATGTTAAATATTAATATGTATTGATAATATTCTTTTGTTTTGAAACAGGAATCTTTAGGTGGATGTGAACCAACAAGAAGGGAATCGTTTCGTGCTTTCAAGCTTTATATTTTCTCTCATAATCAGGTCCGGCTATTAGTCCTGATCTGTGCATAAGTGATCGGTCAGTCGTTAGAGGTATTCTTGGCTTTTTTTTCCAATAAACGACCTTACATCACTAACCTGTTTTTTCCTATTCTTGGCTTTTTATTGTTGGTGTTTCTTCTGTTGTTTGATAGGTGCTCCCCTTAGTGTGGCATCTGAGTCATCATCTTTAGCAAGCCCTCTTATTCCAGCAGTTGGTGGTTCATCTATGGTTTCTACCAACATGCATTCTTCTCCACTGTAATTTTTTTCATCCCTATTAGAATGGTAAATGGTATTTTTCGTTGTTTTGTTAAATGCTGAAAGGTGTAATAATTTTAGGAGCAAAACAGAAAAATCATTGTCTCATGTTGCTCTAGAAGCCTTGGACGGAGTCTCAGTGCAAGACACCGAGGTTTGCTTATTTCACATCATTTTCTGGCCTTTTATTCTTTATCTGAGAAAGTGTTTAAACTTGATTTGATGGTGATGTGGCATGAAGCAAAGAAAGGCGTGGCACCTGCTGGAAAAGTCAATACAACACCATCAGAAGAGAAAGTTGTGGATGGTGAAACTTTTATATATGTGACTAAGCAAGTAAAATGCTAATATATTTATAAGATGTTCATGTAGTAGTCCTGGTCTTTTGGCAGGCAGTCGTAATCAGTCCGGGCCACTTGGTGCATCTTTTCATTTGTAGACTACTCAACCCAGATATTCACACAAAAATCAAATCGATGCGAACACAAACATATGCACATAAACAAGTACACAAACATACGGGACACACATATTTGAGAATATAGGAATAACTCGGTATATAAAACATTCATTCACCTTTTATGCAAATCTCTCAAATTGCATTAGTGCCATATTTTGAAAAAAGATAGTAAAGCTATAACAATAGCAACCCATAAAGCAAAAAGCGTAAACAAACTACATCTCTAATCTCTTTGATATATATGGAGAAGAAATTACAACTCTATGTGAACAAAGTTCTGAAAAGGAAATTAAGAAATAAATCACTCTAAACATACTTTCTTTGCCAATTAATTTCAAGAATAACATTACACCTGGTTCATCCTTCCTCGCTATACTGACTTCCCAAGACCAAGAAGTCACTAAATATCTTTTTATTTAGATTGTACTAACGGCCCTCCAACTAAAGTTAACAGCTTGCCTACTCTGTAACTATGGCTACTAAAACTGATAAGAAAGATAGAGGGAGCCAGATCAACATGAATAAAAACAAACCTTTTTATTGCCATGGTGGTTGGTAAGAAAACGTAGAAAAGAGAACCTTCCGAAGTTTATATAATTCATTGTGGAGATTTTTAAGAGGTATCCCTATCTTTATATCATCTAACATATGCAATATGCTAAATATGCAAGTTAAGATGTAATTCAGTAACAAGCCAAACACCCTTTAATCTATTAGACGTAACTTAAAAAAATTGACATGGATAATTTAAAATATTTCTAATCATCTTACATATTTGCAGTATCTATTAGTTTACAAGTAAGGCGATTTTATCAGGTTTTAGTGTTCTCGCATTTCATCAACTTATCAGGTCCCTATGAAAAGGGCTCATTGGAGACTATGTTCAAATCAATGAGAAGATCTACCAACGTGAACACAGAAGGTTCATGAAGTGGTAACTGGACATCAAAAAAAAAAAAAAAAAAAAAAAAAAAAAAAACACTACTTAAGAGGTGTGTTTCGTTCATAGGCATATATCGACCAAATAAACATAGAAATGAGTGTTTCGCTTCTTATGGCCTGTAATTTAGTATCCTTTGACACCCTCATTTGACGCTGCCTGAAGGTGCTTTCCATACAGCTTTTCCCTTTTACCTCAAGTCACTGATCCACAGGCTTCTTCATTAAACAGGTTAGTTTTTATGTTTTTGGTTATTTTTGATTTTTTGGGTCATATTTGTAGTGGTTGCTGATTTGTGATATAAGTATAAATCTTCCTCTGTCAAAATTAAACTATCTGAAAATGCTTATATGGCCTAATAGCATGGATTTTCAAGGAACTCCGACTGGTCGATTGTTGATTCTGATAATGTGAATGGAACTCCAGTTATGGCTTTAGAACTTAAGGATAGTCCTTACAGTCGCGCTATGTGCGATTACAGTTTCCAAGTATTATACAAGGTAAGAGCAAGTTCTTTTAAAAACATGTAACTTGTGTGTGTGTATGTGATTTTCGTTATAGTCCTTTATGTAACTCCAAATTAATTCTTCTGTTTGCAGATCACCCTAGAAAAGAACAGCCTTTCCACTGAACTGAAAATCACAAATACCGGCAAAAAACCTTTTTTTTTTAATTTCTTTTTGTAATAGTTTGAACGTCACTTTCCATGTAAGCATATGAAAGATTTAGTTGGATTTTGTGGGGTGTAGGTTGTTGTATCGGATGCATCAGTGAATGGTCTAAAAGGCTGCAAGAAGCTCAACAATGATCCAGACCCTAAGAACCCAATTGAGGGTACAAAAGAAAGGTATGATAGACTCATCCCCTCTAGATACAGAACAAGGTTTGAATGTAGGGGGTTTTCATGCATTTTGATACACTTAAGATGACTTTCAAAGTGTTTGGCCCTTTTGATAATTGTGGATGTTCTCCTCATGATTGTGTGTAGTGCGCTCATAATTATTTGATTTCTATTTGTAACAGGCAACAACCAAGTATGCCGCAACACACACCACTGGCGCTACAACAACATAAAGGAGGTGGTGGTCGTAGTGGTGGAGGCAATTCCAGTTGTGGCCATAGGTGTAGTAATGACATTGGAAGTCAAGAACGTAGCCATAGGTGTAGTAATGACATTGGAAGTCAAGAACGTAGTCGCTACAACCTGTATCAACTTTGTAGCAAAAGTTTAATGTTATTGTGTTTTGGTATTAACTTTTTGAAAACAATGAGCAATTGGTCCTACATTGGGGGCTTGGATGATTAAACTTTTTCCAACAACATTCACTTAAATATCCTCCTTCACTAGCATCATTTGTTTTAACATTGAAGTATCTTTGGATCATCATATATTTAATGTCAGCATATGATTTTTTCTGGATACTTTAGTCTTGGCCCATGATTTTTTATTTTGGAGATCCTTGAATAAGTAACAAAGTTAGTAATATAGTTTTGTTCAACAATTGTCGGAATTAGAGGAGGTATTGTCTTTTTAAGCATATTTGAAGCTCTAATATATTCTTTTCTTTTCTTTTCTTTTTCTTTTTTTTTTTTTTTTTTTTTTTTTTTTTTTTTTTCCAATTTTGTGATAAGTAATTGATTACCATACTCTTCCAGACAGTACCTCTACTACTAAAGAGCGAAAAAAGGTATGATGTTGTCGACCTCAACTTTTTCACTGCCGATAAAAAGCTTTAGCACTTGCATGGGTCACCTTGCTTTTAATTATTATACATGACAAAAACCAAATAAAATGACAATCATTGTTTACATGAATCAATGTGTTTTGCTCTCATAACCGTGTGGTTATTGAGGGAAAGAACTTGGTAATTATCAATATGTTACATTTGCACTCACTTTCAAAACGTATTTGCAGGTAAAGAAGCGTATATAGCAAGGGCAAGGCCATGAAGGTGGTATATTTATATATAGTAGAAGCTCCTTTCCATGACATATGGTGCTCTTTTTGGACTCTGAAATGAAGAAGTGTGTACAAAGAAGTTGTATACAAAGAAGCTATATTTCGAATTTGAATTGACAATGTATACTTTGTTCTTTTCGATAATTTAATAACTTTTATTTTCTCATATCGGATGATTATTTATTTATTTTTGTACTTAATGCATTCAATAAATAAGATGCGTTTAAACATAACCGTAAGCAATTCCATGTTGCAGTTTGTATTGCTATAACTATTAATAAAAGTCAATGCCAAACATTGTCACAAGTTGGACTATTTCTCCATATGCCAGCTTTCACCCATGGCCAACTTTATGTCGTTGTTTCTAGAGTGCAGAGCAGGAAGGGATTGCAAATCTTTTGTTGTGATAATGATGGTAATTACGCAAAATCAAGAACAAACGTTGAGTATAAAGAAGCTTTATTTCGCATTTGAGTTTAAATAATATACTATCTTGTTACAAAGAACTTTGCTTATTTTAATCGTTCTATAAATGTTAATGTTCATTTATTTCCCATTGTTAATGCATTCAATATACAAACTGGTACGTTTATATCTTATTTTTCGTTAACTTATAACTTTCAATGATATTCATAAGTCATGCCCGCCCATCGGGCGGGCTTCGACATCTAGTATATATATATATATATATATATACTTTTTACCAGTTTTTGATGCATAAATTATATGTTTTTAATGCATCAAAAAAAATATATAGACAAAAATACACTGTTGGTCCCTAAACTTGCCAAAAAGCATCGCCTGGGCCTAAAAGTTGAGAAAATTGTCGCCGTGAGTCCAAACCTTGGGTTTTTGACTTCGATTGCGTCCCTTGACCCGTAATGCTCAGGTTAATGCCCTGTTATATGTCCTAAAATCCCGTTACCCGTTTAGTTTGGAGGGTATACTCGTCTTTTAACTGTGACTAATTTTTCTCTCTCTCGATGTACTATCTAGCAGACGTTTAATCCATTTTCCCGCCATTATGTCTAATATAAGTAGGTCGTGTACTCATCGGTCATCCCCAAACTTGTTTTGGAAGCCTACCCAAAAAACCCTAATGCAATGTCACTCATGAAATCTAATAATCTAAGTAAGAAATTAACAAGCACCAACCTTGGATTTACTCTATGGAAAATTAGAGAAGAGCGTTTCTTTGATGACCATGAGATAGTGCAATACTATGCAATAAGGAGATATGGTAAACGTTTTTTGGTGATAATCGTTTACACTGATATGTTTGTAAGATTGTTTAAGGTATTTCCCTTTTAGGTAAAATAATCGTAATAGTATTTTGTTATGTGTTTCAACAGCTGGTCGATCGGGTTCGTTTAGCATGAGGTTTCATCACAATGGTACATTTAAAAACTGGCCAAGGAGAATATATGAAGGAGGTAAGGAAGGTCAAGTTGATTATGTTGAAATGAATGAGGTATTCTGTTGATGAAATGGATGCTCTCATGACCGAAATCGGTTATTCTGAAGGACAAACCAATTACTACTACTTTGTTAAGCCTGGTAGTACATTGGATGATGGCTTGTTTAGTTTTCGTGAAGCTGTGAATCTTGAGTTGTTGAAAGACATTGTCAAAGACCATAAGTTGATAGATGTTTATGTTGAAATAAGTGAGACAAGATTAGATTTGTCTGAAATGTCACCACAATCTATTAAGAATGTATTTTGGGAGATGGATGAACAAAGTAGAAAAGTAGCTAGTGCTTCTATCCAATCGTGTTGTAGACGATTGGTTTTAGATGACCTTGATAATGAGCCTGTACTAGATCCTTTTATGCAACTAACACTGTAGAAACTAGAAGGGGAGGGGGGTTGAATAGTTTCACCATTTATAATTACGTTTTAAGACTTTTTGTAACCGTTTTATTCTTTTTGAAAATTGTTTGATTCTAAGCTATGTGATATCAATCAAATATATATATGAGAACAACAACAGTGCATATAGTAAAAGAGAATGTAAAGAAGAGATAAGGAATAGAAACAACCAAACCAAGATGCGGAGATTTATAGTGGTTCGGCACGAAGCTCACTCTTCGTCCTACTCTACTCCACGAGTATCACACTCGAGAGTTCACAATCACTATGTCAACACACTCACTTTAGGCGGAGCAAACAATACACCAACGCTTACACCAATTAACGACACTAAGCGGAATGTCGAGTCCTAATCCTAGCTAGAACCAACCTACACAACGACACATGGCAACACGGACAACTACCTTGTCCACTTGGATTTACACATAATCCAAGTCTTCACACGGACGATCACCCCGTCCTAATCAACACACGGTTGATCACCCCGTCCTAATCAACACACGGATGATCACCCCATCCTAATCAACAAACTATTACAAGGACTTTACACTTTGTCCCAATCTAAACTAACACAACTAGTCACGACTCACAAACAAGTCAGATACAGAAATATATACAACTAGAGTTTGGAGGTGGAAGAAGAGAATCGTAACACTAGTTACGTGTGTGTGTGAAGACTAATCTATAACACTTCGTTTCTTGATGAATACGAGTGTTCTTCTCTTGCACTTTGATTTAGAGGTTAACGGGATTACTTATAAACACATGTCAATACATTATAGTGATCAAAAAAGAAGAAGGAAAGAACATAAAGGTTTTATGCCAAGATGATCAGTTTTTCTGCAGGGAATAGTGTAACCTCTCGTAATTTTCTCTATGAATAGTAAATGCTAATTGATGATTAATGAATCATTTCGTTATTTAATAACCATTTTTACCAATGACAAATTTTTTTTTTTGTTATTCATGCCATATTATATTAAATCACAACGATATTTGTAATTCACCATTTACCTAGGAATGATGCTCATACACAACCCTTGATAGTCTAGTAATCGTGAATTAATTTAAAACGTTTAACATTTAACGTGATACGTTTCGTCATATAACCAAACTCTTTCATATGATTTTCCGAACTTACGAAAATAACCCTAATCACTCACTAATGACATTGGACCACGGCCCAATGCCCTCAGCAACCCAACGAACCCACATTTCACATTGGGCCTGAAATGCAAGTTTAGCCCAACAACCATTTAGCCCAATTTCATATAAAATTTTCGATTTGGCTGCCTCAAGGATCGAACACTTTGGCCAATTTACGCGCAATCTAACTTAACAACAACATAATATTTTAACACCACTCCATTCTCAACTCAACTGAGAATCGAGTGTGATAAACCTCGTGTTCTAAATCAATCATTGGCTTGCTTAAAATCTACCAAAGCTCAACACATTTGGCACGTTATGAACACAACACAAATTTCATGTTTTGGCTAAGACATGTGTCTCGTATAACTCCCAACTCGACCCAAAAATATGATTTGGCTAGCGAATAAATTCTTGCAAGCCCTTAACGACTATACAAACCATCAAACGATCCCTACACCTATTATTGGTCACGTCTAAAGTGTGTTAGAACCATGAGATACTCGACCAAGCCACAAAAAACAGCACTAGAATTCATTTTGTCTCCTTCTTCTTGGTCCTTAGCGCCGGCTAACACAACCAAAAACCACCATCATTTAGCTTACTTACACACTCCACTGTGACTTATCAATGACCTCTCTTACACCCTCATCATGCTTCATCATCACACTCACCATAACACTCAATGTATCACCCTTAAATTACCCTTAAACTCTCGACATTCAAACACACACCAACATAACCAACTCAAAAATATTTCTAAGTATTTTCCAACTTATGAGCTCGTCTAGCTTGGCCTAAGTTTCGAGGTGTTTGAGTCAAGCAAAGAGTCACATTATTCACGTTCCTAAATCTTTGAAGTACCAAGAATCGAGCTACACATTTTCTTTGGCCTAGCTCAGTCTCGATATCGTGATACGCCCCACCTTTTGAGGTGAAGTGAGCACACTTTGAAACTTTCTTATGTTATATATTTTTATGATTTCATTTTCTATCGCGAACCATGTTTTACTTTAGACGAATATTTCGTTATTTTAATTTACAACACATATATTTTATTCGACACCCTAAGTGTTTGCTATGCTAACTATCGAGAACAACAATCATTCGAACGTTATATAAACGTATCAACCATAAAAATCACACGTTTCTAAGTCATTTTGGACACATTCGAATTTTATAAAATACTTAGAATATTTTGGAACTTGTAAACTATTTTCACATAGCCAAGTCGCATGAACTTGTGCCTCGTATTTTCTTATTTCGACACTCAATGCATCCATTTTAAAACTTAAACTATTAGTTCACGTGGTGAACTAATAGCCTACGTATAAAAATCACGTTAACAAGTTCGTTTGATAACCTCTTGAGTCCCAAAGTAAAACACGTTCGCAACAGTTTTAAAAACTTAAAATATATAACGATTGGGCCTAAAGCCCAATAAGCTGTTTTTAAGCTCTTCGTATAAGCTGGGTGTATAAGCTCACTTGATATGAATTTGTAACCTTTAAACAAGCCCAAAGTCAGGCCCAATCCCCCCCTACGCCTAACGGATCGAAAACCCATAATGGGCCATATTTTTGGCTCGTTAAAAGCCCATAAGCTCAAAAATAAGCTCTCGACAAAATAAGCTGTTTATATAAGTTACATAAGCTATTTTAAACTTATTTATGAAATAAAAATGGTGAACTTTGATTTCTATAAAGTTTGGACTTGTTTTGCAAAAGTTTGCTAACCGAGGGACCAAAAACTGCCAAGTTTGGAAATTTGGAGTAAAAACTGTCATTTTGATATCTTGTGATGAAAACTGTAAATTTAAGAACTTTTGGGTATAAAATGTAAATATTAAATGTTTTAGACTTAAAATGTAATAAAACTTAACCGAGGACTAACGGTGCAAATATTATGCCATTAGGGTATAAAGTGTAACTTGGTAAAACCCAAAGGTTATTTCTGAAATAACAGATTTTATACTTGTAATAATATTTTACGAACTCAAAACCCGAAACAAATGTGTTCTAGTCCCGCAAGTCGACATTTAACGTTACATTTTCTAATAATTATATATATATATATTCATATAACTTATATATATATATATATATATATATATATATATATATATATATATATATATATATATATATATATATATATATATATATATATATATATATATATATACACGTAACCACTTAACATTAAACGTATAACATAACTTATCATCAACCAACTTTAATTTATCAACGACGATCTCTTTAGTCAACCTTATATATACTTCGAAAAACAAACGAATACTCACAAGTAATACTTATACATAACTTTAAACATTTAAACGCGCATGTTTTAATGTTACAAATTAATTATCGATAAAACTTTGAACGTTATGATTCGCGATAAACCAAACTTGGACAATCAAACCCCTAAAACTTGCCATATATTATTTAGGTCATGTGTTGAAGCTGTTTCCTTTCATCGTTTGAGTTACGATACTACCACCACTACTGTACTACTAAGGTGAGTTCATAGCCCACTCTTAAACTTTTAAACCCTTTTGTAGGGAGATACATGCTACAAACATGGACACAAACTTTTTAGTATGCTATGTCTGATTTTATTATTGCTTAAGTAGCTATTGCCAGAAGTCCCTCTTTCATGAACCTTAATCACTTGCGAGTGAATGTAAATAGTTGTGAATAGATCTATTTGGGACTGACAATCCCCGTTCGGGTCTGCTAGGATGAGCCACCCAAACGCACTTTATTTAAACATACTCATAGGTTATTGGCAAATACCTATCCCGAGGGCCTATATATTTTACATCATCTTTGATGCCTGTTAAACGTTGCGTGTCATGAGCTTAATGCAATAACAACTTGATTTTAACTCGTTTAATTGTAATTCGATGCAATTAACACTTATACCTTGTGTTCAACTATTAAACTTAAACCTATGAATATCACTCAACTTTTGTTGACTTTTAGCATGTATTCTCAGGTAACTAAAAGCTGGAACTCAAGGCACGGAGTGGGCACTAAACCCGACACGGGTGTTAAATAAATGTTTTATCATTCAAGTTTAAATAAACATGTTAAACTATGAAACATCTTTGTATCTCAAATGCTTGTATTTTGAATGATAAACTTAAAACGTCTCTTTTAAGTCGTTTTCTATGGTTATGCTACGATCCACTACGTAATACCCCATTAAGTCTTTCGCTGTTGATATCCGAATTTAGGGGGTGTTACAGATTGGCATCAGAGCTCATGGTTATAGAGAACCAGATGTATTTAAACATTGGACTATAACTACATTTTTAAAAATGGACCATTTTAAAAGACAATCACCTTATGCCCTCCGTGCCTACGCACTTCCAACATTTTAAGAATGTTGCTTACTATATGAGTTCTTAACAAAGTTTAACATATTTATGATTATGTTAATAGCTTACATTTACTATTCGGGATTATTACAGTACTATGTCTTCAGATCCCCATCCTATCGCTGTATCGTCTGATTCAGAGAATGAGGATCCTATGCCTTTCACTTCAGACTTTGCTCCGACAGCTATATCGATGTCACCTGCTACTAACCGGTACATGGAAAGCCAGCAATTTCTACCGGCATCCGACATGGAGACTTCTCCTCCAGCATCACCAATCCCATCACCTGGCCCGATTCGCCAGCATAGACGAGTGCGACAACTCCAGCCATATGAGCCAGAACCCTTTGGACAACTTTACCGACGCCCCGGAGAAGGTCATGTTCGCAAGCACACTCTCCGGAAACGGGTACGTGCACCACCAGATCTGATCATACCACCACCAGCCCCACTCATGCCAACTTCAGCTCCAGTGATATCACCACCCCCAGCTCCTGAGCATTCCAGGACACCACCACTATCTTCAGTTCCACCACCTACTATCTTCTATCAGCAGACCACCACTGTTCCATTACCATCCTCTACTCCACCACATGCTTCTCCACCATCAGCTACTCTCCGTGAGCCTCTGCTACCTTGCAGGAGGACATACCGCTCGGTTCCATCTTCATTGGACCCCTATGTCCAGGCCAAAGCTGAGGCCGCAGCTCGTACTAGGACCCACAAGAGGGTCGATGCTCGCCGATGGTCCTTCTTGCTACCGATCATCCGTTACTGGAGATCCCAGGAGGGAGCCCCGAGAGCTACAGAACTAGGAGAGAGTTCGGCTACTGCTGCTTCGAGGATCCTTCCGGTTACCGGAGAACCCCTCCATCACACCCTACCCGTACTGGCAGCCAGATTAGTCCGACATGAGGATCGTCTTGACCACATTGTAGACATTCTTGATGACTTACCACTCGAGCAGGTTGAGACACTTGGGGAAGAGGTGGAAAACCTCGTGATAGGCCAGTTAGCAATGGAGACAGTTTTCGATCAAGTAGGTACTAGTCTGGAGGAAGCCATTGAGACTATTTCTATACTAAGAGAGGCCACTACTTCGATGCAGACAGTAATTGAGACACTAGACTCTGAGCTTGACCGAGTTAGCTCTCAGGTTCTGATTCTTAGACTTATGATTGAGGATTCCTAGGCTAGGGAAAGAGCTCGAGACCAGACAGTGGAGACCTTGATGGCTGTGATTGTAGATCTTCAGCGCCGGCCAGATGGTGCGCCAGGAGGACCATAGATCAGGGATGTTTCAGTATAGCTAAGAGATATCTTAGCCTACCAATGTTGTATTAATAAAGAATCTTGTATCCTTATGTTTTGTAAAACAAATCGAACAAGTTATTAATCTTATGTTGTGTGGATGTATTATATTGATGTTGATTTATGTATTCCATGGTTGTTTCTTACATTCATATGCATTATGATTCGCCCATATATATTGTCTCGTGAAATGTTGATTCATACAGTTCAATTCGATCATTTATGTTCTCATGTGTGTTGTGATTGATTCAGACATGTCGTGAATGTATTTATGATATGGTACTTGCTGTACCTACAGATATGAACCAGAATTATCATTCTCATAAGCTCAGTTGTTGTGGTTAATATTATGGTTGTATTATTATAACCCATATGCAATTACCTTACAATTATTCTAACCTAACGTGATCATTATGAGATTTCTAAATATATGCTTTTGCGATATTGATAGAATTATGGCACGTACAAGGAAAGCAACCTCAGCCGCAACACGTGAAACTTCAACGGCTACACCTACTATGACTCCAGAAGCTATCCGAAAGGCAATCGCTGACGGTGTAAATGCAGTCTTGGCAGAACAGGCGGCAACAAATGCCCGCAACAGTGGCACTAGCCTACCGACAGGAGAAAGCGTGACAGCTGCGAACCGCAAGTGTACCTACAAGGATTTCATGAGTTACCAACCAACTTTCTACAAAGGTACTGAAGGAGTGACTGAACTTGCTCACTGGTTCGAACGATCTGAAACTGTTTTTCAGAGAAGCGGCTGTACTGAGGATAACAAAGTCACTTTCGCTACTGGAACTCTCATGCAAGATGCTTTGTCATGGTGGAATGCTACTGTCAAAGCCATGGGAATGACGGAAGCCTACCAGCTCACTTGGGCTGAGTTTAAGACCAAGATGCTGAAGAAATACTGTCCCCGTTCTGAACTAAGAAAATTGGAAGATGAATTCCATCAATTGGTAGTAAAAGGAGTTGACCTTAAAACATACAACAGGAGGTTTCAAGAGCTTAAAATACTATGTCCTACTGTTGTACCAACTTTCAAAAAAGAACTAGAGAAGTATGTCGAAGGGCTTACCCGTAGCATTGAGGGAAATGTCACTTCATCGAACCCACCAACTCTGGAGGCAGCCATTGAACTTGCTCAAAAACTACTGGACCAAGAGGTCAAATGAAACAGTGAACTCAAGAGGAAGCTCGATGACAAAAGGACCACTCACCACCACAGTAACAACAACCACCGCAACAACAACTTCAACAACAACAACCCTAGAAACAATAACCCGTACCATCAAAACCGAAACAATCGTCACCATCAACAAAACCAAAGACAGGAAATCGTCAAGGCCTATGCTGCTACTGAAGGCAGAGAATACCAAGGTCAGAAACCCTAGTGTAACAGATGCAAACTACACCACAATGGACCTTGCACAACCAAATGTGTGAGATGCCAGAAAGTGGGTCATCAGACAAAGGATTGCAGGAATCCCGCTACTGGTAGCAACCTATAGCCTGTAACTCCAACTTGCTACTCCTGCGGAGAAGTAGGTCACTTCAAGAATCACTGTCCGAAAGGAAATGGTCAGCAAAACAACGCTCGAGGGAGAGCATATGTGCTAAAGGAGGATGATGCCCCACTGAACCCTGATGTTGTCACGGGTACGTTCTTACTCAATCAACATAGTGCAAGAGTATTATTTGATTCTGGAGCAGATAGAAGTTTTGTGTCAACTACGTTTGCTCCTTTGCTTAACATTACCCCCTCCAAACTAAACACTACTTTTGAAATTGAAATGGCGGACGGAAACCTAACTAGCACCAACACCATAATTCGTGGTTGCACCATAATCCTACAAGACAACCCTTTTCCCATCGACCTCATGCCTATCCAGCTCGGTAGTTTTGACGTAGTCATTGGTATGGATTGGTTATCCAAACACCGCGCTAGAATACTCTGTGACGAGAAAGCCGTGCATATTCCACGTAATGGTTAAACTCTTATTGTCCATGGTGACAAAAATAAAACACGATACGGTATTATCTCATATATCAGATTGGTGAAATACATGAATGAAGGATGTCAAGCATTCATGGTTCATGTAACGGAAAACAAATCAAAAGATAAGCAAGTTGAAGATGTTCCGATCGTTAAGGAGTTCCCAGAAGTATTCCCCGAAGATTTACCCGGTCTTCCACCTTCCCGTCAAGTAGAATTCCAGATTGAACTAGTGCCTGGAGCAGCACCTGTGGCGAAAGCACCTTATAGGTTAGCGCCATCTGAGATGAAGGAATTGTCAGAGCAATTGAAAGAGTTGTCTGATAAAGGTTTTATCCAACCCAGCTCATCACCTTGGGGAGCTCCGGTCCTATTCGTTAAGAAGAAGGACGGATCGTTCTGAATGTGTATTGATTACCGGGAATTGAACAAACTCACTGTAAAGAATCGTTATCCACTACCTAGGATCGATGACTTGTTTGACCAATTACAAGGATCGAGTGTATACTCGAAGATCGACCTAAGGTCAGGGTACCATCAGTTAGGAGTTCGAGAGGAGGATATTCCCAAGACAGCTTTTAGGACGCGTTACGGACATTACGAATTCCAAGTAATGCCATTTGGTCTAACTAATGCTCCTGCAGTATTCATGGACTTGATGAACAGAGTGTGTAAGCCATACCTGGATAAATTCGTGATAGTATTCATAGACGATATCCTAATCTACTCACGCAACGAGAAGGAACATGCCGAGCATTTAAAGATTATTTTCGAGTTACTCAGAAAGGAACAATTGTATGCCAAGTTTTCCAAATGCGACTTTTGGATTCGAACTGTACAATTTCTTGGGCATGTTATCAACAGTCAAGGCATTCATGTAGATCCTGCAAAGATTGAGGCCGTCAAAGGTTGGACATCTCCTACAAACCCCACAAAGATACGCCAATTTTTGGGTCTTGCCGGTTACTACAGAAGATTTATTGAAGGTTTTTCAAAAATCTCAAAGCCTTTGACCGAATTAACTCAGAAGAACAAGAAGTATATCTGGGGAAAAGAGGAGGAATCAGCTTTTCAACTGTTAAAGAAAAAGCTCTGTGAAGCACCAATATTAGCACTACCTGAAGGAAGTGAAGACTTCGTTGTATATTGCGATGCCACATATCATGGTTTGGGAGCTGTGCTGATGCAACGAAGCAAAGTGATAGCTTATGCCTCGCGACAACTCAAAACGCATGAAGCAAACTACACGACTCATGATTTGGAGTTAGGAGCAGTAGTATTCGCCCTTAAGTTATGGAGACATTACCTGTATGGCATCAAGTGCACAGTATTCACCGAACACAAAAGCCTTCAGCATATCTTAGATCAGAAAGAACTGAACATGAGACAACGTCACTGGTTAGAGCTACTTAGAGATTATAATTGTGAAATCCGTTATCACCCAGGAAAAGCCAACATTGTGGCAGATGCATTAAGCCGGAAAGAACGACTGAAACCTCTCAGAGTCAGATCGTTAGGAATGACCATTTGTTCGCCCCTGCCCTCACAAATACTCATCGCTCAATCCGAGGCTCTTAAGGAAGAGAACCGACCTGGTGAAAAGATCCACGGCATTCCAGAAAATAAGAATGGCTTTGTGCAAAGAGCAGACGGGATGCTCTGTTTCAAATAAAGAAGTTGGGTTCCTCTATACGGAGGTATACGTGATCTCATTATGAATGAGTCTCACAAATCCAAGTACTCCATTCATCCAGGTTCTGAAAAAATGTATCAAGATCTCAAGAAACTTTACTGGTGGCCAAACATGAAGGCCGACATCGCCGAGTATGTCGGGAAATGTTTGACCTGTTCAAGAGTAAAAACGGAATATCAAAAGCCGTCAGGATTACTCATACAACCCGAAATTCCTGTATGGAAATGGGAACGCATTACAATGGACCTTATCACCAAGCTACCTAAGACATCAAATGGATTGGAAACCATTTGGGTCATCGTTGATCGTCTCACCAAATCCGCTCACTTCTTAGCAATCAAAGAAACTGACGAGATGGACACACTCGCAAAGCTATATCTAAAAGAAATAGTTTCATGGCATGGAGTGCCGATCTCAATCATCTCAGATCGTGACAGTCGTTTCACATCTCATTTGTGGAAGTCTTTGCAAAAAGCCTTGGGAACCAAACTAGATATGAGCACTGCATATCATCCATAAACCGATGGACAAAGCGAGAGGACAATCCAAACCTTAGAAGACATGCTCCGAGCATGTGTTATCGACTTCGGAAAAGGTTGGGACAGACACTTACCTCTAGCCGAGTTCTCTTACAACAACAGCTACCACGCTAGCATTAAGGCAGCACCATTCGAAGCACTTTACGGTCGAAACTGCAGATCGCCTGTTTGTTGGGCTGAAGTCGGAGATGTACAACTCACCGGACCCGATCTCATTCATGAGACAACGGAGAAGATAGTCAAGATTAAGCAACGACTGCAAGCTGCAAGGGATAGACAGAAGAGCTACGCCGACGTGAGACGAAAACCTATGGAATTCCAGATTGGAGACAAGGTCATGTTGAAAGTGTCTCCCTGGAAGGGAATGGTACGTTTCGGAAAACGTGGAAAACTTAACCCTAGATACATTGGTCCATTCAAAATCCTAGAAATGATAGAACCGGTGGCTTACAAACTCGAACTACCAGAGGAACTTAGTCGAATTCACGACACCTTTCACGTATCAAATCTTAAGAAGTGTTTGTCAGATGAATCTCTTGTAATTCCTTTGAAAGAGATTCGGCTCGACGACAAACTTGTCTTTATAGAAGAACCCGTGGAAATCATGGACAGGGAGATCAAACAACTAAAACAGAACCACATCCCCATTTGCAAAGTCCGATGGAACTCTAAACGAGGAACGGAATATACTTGGGAACGCGAGGACCAGATTCGCGCCAAATATCCACACCTATTTTCATAAACACTCCTATCAACTATCTTAGACTAGAATTCCGGGACGGAATTCAGTGTAAGTGGTAGGTACTGTAACCTCTCGTAATTTTCCCTATGAATAGTAAATGTTAATTGATGATTAATGAATCATTTCGTTATTTAATAACCATTTTTACCAATGACAAATTTTTTTTTTGTTATTCATGCCATATTATATTAAATCACAACGATATTTGTAATTCACCATTTACCTAGGAACGATGCTCACACACAACCCTTGATAGTCTAGTAATCGCGAATTAATTTAAAACGTTTAACATTTAACGTGATACGTTTCGTCATATAACCAAACTCGTTCATATTATTTTCCGAACTTACGAAAATAACCCTAATCACTCACTAATGACATTGGACCATGGCCCAATGCCCTCAGCAACCCAACGAACCCACATTTCACATTGGGCCTGAAACGCAAGTTTAGCCCAACAACCATTTAGCCCAATTTCATATAAAATTTTCGATTTGGCTGCCTCAAGGATCGAGCACTTTGGCCAATTTATGCGCAATCTAACTTAACCAAAAACATAATATTTTTACACCACTCCATTCTCAACTCAACTGAGAATCGAGTGTGACAAACCTCGTGTTCTAAATCGATCATTGGCTTGCTTAAAATCTACCAAAGCTCAACACATTTGGCACGTTATGAACACAACACAAATTTCATGTTTTGGCTAAGACTTGTGTCTCGTATAACTCCCAACTCGACCCAAAAATATGTTTTGGCTAGCGAATAAATTCGTGCAAGCCCGTAACGACTATACAAACCAACAAACGATCCCTACACCTATTATTGGTCATGTCTAAAGTGTGTTAGAACCATGAGATACTCGACCAAGCCACAAAAACCAACACTAGAATTCATTTTGTCTCCTTCTTCTTGGTCCTTAGCGCCGGCTAACACAATCAAAAACCACCATCATTTAGCTCACTTACACACTCCACTTTGACTTATCAATGACCTCTCTTACACCCTCATCATGCTTCATCATCACACTCAGCATAACACTCAATGTATCACCCTTAAATTACCCTCAAACTCTCGACATTCAAACACACACCAACATAACCAACTCAAAAATATTTCTAAGTATTTTCCAACTTATGAGCTCGTCTAGCTTGGCCTAAGTTTCTAGGTGTTCGAGTCAAGCTAAGAGTCACATTATTCACGTTCCTAAATCTTTGAAGTACCAAGAATCGAGCTACACATTTTCTTTGGCCTAGCTCAGTCTCGATATCGTGATACGCCCCACCTTTTGAGGTGAAGTGAGCACTCTTCGAACCTTTCTTATGTTATATATTTTTATGATTTCATTTTCTATCGCGAACCATGTTTTACTTTAGACGAATATTTCGTTATTTTAATTTACAACACATATATTTTATTCGACACCCTAAGTGTTTGCTATGCTAACTATCGAGAACAACAATCATTCGAACGTTATATAAACGTATCAACCATAAAAATCACACGTTTCTAAGTCATTTTGGACACATTCGAATTTTATAAAATACTTAGAATATTTTGGAACTTGTAAACTGTTTTCACATAGCCAAGTCGCATGAACTTGTGCCTCGTATTTTCTTATTTCGACACTCAATGCATCCATTTTAAAACTTAAACAATTAGTTCACGTGGTGAACTAATAGCCTACGTATAAAAATCACGTTAACAAGTTCGTTTGATAACCTCTTGAGTCCCAAAGTAAAACACGTTCGCAACAGTTTTAAAAACTTAAAATATATAACGATTGGGCCTAAAGCCCAATAAGCTGTTTTTAAGCTCTTCGTATAAGCTGGGTGTCTAAGCTCACTTGATATGAATTTGTAACCTTTAAACAAGCCCAAAGTCAGGCCCAATCCCCCCTACGCCTAACGGATCGAAAACCCATAATGGGCCATATGTTTGGCTCGTTAAAAGCCCATAAGCTCAAAAATAAGCTCTCGACAAAATAAGCTGTTTATATAAGTTACATAAGCTATTTTAAACTTATTTATGAAATAAAAATGGTGAACTTTGATTTCTATAAAGTTCGGACTTGTTTTGCAAAAGTTTGCTAACCGAGGGACCAAAAACTGCCAAGTTTGGAAACTTGGAGTAAAAACTGTCATTTTGATATCTTGTGATGAAAACTGTAAATTTAAGAACTTTTAGGTATAAAATGTAAATATTAAATGTTTTAGACTTAAAATGTAATAAAACTTAACCGAGGACTAACGGTGCAAATATTATGCCATTAGGGTATAAAGTGTAACTTGGTAAAACCCAAAGGTTATTTCTGAAATAACAGATTTTATACTTGTAATAATATTTTACGAACTCAAAACCCGAAACAAATGTGTTCTAGTCCCGCAAGTCGACATTTAACGTTACATTTTCTAATAATTATATATATATATATTCATATAACTTATATATATATATATATATATATATATATATATATTATATATAATAACATTAAACGTATATATATATATTATCATAACCACTTAACATTAAACGTATAACATAACTTATCATCAACCAACTTTAATTTATCAACGACGATCTCTTTAGTCAACCTTATATATACTTCGACAAACGAACGAATACTCACAAGTTATACTTATACATAACTTTAAAAATTTAAACGCGCATGTTTTAATGTTACAAATTAATTATCGATAAAACTTTGAACGTTATGATTCGCGATAAACCAAACTTGGACTATCAAACCACTAAAACTTGCCATATATTATTTAGGTCGTGTGTTGAAGCTGTTTCCTTTCATCGTTTGAGTTACGATACTACCACCACTACTGTACTACTAAGGTGAGTTCATAGCCCACTCTTAAACTTTTAAACCCTTTTGTGGGGAGATACATGCTACAAACATGAACACAAACTTTTTAGTATGCTATGTCTGATATTATTATTGCTTAAGTAGCTATTGCCAGAAGTCCCTCTTTCATGAACCTTAATCACTTGCGAGTGAACGTAAATAGTTGTGAATAGATCTATTTGGGACTGACAATCCCCGTTCGGGTCTGCTAGGATGAGCCACCCAAACGCACTTTATTTAAACATACTCATAGGTTATTGGCAAATACCTATCCCGAGGGCCTATATATTTTACATCTTTGATGCCTGTTAAACGTTGCGTGTCATGAGCTTAATGCAATAACAACTTGATTTTAACTCGTTTAATTGTAATTCGATGCAATTAACACTTATACCTTGTGTTCAACTATTAAACTTAAACCTATGAATATCACTCAACTTTTGTTGACTTTTAGCATGTATTCTCAGGTAACTAAAAGCTGGAACTCAAGGCACGGAGTGGGCACTAAACCCGACACCGGTGTTAAATAAATGTTTTATCATTCAAGTTTAAATAAACATGTTAAACTATGAAACATCTTTGTATCTCAAATGCTTGTATTTTGAATGATAAACTTAAAACGTCTCTTTTAAGTCGTTTTCTATGGTTATGCTACGATCCACTACGTAATACCCCATTAAGTCTTTCGCTGTTGATATCCGAATTTAGGGGGTGTTACAAATAGTGCAGTATTTATAGACACCAGGAGGAGCGGGGACGGTCCTTTAAACCTTGGACGACGGTCCCTTATATATACGGGACCGTCACATGTTTACGGGACCGTCCCGACAAACGCTCCCATTTTTGTCTTGGTGTCATGAAAATTTATTTAGTTTTAGGCGGGAAAACTATCTGTTAGAGAATTTTGAATTCAAATATATTTTCTTATTAAAACATTTCTTTATAATTACAAAAATACTTTTATAAGAATGTTTTGTCACATAAAAATGTGAGGTTTTAAGAAAAATATTTTCTTTGATCACTTAACTAATATTGTATACTGTTTGTTCATACCTTAAGTGATGTTGTAGTCGAAACGTTGACGAAACAAGTTTTCTCGATCAAAAACTTATTAAACGTAGTTTTACGTAACGTGTTTTTATATTTTGTGATTATCAAAACGTATAGAGACGGTATAATGCAAATGACATTTTTGACGTTATTTGTATCAACAATCCCCCCCCTTTTTGATGATTACAAAATATAAACTCATTTTAGGTTAAATTATGTGTTAGTAAGTTTTTAATGAGTTTTCGTTTACTTCTCCCCCTTTTTGTAGAATCAAAAAGGCTTCGTCGATGTGTAGAGAGAAAAAAAATCGACGGTGCTAAGGCTCCCCCTTGATTAGTGCTCCCCCTAGACGAGGGCATCGGGGGAATCGATCTATGGTGTTATGCTACAAAAACAAGTTAGAGTACAATGCACATACACATATTTATATGAAAATTAGAGGGGATGAGAAGAGAGTTTAAGATAGATATAGTAGAAGGAGATTAGAAATGTAGAGAGTTAGAAATAGAGATTGGATAAGAGGAAAGGACTAGGAGGAAAAGATTAGAGGAAGATGAAATCAGATAGATCAGATAGATAGCTGATAATTCAGATTATTCAAGGAAGAAAAATCAGATTTCCAAGCCTGACTGGGGACAGTCCTATATATACACTGACGGTCCCTTAAATATTGGGGATTGTCCCTGTATAAGGGACCGTCGCCAGTGGGGCTGTTACGGACAAATGAATTGTGATTTTAGTATTTGTCATTTTAAAGTTGATTAATTTCACATATTATAAAAGCAATTATGACAATCATCACAACATAAAGGCATAGATTTCATTAAACACAATAAGATATCATACATTCTTTCATAAGAGAAGCATACATAGCATAGATTCATACATCACAAGATAATTAACCTACAAGCTATTTATAGAAAACAACCTAGTTTCCTAGAACATGCTTGGCCCAAAAGATAATCATTTATTATTTTTAACTAAACAAGTAGAGATGTTTAGTTAGAAGGTGGAAAAGAAGGTGGAGGTGTAGGAGACATGGTGGCAAGAGGAGTTGGTTGCACATTTGGTTGAGAAAGGAGGTGTTCAACGTGGGCAAACATGTAGTGTAGTTCATCTCTTAGAGATGAGATGAGATGGAAGTTGTGGTGGCAACATGCACAATCCATGGTGTGATTGTTAACAAAATAGTATGGAATAGGATAACCCATGATTGGTGGTGGAGTAGAAGGAGTATAGTCCAAAGGCCCATTTGGTGATGGAGATGATGAGTTGTTTAAGAGAGGAGTGTTTGAGAGGGTAAACAAGGGTGATAAGTTTCTTATGAAAGGTGAGAATGGAGATGAGCTAAGCCTTGAAGAAGATGAGGATGTGCCTTTGGTTGAGGGTGTTTTGAGAGGTGCACTAGGAGCAAGAGGAGAATTTGGCTTGGCTTTTGGAGTTGGAGTTGTGTCTTCTTAAATGAGATCAATGAAGTTAGTTTTTGGTGGTATGATGGTGATTTTAGGCCTTTTGTTTGAGAGAAACAATGAGGTTGAGGAAGAATCCATTGTGGAGGATGAAGAAGATGAAGCGGAGATGAAAGGTGATGATGAAGAAAAAGAGGATTAAGGTTTAAATAATCAAAGATGATTATAGTTTAGGCAAAGCATGCATTTTGACTCTAATAGCACTCAAATTTGTTTAACTAATCCTGAAAATGGTGGTGAAAAACATGAAATAGCTCAGGGTTGTACGAAAGAAGAAACAATGCAGAAATCCGTGACCTATATTGGACGGTCCTTTAAACAGGGGATGGTCCTTCAAATATCCGGGACCCGCCATCTTTATGGGACCATCACTAGTAGGTGATCAGGTTTCCACTCAGTTTTTCATTTCTGCAATCCTGTAACTGACATACTATCTATCAGTTCAGATTTTTGGAGAATCATTCATAACTATATTTCAAGCAAAGACTAAGAACCAATCATGCAATTAAGATAAGAAACATTGAGTGTGCCGTAATGCAATCAAGTCTAAGCATAAAAATAAATACCAAATACATCACAATTCAATCAAGTCAAATAAGATGCATACATAAAAATGCTAAAGTTATCAAGACATGATGGAGACTTCATACTCATACTACAGCACACAAGAAACATCTTTCATCGAACAATCTTCAACATGTCTTTTTCCAATGACCTCAGTCTCCCTAGATCCTTTGCACTTGATAACTACTCATCTCCTCTTTTAATATATTATCAATAGGTGTTCTTAAGGGTTTAAGAAAGGATGATATACATGACTCAGTCAAAGGTTCCAAGACTCGATCGACAAGGTAATATTGATGACCTTGAAGGTATGGATACGAGTTCATGAAGTAATTAAAGAGACGGATTAAAAACATCCCATTTGGCATTGACTTTCTGTCATCGTCCTTGAGATGCATTATTCGCACAGCAAAGAGATAAGCAAGATTGTACGGTTGTCTAGTGAGAATGCAATAAAGCATGTGAGCAATACTTGCCGATAAATACCCATGATATTTTACTAGACAATGAGCGTTTTCTCACGAATAACCGCCATGGGTTGAAGAAAGTGGCGAAGTTCACGTACACGAATTCTATTGGGATAGATGACATCAGATGAATTGCATTGATTAACTCGATTTGAGAGGGGATGTAAGAGCGATATGGACCTTCCTCTTCTCAATTTTTGAGAAGAGAGTCAAGATTAAGTTCTTCCGTATAGGCACATTGCCCATGATATGGAAGTCCAAGGATTTGAGCAAATTGCTCAAGAGATAAGGAAAATTTGTAGTAACCCACCTAAAACCAAAGAGAAATCGAATTGTCTTGGTTATGTTTCATTTTGATCTCACAAAAGAAATCTAACAAGAAATGAGGACAAATAGGTTCATTAATGGTGAGTAGGTAATAAAAGCCTATGGTTTGAAAGATTCTTTCAATATGTTCCTGAGCGACAAATGAAGGATCGACAGTTCGTCCTTCATGGATGTAACGAGACTCAAGGTCTCTAAAGCTTTGGACAAAGTAGTGTGGTAGGTAGGGTTCTAATGAGACTTTTGGGATATAAAGGTTGGTAAGATGAAGGTCGAAATCATATATGTGAGGCATATTTGTACCTATAAGACACATGAAAAATAAACGTCTCTTAATTCAATTTTACTTGGCAAACCAAATTTAGTCAAGATTTTACCCATGTTGATGCATGGTT
Source organism: Artemisia tridentata subsp. tridentata (assembly GCA_021014915.2). Classification (NCBI taxonomy): domain Eukaryota; kingdom Viridiplantae; phylum Streptophyta; class Magnoliopsida; order Asterales; family Asteraceae; genus Artemisia; species Artemisia tridentata. The sequence goes on from CP139503.1 coordinate 71,646,693, forward strand.
GTGAAAATGTTTTTGATATGTCTTAACAATGTGTGATTACGTTTCAATTACATTTCCAACCATGATTAACTTCATCAAATTTGAATTGGGGATTATCACAAGTTTTGACATCTTTCAAAATCTATTTAATTTGACAATTCCTAAATCTAGATGAGTGTTATTGATAATACATTGTTAAGATTAAGTGTTAATTACAAACAATTTCAATAAAAATTGAAAATCCCCAAATTCAATTTTATGTTCATATGAACCCTAATTTTAAATTGACCATGAAAATTAATGAAATGACTTACAATTACTGATTAGAAGGGATGGTAGGTTGATGATCTTGAGTTTGAAGTGTGTAATTTAGAGTTTTGATGTCAAATTGGAAGGGTTGGATGGTTTTGGGTTAGTTTCATCACTACTACTGCACTAAGGGATGTTTGTTATTTTGTTTTCTGTTTGAGAGTAAGAAAGACGGATTACTGGTCTTAAACTGATGACGGTCCTTTAAATATAAGGGACCGTCCATAGGGTGAGGGACCGTCGTCAGTAAGTGGTTTCTAAGAGATGGAAATTTTTGTGACTTATTTTAAACCTTGAGTTTTATGAAAAGTAATTTGTTGAGAACTTTTAGGATTAAGTGTTTAAATGATATAGAAGACTAGACACGGGATAGAGAAAATGGAGAAGACATGATACGCACGAGTAGTCTAGAGGAATGTGTATTGAGGAGAATCGTGACAGAAGAAATAGAGAGGACTTGTTTTAAGTGAGAAAGTTGATGACACGCTGAATGTAGAGTAGGAATATAGTTGAGATAGAAGAAATAGAGGAGATATAGATGAGATGAGAATCAAATACGAGACTTGCATCGGGCTGTTTTGAAGTCAATCATGTCTACGGCGAATAGAGACAAGACGAAAAATGGAATAGTAGTTGTAGACGAGAAATGGAGGAGAAAAGAGATGTCAAGGACGTTAAGAGTGTGCATCATCCATAGTGATTGATAAACGTGCCTTTACGGCGATTGAATAGTCAGCTATTGACAATGATTGTAACAAGATCACTACTATCTCTAAAAATCCATTAAGATCCTACAGGGGATAAGCATTTAGGCATAGAGTCTAAGATCCTAAATTTTATCTACCACGTATAGAATTAAAACACATAGGATTTCAGTCAAACAGATAGCATGTTAATAGCAAGCACGTAGTACGTAGGACTATCACGGTTTTGAGAAAGCGTACCTTTGCCAATAGCATTTCCTAAAGATACCTTACCGTGAGAGACGTTATGAGTGAAGCAAGGTTTGAGTAGTGACCGATGATCCCATATTTGACGAGAGTATGAGTAGATATTAATGTCTTTAATTTGCTTCCCTCGTGCATCTAAAGAGATAACTTACAAGAAAAAATGGTACCCAATTTCTCATGGGTCCGAGATAGTTGGTAACAAACATCCTTTGCATTTGCATGCATAAGATGAGGATGTCGTTAGCAAACAAAAATTCCCATAGATACATGTCTAGTTGAATTTTATTCCAAGATGTAAAAGATTTTATTTGAAGATGTTTTACTTAAAGTTCATTAGTGATAAACGAGATTTTTAGAGAAACAGGTTTTCCAAATAACAAATCTAGATTAGTCTAAGAGGTTTTACAAATTTAATTTGTTTTGACTTGCTCGTTGATGACTCACATGAATTAACACCTAATCCCGTTTTATTTCCAAATGTCTTTTGACTATTTAGTAAATCTTTAAGAGATTAAAAACTCTTTTCAAATTTAGCTAATATATCATCCTTTTCCTTAAGTTTCTTAATTTCATATTTATGATCTTGACACATTTTACATTATAGATCAATTTCTATGCCACTTTCAAGTCTAGACCTTTTATCTTCTAAAATGATTTCTTTTTCCAATTTACTTTTAAAGGATTTTAAAGATTCATTTTCCGAAAATGTTTTTAGACTTATGTTGCAAAAATGTTCAAAATCATTTTCTAATTTTGAAAATTCTAGAATGAATGTGTCATAGCAAAAATGTTCTATTTCAGAGTGTACCTCACATGAAGATTCGTCCATTCGACATATTTCGTATTCAGGACAAGCGTTGTCTTCTTCATTAGTATCACTCCAAGATTCACCAATGAGGTCTCTTCGTAAATTACTCATGTGGTCCTTGATGGCATTAGCTTCATTGAAAACATTTACACTAGTAGTACTTGTGTTAAATCTATTTAAATTTCTATCTATTGATTCGTCTTCAGAGGTGACGAATTGTTCATATATATGTTTAAGATCAATTTGTTTATCTTTGACTTGAATAATTTCTTGATGAAAATTTAAAAGACTTTTCCAAATGTTATTTGCCGTTTGACACAATAAAATTCTTTCATATTCACTTTTCGGCAAAGCTTTGTAAATCATTATTTTAGCTTCAATATTTTTGTAAAATTTTCTTTTAAAATCATCACTTTGATTTTCAAATTTTATTTCCGTTGGTTGAAAATCACCAATTTAAATGACATGCTAAAGATCTTGATCTATTGATTTCACATAACTTTCAAATATATTTTTCCATTCGATAGAGTTATTGTTTTCGAAAAATGGTAGTTCTTGCAAAGATTGCCTTTCTAGATATCTTTCAGACTCCATAGATCGATTCAAGTTTTAAAGTACAGTATACTTTAAAGCTCTTGAGTAACCTGGCTCTGATACCAATTGTAGAAACTAGAAGGGGGGGGGAGGGTTTGAATATTTCACCGTTTATAATTACGCTTTAATACTTTTTGCAACCGTTTTATTCTTTTTGAAAATTGTTTGATTCTAAGTTATGTGATATCAATCAAATATATATATGAGAACAACAACAATGCATATAGTAAAAGAGAATGTAAAGAAGAGATAAGGAATAAAAACAACCAAACCGAGACGTGGAGATTTATAGTGGTTCGGCACGAAGCTTACTCTTCATCTTACTCCACTCCTCGAGTATCACACTCGAGAGTTCACAATCACTATGTCAACACACTCACTTTAGGTGGAGCAAACCATACACCAACACTTACACCAATTAACGACACTAAGCGGAATGTCGAGTCCTAATCCTAGATAGAACCAATCTACACACCGACACATGGCAACACGGACACCTACCTTGTCTACTTGGATTTACACACAATCCAAGTCTTCACACGGACGATCACCCCGTCCTAATCTTCACACAGAATATCACCCCGTCCTAATTAACACACGGACGATCACCCCGTCCTAATCAACACACGGACGATCACCCCATCCTAATCAACATACGGATGATCACCCCGTCCTAATCAACAAACTATTACAAGGACTTTACACTTTGTCTCGACTCACACACAATTCGGATACACAAATATATACAAATAGAGTTGGGAGGTGGAAGAAGAAAATAGTAGCACTAGTTATGTGTGTGTGTGAAGACTAATCTATAACACTTCGTTTCTTGACGAATACGAGTGTTCTTCTCTTGCACTTTGATGTAGAGGATAATGGGATCACTTATAAACACATATCAATACGTTATAGTGATCAAAGAAGAAGAAGGAAAGAACATAAAGTTTTTCTGCCAAGAGGATCAGTTTTTTTGCAGGGAATATTGCAGTATTTATAGACACCAGGAGGAGCGGGGACGGTCCCTTAAACCTTGGATGGTCCCTTATACATACGGGACCGTCCCGAAAAATGCTCCCATTTTTGTCTTGGTGTGGTGAAAATTTATCTAGTTTTAGGTGGGAAAACTAGCTGTTAGAGAATTTTGAATTCAAATATATTTTCTTATTAAAACATTTCTTTATAATTACAAAAATACTTTTGTAAAAATGTTTTGTCACATAAAAATGTGAGATTTTAAGAAAAATATTTTCTTTGATCACTTAACTAATATTGGTCTAGTGTTTGTTCATACCTTAAGTGATGTTTTAGTCGAGACATTGTCGAAACGAGTTTTCTCGATCAAAAAGTTATTAAACGTTGTTTTACGTAACGTGTTTTTATATTTTGTGATTATCAAAACGTATAGAGACCGAATAATGCAAATGACGTTTTTGACATTGTTTGTATTAACAAACACAACTATCTATGGATGTCAATTGTATTGGGGAATCTAGCTAGTTCCCAAACATTGAGCCTGTATTTTCAACCTTTGACATGTCCTTTGCTAGCCAATCTGTTGATAACAGTGAGCGTGCGTTAGTACTTATTGATGAGGACAATAGTTTTCAGGACCCTGATAATTTTGAGGTTAATCTGTTCCGAGTGACTCAGGATAAGCACTTAGAGAAAGTAGGAAGAGCACTTGTTGATGCCAATAACAGCTTTGAGGAGCCTGATGTTGATGTCACTCTGTTCCAAGTGACTCAGGATAAGCAGTTAGAGAAATTAGGAAGAGCACCTGTTGATGGCAATAACAGGGAAGATGAGCCTGATGTTGATATCGCTCTGTTCCAAGTGAGTTAGACTAGTGACTTAGGGAATGTAGGTGATGACTCAATTCTGGAAAATGAAGAGAATTGTTGGGTCTAAAAGATGATGCTGATTCGAGAAACATAACTCTGCTGGATGGTTATGTAACTCTGCTGATTAGTGAAATGACTCTGCTGTTTGTGACTCTGCTAGTTTGGGATAATAGGCATAGTGTAACTCTGTTGCTAGCTCACGAAGACTCTGCTGCTAGAAGATTTACTCTGCTGCTTATTAGATATGTATAGTATGTTAAGGATAATTATAGAAAAGATACGTATGAATATTTTTCTTGTATAGGAAGTCTTGTAAACCGACTAGGACTCCTTACGCTATAAAAGGAGGTTCTAGGGTTAGGGTTAGATATCGATTATCTTAGCATACGTATTATTGTTTACACTTCAAGGTTTCTGTAACCCTATTGCTATTGAGCAATCGTATTAATATTGAAGTGTTGTTTGATAATTCGTTTGTGTTTATTCTTCTTAAGATCAAGTATTAGTTTCCGCATAATAGTTGATATACAACTCAAGATCAGTTTCTATACCGATTACTTTAGATTTATCTAAGGTAATTAATAAGATCGTGAAGCTCAACTGGGATCAACAAGTGGTATCAGAGCTTGTGATCTAGAAACTGGTGAAGAATTACTGAATACAAGATTTGCTAATCATCATAGTAAGCAATGGATTCCGACTCTACACATATGATTACTGCATCAAGGGTCCCCATGCTCAAGACTGGAGAGTATGAGATCTGGAAGATGAGGATTCAACAATACATAAGAATGGTTGATTACTCACTTTGGGAAGTTGTTCTTCATGGCGACAGTGTGCAAACCAAGACTGCTACTGGATCAGTCTTGACTCTCAAGACAAGTGAGGAGAAAGCACAGAGAAGATTGGAGGTTAAGGCTCACAGTATTCTCATGATGGGAATACCTAATGATTATCAATTGAGCTTTAATCATATTGAGTCTGCTAAGGAGTTATGGGAAGCAATCGAACTTCGATTTGGTGGGAATGAAGCTACCAAGAAATCAAGAAAGAATCTACTGAAGCATCAGTTTGAAACTTTCACTGCTTTAAGTTCTGAGAGCATTGAGGGAACTTATGATCGACTTCATAAACTGACCAGTCAGATGGCTCTTTTGAAGATTGAGCCATCTCAAGAAGATGTCAATCTAAAGTTTCTGAGAAGTCTATCTTCTGAATGGAACACTCATACAGTGGTTTGGAGACATAAGGAAGATTTTGATACTATGACATTGGATGATCTGTATAATAACTTGAAGGTGTATGAATCAGAAGTTAAAGGATTGTCAAGCTCATCCTCTACCACAAATAATCTTGCTTTTGTTTCCTCAAACAGCAAGAATACTGGTAGACATCAAGAACAGCACTCTGCTGCTGGTGCTTTTGCTCCTGCTGTTGGTTCACATGTCTCTGCTGCTGACTCTGCTAACACCAACACCATCAGTGATGCTGCAATTTGTGCTTATTTGGCTGAACTTACTACAAGTAATTCAGTCATGCCTCAAGATCTGGATGAACTTGATCCTGATGATGTTGAAGAGATTGATATGCAATGGCAGTTTGCAATGTTAACAATGAGGGCAAGAAGATTTCTTAAGCGAACTGGAAAAGAGATGAAATTCAGAAGGAACAAGAGTGTGGGATTTGACAAGTCAAAGGTTGAATGTTTTAACTGTAGAAAGAAGGGACACTTTGCAAGAGAATGCAAAGCACCAAAAAGAAGCAATGAGAATTTCAAGAAGTCTGCTGATGAAGAGCCAAATTCTACTACTGCTATGGTATCATGTGATGGGCTAGGAGATTATGATTGGAGTGATCTTGCTGAGGATGGTCCAAATTGTGCATTGATAGCTGAAGAGGAATATGAAGTACAGCATTTTGCTCTCATGGCCTATTCTTCTTCTGGATCAGACTCTGAGGTATCCAATGAATCATCTTGTTCTTTTAAATCATGTTCTGATACAATTGAGATACTTAAGTCTAGCAATGGAAACCTTAAAATGGAAAATGAAACACTTAAGCTAGATAATCTTAGTTATGCATATGGTTTAAAGAACTTAGAAGAGAAGCTAGAATTTTATAAAAAGGCTGAAATTGAATACCTTGATCAGATCACTATCCTGAAAAATGAAATTATCAAGAAAGATGATGAGATTAAGGTTCTTATGGAAAAAGTAGAAGAGGCTGAACAGGCTAGAGATTTAGCTAAAAGTGAGACTGAAAAACATGTTGTTAGGGTGGAAAAACAACAATTTGCTACCGACATTCTCAGTAAACCAATAGGTAGACACTTTGCAGACTCAGGAAGTGGTCTAGGATATAATGTTGTTGCTCACCCTAAGAAACTTAGTGCCAATGCCCCTCTTACTAGAACACTGACTTTCATATCTGAGTCTGAGGCTAAAACTGTAGGTAAAACTAGTAAACCTGTAGTTGAAACTAGTGAAAAAGAATTAGAGTCACCTAAGGTTGAGGTAAAGAAGTATGAACAACCACCCCTGATTGAAGATTGGGAGTCTGACAGTGATGATGATGTAGTGGAATCTGATTCAACCACTAAGAACAAAAAGGAAGAAATTCTGAATGTTGTTGAATCAAAAGTACCTAGGGCTAAAAAGGTTGAGTTTGTTAAGCCTAGGTTTGGTAAAGGTATCTCTAGGAAGATGGCTGAGTATGAAAACACACCTAGAGTATATCCTAAAAGAACAAATACCTTGCTTAGGGGAAACCAGAGAAATTGGAACAACCTAGTTTTACAAAAATTAGGTACTGATTTTCAATTACTTAAGAAGGCATGTTATTGTTGTGGTAGTTTTGAACATCTGCAAGATGAGTGCTATAAGAAACCAGCTTGGAACCAGTACACAAGGGTGAACCATAGAAACATTGCTAGAAAGACTCACCCTCACCCCAAAAGAAACATGGTTCCTAGGGAAGTTTTGATGAGAGATGGTACTTCTAGAGTTATCTCTCCTGTTGCACCAACAGTACCCATAAAGAAGGACATAGTTGATTCTGCTGTTAAGGCAAACTCTGCTGTTAAGGCAGACTCTGCTGTTTTGCCTAAAGTTGTTACTGATACTGTTGTGGGCAATCATTTTTATGCTGTTAAAGCCTCAGCTTGCTGGGTCTGGAAACCTAAAGTTAAAGTTTTAGATCATGTTCTCAGACACAGCAGTGCACCAATGCAGTTGAAGAAATTTGACTACTTTGATGCACAAGGTAGATCCAAGTCAGTAATGGCTTGGGTCCCTAAGAGAAACTAATTCTCTTACTTTTTGTGCAGGGCAATCTACAAAAGGAGCTAAAGGATAAATGCATTTTTGATAGTGGATGCTCTTCACACATGACTGGAGACCAAAGCAATTTGGAGAACTTTGAAGCTTTGGATGGGGGATATGTTGCCTTTGGGAATGATCCCAAAGGAGGTAAAATTGTTGGAAAAGGCATGATCAGAACTGGAAAATTGGATTTTGAAAAAGTGTATTTGGTGAATGGCTTAAAGTTCAATCTTTTTAGTGTCTCACAAATGTGTGACAGAAAGAATTTTGTTCTTTTTACAGACATTGAATGTCTTGTCTTATCTCCCGACTATAAGATACCTGATGATAAATTAGTACTTCTTAAAGTCCCTAGAAATGACAACATATACAGTGTGGACATAAAGAACATTATTCCCAAAAGAGATTTAACTTGTCTGTTTGCCAAAGCCACTATTGATGAATCCAAACTATGGCACAGAAGGCTTGGACATCTGAACTACAAGGCTATCAACAAGTTGGTGAAAGGGAACTTGGTCAGAGGATTACCTTCAAAGGTTTTTGAGAATCCTGAAGTATGTGTTGCTTGCCAAATGGGAAAGCAACATAGAGCATCTTGTAAGTCCAAATTGGTGAATTCTATAACTGAACCTTTGTTTATGTTACACATGGACCTATTTGGACCCACTTATGTGAATAGTTTAAACAAAAAGATGTATGGCTTAGTGGTCACTGATGATTTTAGTAGATTTACTTGGGTATTCTTTTTAGCAACTAAGAATGAAACACCAGGCATTCTTAAGGCTTTTATTACAAGGATAGAAAACCTATTTAATCATAAAGTTAAGATCATCAGATGTGACAATGGAACTGAATTTAAGAATCAAGTGATGAATCAGTTCTGTGAGGAAAAAGGGATAACTAGATAATTTAGTGTGGCTAGAACTCCTCAGCAAAATGGTGTGGCTGAGAGGAGAAATAGAACATTAATTGAGGCTGCTAGGACAATGTTGTCATAGTCTAAGTTACCCACTATCTTTTGGGCTGAAGCAGTCAACACTGCTTGTTATGTGCAAAATAGAACTAAGATAGTTAAACCTCACAATAAGACCCCTTATGAGTTATTGCATGGTAGGAAACCACTGATTGATTTCTTTAGACCATTTAGGTGTCCTGTCACTATCTTAAACACCATTGACCACTTAGGCAAGTTTAGTGAGAAAGCAGACATAGGTTACTTTGTTGGATACTCTACTGAAAGTAAGGCTTTTAGGGTTTTCAATCAAAGGACTGGGCATGTGGTGGAAAATTTGCATGTTAGAATTAGAGAAACCACACCTAATGTTGATGGAAAAGGACCTGAGTGGATGTTTGATATTGATTCTTTAACCAAAAGTATGAATTATCAACCAGTTATTGCAGGTACTACTAACATGTCTGCAGGTACACAAACTAACCCCAATGCAGGTACACAAGCAAAGAAGGATGGATCTGCAGAGGAGTTTGTTTTGATAGAAAGGAGCAAGTTTGATCAGTACTTCTCTCCAACAGATAAAGAGAGAAAGAGTTCAGATAGTGATGCTGTTCCTAAGGAAGTTCCAAAGGTTAATGTAGAAGGTGTTGATGAACCTTCTCATGATGATAAGGAAAGGAATAAAGAGTCAGAAGTTGATGGACAACAAGGGAATGTACATAGCAGTAGTTCTCTCAACTCTGCTGCCAGGCCAAAACACTCTGCTGATAAGCCAAAACACTCTGCTGTTAGGCCCAAACACTCTGTTGTTAGGTTTGGTAACTCTGCTGCTATGCCAAAGGACTCTACTGATAAAGATGGTGATTCTGATGATGATTCTTCTGATGAGATGCCCGAATTAGAAGAAGTGTATGTGGATACTGATGATGAAGTTGTTGATGTTTTTAGTGCTGAAGCTGATTTATCCAATTTGGAGACTGATATACCTGTTAGTCCCACACCAACAACAAGAATCCATAAGATTCACCCAAAGGAGCAGATAATTGGTGATGTTCACTCTGCTGTTCAGACTAGAAGTAAATCAAAAGGGTTGAGTGATTTGCTTGATCAAGGATTGTTTGCTCAAACACTTAAGAAGAGGAATAGCTACAAGGATTTACAAAATTGCATGTTTGCCTGTTTCCTATCTCAAGAAGAACCCAAGACCATTCATAAGGCTTTGAAAGATGAAAGTTGGGTTGAAGCTATGCAAGAGGAGTTGCTGCAGTTCAAGCTTCAAGAGGTCTGGACATTAGTTGATTTGCCTAATGGAAAAAGGGCAATTGGTACAAAATGGGTGTTCAGATGTAAAAGAGATGAAAGAGGTATTGTTATCAGAAACAAGGCTAGATTGGTGGCTCAGGGATACACTCAGGAAGAAGGAATAGATTATGATGAGGTATTTGCCCTAGTTGCAAGACTGGAGGCTATCAGACTTTTCTTGGCATATGCCTCATACAAGAATTTTCCTGTGTATCAAATGGATGTGAAAAGTGCTTTCTTGTATGGAAAGATACCTGAAGAGGTTTATGTGATGCAACCACCTGGGTTTGAAGATCCTAAGTATCCTGATAGGGTCTACAAGGTGAAGAAAGCACTGTATGGACTACATCAAGCTCCTAGAGCTTGGTATGACACCTTATCCCAGTACTTGTTGAACAATGGTTTTTGCAGAGGAACCATTGATAAAACATTGTTCATTAAGAAAGACAAAAAGGATATCCTACTTGTTCAGGTTTATGTAGATGATATCATTTTTGGGTCTACAAATAAGGTGTTATGTGAAGGTTTTGAGAAGCTTATGCACAGCAGGTTTGAGATGAGTTCTATGGGAGAACTGACTTTCTTTTTAGGGCTTCAAGTTAAGCAGAAGTCAGATGGGATTTTTATTAGCCAAGACAAGTATGTGGCTGATATATTGAAGAAATTTGGTTTCGAGGATGTGAAGGCAGCTAAGACACCAATGGATAAAAACAAACCTTTGATCAAGGATGAAGATGGGGAAGAGGTTGATGTGCATTTGTATAGATCAATGATTGGTTCATTGATGTATCTGACTGCTTCAAGGCCAGATATCATGTTTTCTGTGTGTGCTTGTGCTAGATTTCAAGTGTCCCCAAAAGTTTCACACTTGGAAGTAGTCAAAAGAATTTTTAGGTACCTAAAGGGTCAACCAAAATTGGGTCTTTGGTATCCTAATAATTCACCATTTGACTTGATAGCATACTTAGATAGTGACTATGCTGGGGCTACTATGGATAGAAAGTCAACCACTGGAGGCTGTCAGTACCTTGGACATAGACTGATCTCTTGGCAATGTAAGAAACAAACAGTGGTGGCTAATTCGACAACTGAAGCAGAGTATGTTGCTGCTTCTAGCTGCTGTGGACAAGTGCTCTGGATTCAGAACCAATTGCTGGATTATGGGTACAATTTCATGAACACAAAAATTTTCATTGATAACAACAGCACAATGTGTATTATCAAAAATCCTGTTTTTCATTCTAAAACAAAACACATAGAGATAAGACATCATTTTATTAGAGATTGTTATGAGAAAAAGCTAATTCAAGTGGTTAAAATACATACTGACAACAATGTTGCTGATTTACTTACAAAAAGTTTTGATATAAGTAGATTTCAATTTTTAGTTGCTAGTATTGGCATGATAAATCTTTAATCTTTAAACATCTTATCTCTGTATGTTTTTGTAAACTTTTGTAAGGATTTGTGCTGTTTGTTAAGTCAAAATTTGCTGTTTGTTAAGTTGTTTGCTGTTTAGTTGTCTGCTGCTATGCTACTCTGCTGTTATTTTTGGATATTCTTGCTTGTGTTTGTGGTTTTCTACTAACCTTTTGCAGATTTACATGAACACACAATCAAGTAAAGCAAGGAAATTTAAACATTCATTGATAACTAAAGCAAAGTACAAGATGAAGTTTTCTTACAACCATTGATCAAAAGAGTTCAAAAGACAACAAGAACCATGGATTCAAAACCTAACAACACTTATTCCACATCAAGCTTTTGCAAAGTCTGGCATAACTTTGCTACGTGGTCCCCTAGTACCCATTGCTGCTGACACTCTTGGACAAGGAAGAGCAAGTATGACTGGTCGTGGTGGTGGACTCTGCTGATGACTGGTAGAAGGAGCTTGTTTCTTCATCGGCTTTTTCTTAGGAGCAGGGCTTTTCTTCTCCTCTGTTTGTGGTTGTGGTTGCGGCGGATTGAAACTCTTTGCAAAAGCGGCTGCAGCATTCTCCATTTGCTTTTGAAGCTCAGCGGTCAAAGGATGTTGCGGAGGAATGATTTCCCAGGCACCTTGGTAGTATGTCATTGATCTCGGCCATTTTGCTGTTTCATCATCATCAAACTCTTCAAATGAGGATGGTGTTGAGGGAAGTGGATCAGAATAATCGTCTTCTACAATCGCCTTACCTTTGTGTACTGAGGATGAAGTTGTTGGAAAATAGTTTGACCATCCTTGTGAATCATCCGAAGATGAATCTGATGATATGTCGATGATTGGAGCTTTTGATGAACTCATGGTTGATTATTATTGGAGTTAGGGTTTGTGAATTGGGGATTTGCTAAAGAGCTTAAGGGAATTATGAATTCAATGAGGGGTTGGTATTGTATTTAAGGGAGTGATTATATTGGGAGAGTTGACTTTTGGTCAACACTTTCTTAACTCTGCTGATGAGTTTGAAAGTAGAAGGGTCAAATTGAAACTTTTGGCGCGTTCTTAAACCTAATTAGATCAAAACGGTCTCATAAGCCAATTTGATCTCATTAACTTGTAATTGCTCAAAACTACATTTGATTCTCACCCAAAAACATTAATTTATTTCATTAAACCCAAAACCCCTAAATCATAATGGCTCGACGAACGTTTTCGGAAGAACATAATCAAATTACATTTCTGAGTAAGGTTTCTGCTGCTGCGGGATTTCATGAGGTTATGGATTTTCTGAGTGCTTCTAGACTAAGGTATGCTTTAATAGTTGATCCTACCATTTATAAATCACATATGCACCAATTTTGGTCAACTGTTAAGCTGGATATACTTGATGGGGAGGAACGATTGATAGGTAGTATGGATGGTGAAAGTATTGTAGTTAGTGAAACAACCATTAAGAGAAGTCTTCGTTTATCAGGAGTACCTACACCTCCTACCCTTACCCCAGAAATTGTTTTGACTGAGCTTGAGAACATAGGATATGAGAGACCTGAGGCTGGTGGAACATTTTTGAAAGGTCATCTTTGTCCCCATTGGAAGTTCTTATTGCATACTCTACAACACTGCTTGTTTCCCAAAGTAGGTGGATGGAGTGAGTTTAGTGCTTCTCAAGCTATGGCTTTAGTTTGTTTAGCAACAGGGCAACCCTTTGATTTTTCTTCTATGATTTTTGAGGGTATGAAGAAGTTTATTAAAAAGAAATTTTATTTGTATCCAAGGTTTCTACAACTTATTATAAATAGACAGCTAAGGGAACCATTGAGGCATACAGATATTGAGCCCTGTAGTAGAATGGCAATCAAGATGTTTGCATTTCTAAAGAAGAATGGAAAAGGTTTTTCTGGTGCTATAACTCCCTTGACTGAACACATCTTGAATATTGTGGCTGCAGTTAATGAGGATGAAGAAGCTGGGACACCCACAGCTTCCCATCACACATCCTCATCAACAAGTTTGAATGTATCAGTATCACATGAACCCCAACCTACCCAATCACCTAGGACTTCACTTCATGAGGACATTGTGCAACCTCAGGCCAATGTTAGTATGGATGCAGATGAGGCTGGTACAGGTGATGGAGGTACCATGATGGAAGAGGCTGGCACTACTGTTTCCAACTTAGTAGTTGGACAAGACAGTCCTAACATAATTAAGACCTCAACCATGGCAACATCTTTTGTAGAAGGTTCTCAAGAACCTAATACAACTGATGGTAACCCCAGCCAAATGGCTTCTATGGGGGGCTCAGATGTTCAACCTAGGGTTGAGACTGAGTTTGTGTCCAAAGATTCACCTCTCGGAGAAGGTCACACATCTCGAAGTGATGAGGACAGAGATGAAACTATTGAATTGATGGACACTGATGTACATATTGACATTGCCCATGATACACCTCTCGGACCAGGTAACACAGGTCGAAGTGTTGAGGCTAGCATTGAACTTGAAAAAGATGATTTGACGGTTAATACCTCTGGACAAAATGCCAATTCCAGTGATCAACCTCTCGGGTCAGGTAACACAGACCGAAGTTGTGAGGATATCATGAAACAATTTAAGGAATTGACGGATAAGTGTACAAAATTGTCACAGGAGGTTCTTGGACTAAGAAAGGAGTTGTCTACAGTCAAAGCTTCTCAAGGTGCTGAGATAAGAAGGCTTAAGCTCAGGGTTACCCATCTTGAGGGGAGGTTGAAGAAGAGTTCCAAACCATGTTTGGAAGAGGATGCTTCCAAACAGGGGAGGAATGATCAGGAGGATGTTCAGGATCAGGAAGTTGTAATAGGTTCAGGGGAGGTTATCAAGAAATCAGATGAAAATGTTGGTAATAAGAGTGAAAAAGTTGTTGACTCTGCTGGAGCAGAACACTCTGCTGATGGGATAAAGGTTTCTGCTGTTGATACTGAGAAGAGTGCAGGAGAAAAGGACTCTGCTGAATCAGATGATGAACAGATGACTTTAGCTCAAGTACTTTTGAACATGAACAAAGGAACTAAAACACCCACACCCACACCATCACAACCACAACCTGCTGCTGAATCTACACCACATCATGATATGGAAATTGCTGAAGAACTTGAAAGGCAACTTCAAGAAAAGGCCTTAGCTGATGAAAAAGCTCAAATTGCTCAGGATGAGGAATATGCAAGAAGTATTGCAGCTGATGAGGAAAGAAATTTGTTTGAATTTAAGGAAAGCTCCACATCTAAAGAAGTTAGTCAAGAAGAATTCAATGAACAATTGCAGTATTTCTTAGACTCTGATATGATTGTAAGAGATGAAGCTTTCTTGATAACAAATGATGAGCAGTTGGAAGGAAGTGAGAAGACAGAAGAGCTTGTTGAGTTTATACTCAGAAAGAATGGAGTAGCTAAGTGGGAAGAGCTGATTATGAGGATTAAAGAAGCATAGAAGCATGGTTACAAAGGCAAGTCATCTTCAAGGAAAGCATTGGTGAATGATATGAAGTATTATTTGAAAAATGCAAGAGGTTATCAGATGAAGGATTTCAAGGGAAAGTCAGATGCTATAATTGAAAAGGAGTTTTATGAAACCTATGCTAAGCTAAATCCAAGAAAAGTTTCTGAAAAGAAGAGAAAAACAGAGGCTATGGAATCTGACCATATGAAAGCATCTGGAAGTGTTTCAAAGAAGCAAGATGACAAGGAGACCATGGAGGTTGAGAAAGAGAATGTAGTTGCAGAGAAAAAGTCTGAACCTACTATTGGTGTAAAAAGATATGGTAGGAGAATAAAGCAGGTGGCTAGAAAGAAGAGAAAGACTGAGTCATTGGTAAAGAGTGATTCAGAAAAAGAGGATAGTGTTTCTGAGAAAGAAGAAGTGACTGATGAGCATAATTTTGAAGAAGTGACTCAGTCTTAAACCTCAAGAAGAACCTGAGTTACTTAATGCAGTACCTTTGTCAACAAAATACCCAATCATTTCATACTCACATGATGTTCTAGATGGTAGTCAAGCATGCTGGGTGATTAAGAGATCAAATGGTTCAAGTGTTGGATATGTCAGTTTTTCTCAGATGGTACACTACATGGATAGGGATGATATTGTACAACTCTGGAATCTTTACAAGATGAATTATGGTGATACTAGACCAGAGGTGGTGCATGAAAGACTTAACTATTACTGTTTGAAGAATATGTTTGAACCTGATGAAAGAAGTCTTGATTGCAAGAATGTGATTAGTTCAAGCAGATTTATCAGATGGTATTTATATCAATCATGTGGAGTACATGCATTGACTGGAAGTGATGGTTTGTGTTTGTACATGTTAACAGAGAAAGATTATCCTATTTTCAAGAATACTGCTCTTCTGGCTAACATGTTACAACCTAGAAAGCTAAGTTTGCAAAGACCATTCTTATCAGATCATCAAGCTTTTGAGTTAGTGGAGAAGTATAGAAAAGTGTTGGAATCAAAGACCTCAAATCAGTAAAGTGTTTGAAAGCATCCTCCTGGTGGTTATCTGGGTTTAAAAGAAACTTGATGATTTTTGAAGAAAAATATCAAGTTTAGGGGAGGATTGTTGGGTCTAAAAGATGATGCTGATTCGAGAAACATAACTCTGCTGGATGGTTATGTAACTCTGCTGATTAGTGCAATGACTCTGCTGTTTGTGACTCTGCTGGTTTGGGATAATAGGCATAGTGTAACTCTGTTGCTAGCTCACGAAGACTCTGCTGCTAGAAGATTTACTCTGCTGCTTATTAGATATGTATAGTATGTTAAGGATAATTATAGAAAAGATACGTATGAATATTTTTCTTGTATAGGAAGTCTTGTAAACCGACTAGGACTCCTTACGCTATAAAAGGAGGTTCTAGGGTTAGGGTTAGATATCGATTATCGTAGCATACGTATTATTGTTTACACTTCAAGGTTTCTGTAACCCTATTGCTATTGAGCAATCGTATTAATATTGAAGTGTTGTTTGATAATTCGTTTGTGTTTATTCTTCTTAAGATCAAGTATTAGTTTCCGCATAATAGTTGATATACAACTCAAGATCAGTTTCTATACCGATTACTTTAGATTTATCTAAGGTAATTAATAAGATCGTGAAGCTCAACTGGGATCAACAAAAATATTTGTGAGGAGAATGATGTACAACTTGCTTTGGTCCAAGGGAGTCAGAGTACTGAGTTAGGCAATGCAGGAACATCTACTAATATAAGTGATGGCATGAATTTGGAAAATGAGTTACCTGTGATGGATGATGATGCGTTTTACACTGCTTATGGTTCTGATTCAGACATAGGTAACTATGAGGTGCCAAGGGTTAGGTCAGAGTATGATTATGGTGCTTATACCACATTCTTTTACCGTGGTCAAGACTTTGATAGTGCAAAACATGTTAAAGAGAGGGTAAGAGAGCATTCAATAGAAACTACAAGGGAGTTGCTTTTTCTATAGAATGACAAACAAAGAATAAGGGTCAGATGTGTGGGTTGTGTTCCACTTTCAGGCCCAAGTGAAAGTGTTGGACTGGGTATAGGCCCAATTAGAGGTCCATTTACCAGAAGGGGTTTAAATGTATTAATTGCAAGCAAAAATGACCCTTCCCAAATACTCTACCCATGTGTTGGGAATTAAATGATCAAGCACTTTATACTGCCAAGACTAAACAGTTGGAACTGCTGAAGAATATAACTAATAGTACTAACTGAGTTAGTACTTCTAGTTATAATATTGGTACTACTAGTAGAAAGTTAGTACTACTGAAGACTGCTGATGAAGAAGGTACTGCCAGAGATGAAGACGCGTAATGTGATATGTATAGAAGATATTTAGTGTATATCTTATATGTTTAGAAAGATTCGAATATTGTATATTGATAGTTATCTTGTAAAGGACTCCTTGTGCCTATAAAAAGAGGTCCTAGGTTAACATCTCTTATATATCTTTAGAATACGTTTTTGTAAAGCTTCAAGGTTGTAAACCCTAGTACTAAGAAAGAGTACTCGTATTATTGAACTAATAATATTGAAGTGTTTTGGTGAATTATTCTTGTTAATATAACACAGTTTACTGTTTCGTTGTTTACTATTATATTATAATTCTTCTAAGTATTGAAGAGTAGATTCCGCATACTTTTTGTTATCATTCAAAGTTTCTAACACAAGCTCAAATGTTTGGGATCAACAAGTGATATCAGAGCTTAGGTTCCGAAACTTTGATCTAGAAGAAACATACTAGAAGAATTCTCTGTTTTCACTGAAGCAATGGATCTCGAAACTACTCAGACAACTACCACTGCTAAACTGCTTATTCTAAAGCAGGGTGACTATGAGATGTGGAGGCTCAACATTGAGCAATACTTTCAAGTGTAGGATTATGCTCTATGGGACATCATATAAAATGGCAACTCGGTCAAACCTACAATCAAACCATCAACAAGTGAAGGTGGTGCCCCAACTGTATCAGGTCCTATTACTGCAGAAGAGAAGCTTCAGAAGAAGAACGATGTCAAGGCTAGAAGTATGTTGCTGATGGCTCTCCCCAATGAGCAACTGTTGACCTTTAGCAAGCACAAGGATGAAAAGACCTTGTTTGAGGCTATAAAAACAACGTTTGGAGGCAATGAAGCAACTAAGAAGACACAGAAGACTCTTCTTAAACAAATGTATGAGAATTTTAGTGCCTCAAGCACTGGGTCTCTTGATTTAATCTTCAATAAGCTTTAGAAGATTACGAACCAACTGGCCGTTTTGGGTGTAGAAATTTCTCAAGAAGATCTCAATTTAAAATTCTTAAGAAGTCTACCTACTGTGTGGAACACTCATGTAGTAGTCTGGAGAAACAAGCCTGATCTAGACACTATGAGTTTTGATGACCTCTACAACAACTTCAAGATTGTAGAACAAGAGGTGAAAAGGCTTGCAGGATCAAGTTCAAGCTCTCAGAATATGGATTTTGTGTCATCTCCAAGTACAAACAGTACTGAGGAGGTTAATATTGCTTTTGGAGTTAGTACTGCTAACCCTAAAGTTAGTACTGCTAGCCCAAAAGATAGCACTGCTGCCTTAAGTGAAGCTACTAGTTATGCTTTTCTGGCCAATCAAGCTAATGGGGCCCAGCTTGTACATGAGGACCTAATTCAAATTCATGAAGATGATCTAGAAAAGATGGATTTGAAGTGACAGCTAGCTTTGCTAAGTATGAAGGCTAAGAGGTTTTTCCAAAAGACTGGAAAGAAGATCACTATCAATGGTAGTGATACTGTTGGTTATGACAAATCAAATGTAGAGTGTTACAGCTGTCATAAGTTGGGACACTTTGCTAGAGAGTTTAGAGGGGTAAGGAACCAGGACAACAGGGGCAGGAATCAAGATAGCAGAGGTTCCAGGAATGAAGAAAGCACCAGGAAGGCTATGAGTAAGGAAGAGACTTCTTTAAAAGCTATGGTGGCAATAGATGGACTTGGATTTGACTAGAGCTTTATGGCTAAAGAGGAAGCTCCTACCAACATGGCACTGATGGCTTTCTCGGATTCTGAGGTATATGCTGATAATGCTTGTTCAAAATCTTGTGTAGCTTTAAAAAGCTATGAATCTCTTAAAAAGCATTATGATGACTTAAGAATAGAGCTTAACCAATCTGAATTTAATTTAGCAAATCATAAAAGAGGTTTAGCTGTTGTAGAAGAACAACTTGTTTTCTACAAAAAGAATGAAATTGTATTCATTGAGGATATTGCTGTTTTGAAAAGAGACATTATGTTTAAAGACTTAGAAATTAATGAGCTTAAAAGTGAATTAGAAAAGATTAAGCTAGATAAGGACAACATTGAAGTGAATATAGAGAGATTTGCAGGGGCATCTAAAAGCATAGATAGGATTGTTCAGTGTCAAACTATTGATAAATTTAAGACAGGTATAGGATATAAGGCTGTTGCACCTCCACATATAGGTTTATTTCCACCCCAGGTATTGATTTGTCATATACTGGTATGGAGGAATTTCAAGAGCCTAAGTTTGAATATGGACCTAAGGCCAGTGAGAGTACTACTATAGATAAGCCTGAAGAGGTTAAGGAATCCTTTGAGAGTGCTAGTGACACCTCATTGGTTGAGGAAAGTGTGTCAGAAGTTAAAGAAGAAAAGAAAACTGTTGTTCCTAATGTGGCTAAAATTGAAGTTGAAAAACCACTTAGGAAACAAGTTAGATATGCAGAGATGTATAGGTCACAAAGTCCTAGAGGAAACCAGAGAAATTGGAATAATCTGAAGTCCAAACAACTAGGAAGTGAATTTTTCATGTATATTAAAGCCTGTTACACTTGTGGAAGTTTTTATCATGTTCAGGCTAACTGCAATTACCATCAAAGGGAAAGGGTGCTATATGGAAATGTAAATTCTAGGGTGAATAGCAATTGTTTTATTAAAAGGGATCACCCTAATGCTCACAAAAACATGACTCCCAGAGCAGTGTTAATGAGAACTGGCCTTAGACCATTAAATACTGTTAGGCCTGTTAGCACTGCTCACCCTAAATCAACAGTTTTTGGTGCTAAAACAACATCATGTTTTTCTAAATCAGCACAAGAAACTGTTAATAGGCCCTTTCATAAGAAAACAACATTAACAAACAAAAGGTTTTGCCAAACAGTTCATACTGCTAGACCAAGAGTTAATACTGCTAGGCCAGTAGTTAGAACTGCTAGGCTAAATTCTCATGTGGTAAATGCTGTCAAGGCAAATGGGGCTAATGCTGTTAAGGCCTCAGCATGTTGGGTTTGGAGACCTACCAAACCTGATAGTGCATCAATCATACTGAAGAAACATAACTATATTGATGCATGAAGCAGATCCAAGTCAGTGATGGCTTGGGTCCCCAAAGGAATCTAATTTCCTTATTTTTATGTGCAGGAACATCCACAAGAAGAAGATGAAGATTAAGGATATGCTTACAGTGGATGCTCTAGGCACATGACAGGGAACATGTCTTACCTCTCATATTTCAAAGCTTTTGATGGAGGATATGATGCCTTTGGGGGAAGAGCTAGAGGAGGTAGAATTACTGGTAAAGGTACAATCAAAACTGGTAAACTTTATTTTGAAGATGTGTACTTTGTGCAAGAACTTAAGTTTAATCTTTTTAGTGTCTCATAGATGCGTGACAAAAAGAACAGTGTTCTTTTTACTGACATTGAATGTCTTTGTTAAGACACGAGATCAATACTTTATCACACACTAAATATGATATAGGTCGAATGGTACTCAAGAAAAGATGAAGCAAGATAGATAAGGCGTGTATATGAAATGTATACCAAATGTATATAAGAGAAAAGAGAGAACAATACAAAGCACACACATACACTCACCTATACCTCTCTCAAGCACACTTCTAAATGAGGTGAGAGTAGTGTATTTATACACATAAAGTTATGCCCCAGTAGGCTTTCTATGGATTGGTTGGGCTTTTGTGGATTGGACAATATTACTAACACATGAAATGGACTATCTATACTTAACTATTAGTCACTTAGATTAGACCATATCCAGGAGCCCTTACTACCTTATACACGACACAAATACAAAGTTGTTAGTACGAAATTACCATCACTTTAAATAATGCTAACAATCTCCCCCTAAGGGATAGTCATTCAAATGATGCTCCTACTGATTTGGTCTTTCGTCTTCGATGTCTTTAACTTTGTGTGTCGTTGTAGAATAATCTTGAAACTTTGTTCCTTCATGCTATGTGATCTTCAAAGTAATCGTCTTTCTGTTCTTCTTGCCTTTGATCAACATCTTCTGTACATTTGCGTCGTATCCTCCATCATACTCATACCCTTTGAAACTTCATACTTATGTTTTCCTCATTTTGATACATGAACTTGTTCTTAACGACTTGATTAGCTTCTTGACTTTTTCGTAACACATTGTCTTTAACTTGATCTTTTTGTCTTGAACTTTTTCACTTCGAGCTTTGTTGAGGAAGAGCTTCATAACTATGAGTATGGGAAGATATAGATGTTGAGACATATGATGATGGTTGATGGACTTTCGTCAGTACCTGCATAAAACAGTTAGCAATAAATCACCCAGCGCTTACAGGTTCAGATTTTGAGATTGTTAACAACATAGTGTGAAAACTTTCTCTAATCTTTACCAAGGCCGTTGTGAGCCTCAGAAGTATACCAGAGTATCATTTCAAGACTGTAGACCGTTTGAAGCACATAACCATCATGATATAAATGGCAAGATCCTTAGATCTCATTAAGACTCTTGTACACCTTGTGTCCTTTTTTGGTGAACACAGGTGTATTATATTGGAAGTGTTCCTAAGAGATTTTTTATGAATCTCATGGCTCTAGACTCGATAATGTGTGTTTTGGTTTTAGTAGTCGGAGGCATGGAGCAGAGTGCCACCTTTTCAATATCAACACATCTCGGAGTGAGAGGCCGATAGATTATGTAGTGTTCTCTGTGAGAAATGAAACAAATATCTTTTAAGAGATATCTGAGTGGCTAGGAGGGGTGGTGCAGTGCGTCACTGGGTCCATGACGTCTTGTCTTTAATATCAGTATCATCTATGTGATTACCGATAGTAGATGTATTTACCCGGTTTCTGCCCTAAGTTTTCATGGAGGGCTGTTTCTTTTCACCCTTTCATTAAACTTTTCTTTTTCAATCTTCAACCCCTTCTTTCCCTTTCTCATTTACTCCTTTTTCAATCATACCTAAGGACTTCTAATTCTAATCTATTGGAATTGTCCTTGGGTAGATCCCTCTGGTTCTGGCGGATCATAGGACATAACCTAACCATAATCACCTTATTACTCCATGATTATCCTAGATTTATTGATCACATGCCATAAAACCTTTTGTAAAATCTCTCAAAGTGTTTATGAATAAAACACATTTTAGTTAACACTTTGAGAGTTTTGTATTTCCTAAAATACTCCCCCTTCACATGTGCTCATGCATTTTAAGATAAGTTTGCACATGTTGGGTAAATTTCGCATATTTGAAATGATTGATTTTCAGTTAATATGACCATTGCTATACACGTTTACATCACTAGTTAGACTAGCTTGAAATTATTACATGTCCCGGTCATATTAAAAGAGAATCTCTCGAATTGGTACATTCTACTCAGACAAGTCCTTTGCGAGACACGTTTACATCACTGGATGAACCAGCTTGAAATTATTACCCTTCCCGGACAAGTCTTTTCGATTAATGACATTTAGTTTTTCGTCAATTCGAGGGTTCATATTGAGTCTTTTTGGATAGCTCTTTTGAGATTCAATCCACGATCTTTAAACATTTTGATCACATTTTAATCACGTCTTCTCCCTCTCAAAAATAGCATTTCGTGATATTTTTTATATCAACGGATTAAAGTAAGGCTTTTTGGAGAGATAGACGGATCATTTTTAGCATGATTTGGAACATTTTGTTTTTAAATTTTTATACTCCCCCTTAAATAAAGCATATTTTTAAACATTTGAGTTTAAAATCAATTTTAAGGGTATGGAGGGAGTTATCTTGAGCACAGAAATTTGAGAAAGATTTTGTAAAATCTTTTTGAAAAATATTGATCATGTGCTCAAGAATTGTTTATTTTAACATTTACATTACGACTCCTGATCAGATATAATCAGAAGTCAACATTGTAGCGCGGGTTTCGTACTGAAGTATACGAAAGCCATCATTTAAGTGCGGGTTTCGTATTGAAGTATACGAAAGAATTATGAAGAAATTTTGAGAAACAACATGTTTTAGAAAACTTTTAAATGAACTCTCGCTCAAGCATCTGTACATGTCCTTATCATTGTTGAATGACATTTCTAGATACGTACAGAATATCGATTATACGAGAGACATGTCGTGAGAAGATTATTTTTGGTTTTTTGATTTTATATTTTCTATTTTTATATTTCGTTTTTGTTGATTTTTCAAATTTTGTATTTGTTTTTCAAAAAAAATATTTACAGCGAAGCTATTTTGAAAATATTTTCAAGAAGATTCGAGAAGACTTTCTAGCTCCACAGGAGTTAGGCTTCATATGCCAATTCGTCGAACTAAATCGGCAAACCTATCTTTTAGAAGGGCTTTAGTAAATAGATCGGCGAGTTTGTATTCAGTCTTCACGAAAAATAATTCAACAGTACCCTCTTCTACGTGTTCCTTGATGAAGTGATTGCGGACTCTAATATGCTTGGTCTTCGAGTGTTGTACTGGATTGCACGAGATGGCTATGGCACTTTTTGAGTCACAATACAGAGGTATGCGGTCGAAAGTAAAGCCATAATCTGTGAGTTGTGTCCCCATCCAAAGAACTTGGGCACAACACGCAGATAGAGACACATACTCGGCTTCTGCAGTTGATAATGCATGTTTTCTTGACGACTAGCCTACTAGCTTTTCACCCAAAAATTGTGCTCCACTGGATGTACTTTTTGCTGTAACTTGGCAACCTGCATGTTCCGCATCTGAAAATGCCATTAGTTTAAACTCAGAATCCTTCGGATAAAAAAGTCCCATGTTAATGGTTCTTCGTAGGTACCGAAAGATCCGTTTAACCTCTTGGAGGTGCAGTTCGGTAGGCCTTGCTTGAAACCGTGCTAATAAGTAAACAGCAAAATGAATATCGGGTCGACTAGCAGTTAAGTACATGAGAGAACCAATCATGCTCCGATATTTCTTCGGATCCATGGGTTTCCCAAATAAATCAGCACCTATTTTTGGTGAAGTGACCATTGGAGTACCAACAGAGTCACAGTTTTCCATTCCATGTTTTTTCATAATCTCAATTGTATATTTAGCTTGATTTAGAAAAATACCAAGAGGGGATTGATGTATTTGTAAACCAAGAAAGAATTTTAGTTCCCCCATCATGGACATTTCAAATTTGCTTTTCTTTAGATTTTCAAAATGTTTTGAATGTTTCGGATTAGTGGACCCAAAGATAATGTTGTCCACGTAAATCTGAACAATCAAAATATCATTTTTGTATTTTCTGGTAAACAAGGTTGAATCAACTGTTCCTTTGGTGAAATTGTATTAGATCAGAAAAGATGATAGTTCATCATACCACGCCCTTGGACCCTGTTTCAAACCATAAATGGCTCTCTTTAGCTTGTAGACATAGTCTGGATGATCTTTGTCAATGAATCCGTATGGCTGACTGATGTGTCGCGTTCGTGTGCAAGTTTTAAAAATTTATAAACATGATTTATCCTATTCTCTAATTACCACATACGAGCAAGTATACTCACCCGTGATAGTAAAGGTGGGTAAATCGAGATCGTCCCAAGGGATTTGGTATTTGTATTTGGTAAAAGAAGTTTTAACAAAAAGGTTGTCAAGCCAATTTGGTGGAAATTCTTAAAGTAAATTCAATCAAATAAAACATATACTTGTGTGTAATTCTATAACTAATTGCATAGAGTATTCTAACAAGTTGGGTGTAACTTGTAATGATGCAAAATTTTATATGAATGATTAACAATCAACGGTTTATGTCATGAAAAATCATTTCTAAGAATTCAATCTCCTAGTTAACTCCTTTTGGCCTTTTTAACTATTATGACAATTCTTTTTAAGCACTAGTTGTTTGAAAAGTAATTCTTATCTTAATTGTTCCTACGAATCCTTTCGGCCCTTTTATTCGTGATGAAATCGTTTCAAATCCATTTTAATGAGTAAATATGGTGCTTGTCACACACCATATCCTATACTAATTCGTGCACTAACTTTTTGGAATAAAAACATAAAGAAAATCCTTTCGGCCCTTTTATCCTTTGAAAATGTTTTTATCAACTAATTAAGCAAGATTAGATGTTATTCCAACAAACTCATAAAATAAGGATTGGTTTCATGCATCACTATGAAATAAGAATACTCCAACACTTAGTCACATCATAACACACAAGTATACCAGCAATTACTCCATAACAATCATTATAAAACACAAGTAACAAAACATACTTTCATTAAACATAAAGTAAAAGTAGTTCATGGTAAATAAACAAGATATACCTAGTTTAGATTACAAGAACTAGATTTGTGGCACTATAGCAACCACACTCCTCCAATCGCCTAACAAGACACGTAAACAACTCCACACTCGAACCACACTCTTGAGACTTTAACTAAAAAGTTCCTGGACGTTTTTACAGCGTTTCTAAGCTTTCGGGAAAGAATAATAAGATAGCAAGGAATTGGTGTAAGCCTTTACTAATTTTGGGGTGTCACACTTTGTAATCTAGCCTAGGGTCCTATAAATAAGTGAAAGAACCCTTCTCTATCAAGTAAAAACGTCACTAGTGAGTTAATAAGCAGGAAATGATAAGCCACCATGATTATGGGGCTTAAATCCGTCATTAAATGAACTTTTGTAACAGCAGTTAAGTCCAACCGGTCGGTTGGATCTCTCGGTAAAATCCACTTTCTCCCATCCGAATCGGATGCGGGCTCCATCCGATCGGATGGAGTCTTCTGGCACTCGCAACTTTGAATTTTCTTTGTCTTTTCTTGTCGCATGCATTGTGCTCCATTGTGGCACTGATTTCTTCCATAGAACTTGATATTTTCTTGATATATGAACATAGAAATCTTGACACTTTCAATTCATTGCGTCCTTGTGTGGTTTCTCACTTGTTTCCTTCTCGGGAATCTTCAAATGTGCATAGTCACTTCAATTCTTTTTCTTTTCTTTATCTTTTCCTGTACTTGGCTATATTCACTTGCATATACACTTTTTCCATGATTAAGTAACAATATATACGAATATAACCAAATATAGTGCACAAAACTAATGATAACGTAACTAAAAACATGTTCATTTTGAACGTTATCAAATTCCCCCACACTTGAGTTTTGCTCGCCCTCGAGCAAGTCTAGCATTTAGAAAAACTGATCTCAATGGTATCGTCATCATGATTCCAAAAATCTAACAACTAACCCGAAGGAACAATTGTTAATTTTAATTTGAACGTGAAAAATTCTTGAAACATAAACAAGTTAATTTTAAGCTTGATTGTAACACCCCAAAAATCGTAATGAAGCAGCGGAAGTCTAATTTGGGGTATTACATCTTAGATCGTAGTCATAATTATAGAAAACGACTCGAAAGAGACGTTTTGTGAAAATTAGTTATCATTCATCAAATTAAAATCAGAGTTGTCAACAATAGAATCAAAATATTTAAAGGTACAAAATGAAAATGTTTAAGATGAATGAAAACATTTGTTTTTGGACGTCGTCCAAAGGGGGCCCTGTTCCACTCCGTGCCATTAGCTTCTTTAGATACCTGAGATAAACATGCTTAAAACGATCAACACAAAGGTTGAGTGAATCCATAGTGTTTAATTTGTAATAGTTTGAACACAAGTCAGATAGTAGTAAAAACAATGATATTGTAGTGTGATATATATATTGCCCTAAGCCTCATGACACGCAAACCTTAACATCGGGTGTAATAATAAATGATATAAATAGCCCACATCATAGCAATGATGTAGGTGATTATGCCCTCGTCGTAGGAGTTTGCCAAACTCTTGATAATTCGAATAAAGTGCATTTGGTTACCATTTTAGGCTAACTTCAAATGGGTCGTCAACTTCCAATAGATCTATTCACTGAATTCGCGTTCACTCGCAAGTGATTAATGGTTCATGATATAAGGGACTTTTTGGCAGGGTGGTAACTTAGGCAATATTAACTTAGCAATATCAATCAGGATAGCATACAAAAATATTTGTGTTCAGATTTATAGCATGTATCTCCCCACGGGATTTGAAAACATAGTAAAATGTGGGACTATGAACTCACCTTGGTAGTAGTAGAAATTTATGATGCAATGGAATCAAATGGTGTGTAGTAACTTCAACGCGTGACCTAGATTAGTATGGCATAATTTAGTTTGCATTTACGATTTAAGATTCGATGAACGTAAAATAGTATATATATTTTCAAAACGATCATGTCATTGTTGCACGTTTTAACTATTTATTTTACGGCGTAATTATTATTGACGTATAACAGTTTTTAGTCATTTTTGTCATAGTTTCAATAATTAACATACAATATGTAGAGTTGTGTACGAAGCACCATCAAAATTGTCTATTCGGGTTTTCGTCGACATGTTTAAAAAGTGAGACATTTCTTTCAAATTTTTTAGAATCAAACGCACCCTACAGTTTATATTTAAACCCATGTGGGCTGCGGCCCAAGCTCAAATGTAACCCAATTCCCTTGTGGGCTTTGGCCCGGTACAAGTAATAAACAAGCTGTTACTCTTTTAGTGTTTACTGGGCTTCGGCCCAGTAGTGTATTCATGTCCATTTCACTTATGTTACAAACAAAAGTGCAGTTTTTCATTTTTGTGGGAAGAAGAGTAAATTGCAGTGCAAACAGGCTGGAGTTCGAATGGACAAACCCCGACATTTTGACTCCGCAATATAACTCAAATGTGACTTTCGTTAGACTCGTGTGATGGCCAATGGTGGGTTCGACATAGCAGCCAAAAGACTCATTCAAAACATACCACAAAGTCAATCTTTTAACCCATCTATACGACTCGACTTTTATACCAAAATCAAGACTCGATTTAAAACATGGTGTCCCCGTTAGGGCACCTTGACAGCTGAAATTACAAAAGGTTAACTGAAATCCTCGGCCTAACATTCATACTAACTCCCATAATCTATTCGACGACCCTATTTCTATCCTAGTGGCTTTCGACAATTCCACAAGTCTTACAAACATAATCCCTACCCATTTCAAGATCATTTACAAGTTAGCAACCAAACAATCCCATGACTTTTTAGAAGTCAAATCCCATTCGAACCGTTTGACAACAAACCCACATTCGACTAACTTAATCAAAATCATACTCGCAACTCATTCTAAATCTTTCAACATGGTCGATTACATTTTCATCCATAATCAGGCCTAACTATAAAAATTCCAATTTTTGCTTATATTCGACTAAATCCTCAAACTTATATACAATAAAAAGAAATAAAAACAATATCAATCAAAGTTAATAATAACCTGAAATTGAGGAATGGTTCGAACACAAATCAACCCGAATCCAAAGCTCCAACCCGATTAATCCTAGCTTCCAAACCGAATCACAACCTTCACTTTTATCCTCCCTTGAGAACTTCTCAGTTTTTGTGGTGTTTGGTGATGAATGTTGTGATTCGATCTCTCCCTGGAAGGCTCAGATTTATAATGGATTGAGGAGAATAGCTCCATACGAGCTTTCGGGTTGTGGGAAAACCAACCTTCCTAATCGGTGTGATATCTCTATATGTGCTCCTATTCTTATGTAGTCTCGTGGGGACACAGGTTTCTATGGTCAATCGACATTAATTGTTGATGGAGATGGTTCGGTTTTGGGTTTTCGAGGGAAATAGCCATAGCGACAACACAAGAAGGTGTTGCTTTTGGAGATGGTGGTTTTGCCGAAAATAGGATGAGATGGGAAGGTGGGATTTGAAAGAGGATGGTGTCATAGATGGAAATCGTGGTTCGACATAATTAAGAAAGAAAGGAAGTAGCAGGTGAGTGTATATAAACAAAAATTGGTTTTGGGAAAGTGATAAAGTCAAAGAAGTGTGGGTATCGACAAAATTAGAAGAAAAGGAATATATATATATATATATATATATATAATATATATATATATATATATATATATATATATATATATATATATATATATATATATATATATGTATATATTGTATATTGTGCTTTTAAATACCCGGGTCTCGCTGGGCTGTGTCGGATCTGACTCTGTTTAAATATCTCCAGTTCGAGAGTTTTAGAGTTGTCATAAATTATTTGTTTTTATCTCCGAGTTCATATTTATTTTTATGATCTGTTTTGTACATTCTTCATTTGAATCTATTAAACTTATGCCATACTATCACGGTGTCGGTACGCGTACGGTTCCAGTGAAAATGGAACGTGAGTTTTGTCACAGGGTTCGTTTGTAATCTCAATAGTTATTTCTCAGAAAAAAAAAATACATATATAGCAATATTTCGAATGCAAAGGTGAATAAAATAACTTGATTAAAATTCATAATCAATTGCTTCGGGTTTACAGAAAGTTAATAGCTCGAAATTTTCGGGTTATTACATTGATAACATAACTAAGCACCTCACAAGGGAATTTTTAAATTCACTCAACACTCTAAGGGTAGATTGATTGGCAAATCACTCATTGCTCAGTCATGATTCATGCGTCTTATCATAAGCTTGTACAAGTATCAAAACAACAAAATGAAACATCAAAGAGGTCTTTTATTCGGGTTTAAGGTTAAGGGTTACCTGGCTAATGTTCAAACATTTCAAACAAGAATATAGTAGCTCGCTGGCGCGGATTTTGACTAGCTAAACAACGGATGGTCACTAGATTGTACCTAGGTTCGCTGGCGCATTATTTGCGTAACGGAAGGTCACCAAAATACGCACTAGTTCGCTGGCGCGTTTTTCAACTGCTCATTAACCGGATGGTCACTACAATATCCATGCACTACATATCTTAACAAATCCATCACTTAATCCGAATGCTCGAAAGCTAACAACGAATAAAGTAATTTGGTAAAGGATAGGGAATAGACATGGGAATTATTTATAATCGGTTTCTACAAAAATGAAAATAAGAATCAAGTCCAAATTACGTTCCCAACTCTTTATACCACAACATGATCACTTCCCAAACTTCTTTGATCATTTTTCCGCCTTACATACTCACTTATTTCCTTCCTAGCTCATTGGCTAATTATACTCATACACTATAGCTCATTGGCTATTCACTTTTTCACTTTTTTTTTTTCACCAAACAATATTTCCTCGTCACCCCCACACTTTGGATGAGCACACGCTACAAAAAATACAAATAAGAGTAGCGACCTCCTTCTTCATTGAAACAACACATACACATATCAAAGTGTGGCCAATCATGTAATCATAAAACATAAAAATAAAATAGTTTTGAACTTCAAACGAACTTGATTCGGGTAAGGCTAAGGTGTAAGGTGTAAAATATTTTTGTATTTTTTTGGATTTAATCAAAAAGAAAAGATAGGCGCAGAAGGTGTAACTAAGGGTATCTAGCATAAGATATTAACGCTAACAAATGGGTTCCAAATACTAGGATAACTAACCGATGTGGTCAGCAAAAATATTTTGTACACGGATGGCCATTTGGTGTAAATCCTAAGTTGCCTCTTATCATTTGAATATATTTTATCACTTGAAAGTGATTTTAACCGTAATGCATAACAAGTACAAGTTCTAGAATCAACATAATCACCGGCACACTCATAACGAAATATATAGCATAAGAAATGCTCTATACAAAAAGGCTCAAATCCTCACAATTTAAGGTAGGTTATAACATGTACTAGTAAATGTTATCGATTCCAAAATTGAAATAGCTCTCATAACTTGATTAAATTCCAAAAAAAATTCAAATAGCCTCATTTTTACCATTGAATCAATCTAGTTCTTTAAACTATATAAATTATGTGATAAAACAACTAGAAAATCAAGGGCAAACAAATTCTAGTTACTTGAATCCAACATCATACTAAACCTAAAAATTTAAAAAGTAAACCATTTTTCCTATTTTCTTCCCTCCCCCACACTTAAGTTTTGCATTGTCCTCAATGTAATAAAAATGAACTTCAAAGTAAAGGAAATGGGAAAAATTTAGTTAAAAAGGGACTACCAGGGTAAATACGCACACGCATATTTGATCATAGATACGCAAATGAGTTCTCTGACTCCAAACATTGATCAACAATAAGCTTCCGGTAATTCTCCCCTGCAAAAACTGCAAAAACATACGAAACAAAATAAACAAACAAACAAAAGTAATTAAAGATAAACCATATGAAATCAATCCTAAAAAGAAAATTAAGTTAAGAAAATAGAAATTAAATTGTTCGACCCATAATTGTTTTTAAACACAAACCATCACAATCAAATCACCGATGATCACTCATCATCCATGTCGTCAGGAGTATGAATTCTCTCAGTTTTGTCCCTGTTTGCCTCTCCTTCCCAACTCCAGATGATGATCCTCCCACATCATAACTTGAACCTCCAACATTAGGAACTCTACCATAAACAGGTACTGGTTCGGAAATGAAGCATACCCCGGATATGGGTCATACTGAAATGGATAGGGTGGAACATTTGGTGGGTTGTAGGGTGGTACCTCGTAATTGGCTTCACGAGCCATTTGTTGGAGCAACGGCATTGAATAATTAAAATTGTAATTATTCCTCATCATCATCATCGAATCTCTCCACACGTCCCTACGCTCAATATCATTAAGTTCTCGATTCCAATCCCCCCATACTGAGTCAAAACCACTCGGTGCATGAATATTCCTTATTGGCGGTGGTGGTTGATATGGTGCTTGAGGTGCGGCCATCGCCGGCTCCATCCAAGCTCCCAACGACTTTCTTCTCCTTTCCAATGCTTTCCCAAAACCTATAGCATCCCACGTTTCACTCTCAGTTAGCTCTGAACATTTAGCCAATTCCTCATTCTCGAAATAACCCAAATTTCTAGCCAATGCGGTCACATAGTGACCTCCACAAATATCACTACTATCCTTGATCCCTGTTTCTCTTCTCGAAAGATATTCGGCTATTATCCAAGCCGCATTTCCATTCTTGTCTTCCTCCAATAACTTCATCAACCACAAGTCGGGTTGATTACATTTGTCTCGACTCCCCGTCCTGTGCAAAACACCCCAAGCTATTAATTTCTGCAAAATTTTCATCAACGGGTTTCTTAGCTTGGACGAGTTTCTCCTTGAACAACTTGGATCACCAACACGATTCCAATATTCCGGAATCCCTTCATAATCATTGTTTTACCTCACCAAGCTCACAAAATGAGGTTCAAACAATCTATGCTTAACTTCATCCTGCTCATACAATCCAAGAGCAACCGCAAACTCCGGCAAAGTATAGGCGTGCTCGTTCTCGCAAAGCCTAAACCAAATACATGTATCCCTCACAACATCAACAACCTTCCTTTCAAAATAAAATGTGGAGAAGAACTCCAAACACCATTCACTATAAACATTATCGTAAATACTGAAAGCTCTTGCCCATGAAAGATCTTCGAAAGTATCTCCATCGCCCTCATACACATAAGACATCCTCATCATCTTTCTCAATTCATCCTCACACTCGTAATCCGTAAACACATCCCAATCAACCAAACGCGGTTGAGCAATCTTTCGAACCTGTAGCTTTGATAGTCGCTCACGAAAAGCGTGCTTTTCCTCCTTCCTAAGCTTACTAAACTTTAGATTCTCATTAATCTCCGGTTTAACATCATAAGTGACCCTACTCTTCGCATTCCTTTTAACAAACTTTGTCACAATTGGGTTAACACTCGCACGTGATGATCTTGAACTACCTGCAACATAACTCTGTAGAAAACACAACTATACGTTAGTATAATAGTTTAAGAACCAAATCTACATGATTTAGAAGTCAAAAAGCTCGTTTTCAAAATTTCCATTTTTTTATTTACCGAGCCCTCCTTCCGATCGGTATTGGCTCTAACCGAATTGGATGGAGTAAATTACCCCGCCCAACCGATCGGTTTTAACC
Organism: Artemisia tridentata subsp. tridentata; assembly: GCA_021014915.2. Taxonomy (NCBI): domain Eukaryota; kingdom Viridiplantae; phylum Streptophyta; class Magnoliopsida; order Asterales; family Asteraceae; genus Artemisia; species Artemisia tridentata. Next base: position 71,679,852 of record CP139503.1, read on the forward strand.
CGCAACCGAATCGGTTGGGGCTTACTGTGAAGGAAAAAAAAATTCGACTCCAATCAATTTCTACCAATTCCTACTCTTTCCTATCCTGCATTTGAATAATTATAGTGGTTTCTACATTTCCTATTCATCCTTATAACAATCTATAACACATCCGCGTGATTTCTCAATCATTCCTAGAACATAAGAACACTACCAAATCAAACTCTTCAACTAGTGTTCTAATCAACAATGCACTATCCTAGCATCACTAATTAACAACTAAATAACATCTGGGAATCATCAATTGCAACCTAAATTGATTCAAAGTTTTGACCCAATTCAATCCAAAAATTCAATCAACCAATTCTCCCTCAAAACTTAATCAATTAATCCAATTCTTTTTCCAATGAATTCCTCTATCAATTAACTATCTATCCCAGAAAAAATTACATCTTAATTCGAACTCTATCAAAAATACCCAAATCTTGACCTAATTCTGTTAGGAATATCATAAATAAGATATTTCTTGTTGCTGCCGATAGTGAAAGCTGGTTCCTGCCGATAGTTGAAGTTCCTGCTGAAGCTCATTGCTGCTGATAGTTCTATCTTGTTTCTGCTGATAGTAGTTGTTGTTGCGGGTTTTGTTAGTTGTTATCCCATATGTTTAGCATGTTTGTTAGAGTTATTTTTAGAAGAGATCATGTTTATCTCTTCACACGTTTTCTTGTATGACGGGTTAGGGTTAAGGTTTCTTGTCATTATAAAAGGAACACCCCGTCTATGAGTTGGATACATCTTTACGACTTAAACAATCATCAATAATAATATTCTTTAGTTCATTATACGATCCATAGAGGATCATAGTCTTAGTTCTTTTCTTTTCTAGTTCGTACTCAGAGATTCTCTTGTAGTGTGCTTGTGATTACATAGGCATCCTACCGATCCACATAGGCTCAAAGATCTAGCAGGTGTGTTAGTTTCAACAAGTGGTATCAGAGCCTCGTGAGGATCTCTGATCAAGAAGCAAAAGTTCTCAAAACAATCTCTCTAAACCCTTTCACAATGGGCGACGAAAACCCTGAATTCACTACCATTAACAATGAAGAACCTAAACCCACAAAAGTTCAACAACAAATTGTTACAACCACTGTGTCCAACAGTAATGCTAAGTTCCCATATCTCAAGAAGGAAGAGTATGAAGTCTGGGCTATGAAGATGGAGTACTGGATCTCCAACAGTGATCACCATCTTTGGAATGTTATCCTCACTGGGAATACCAAGAAGAGAATTGGAAGAGATAAGAATGGGAATATCATGATTCTCCCTCCTACATCAGCTGAGGAGCAGCTGGCTGTGCAAAGGGAAACTAAAGCTAGAACTCTCTTGCTTCAGGCTCTCCCAGAGGATCACATGGGTGATTTTCATCACCTGGATGATGCTAGAGAAATCTGGCTTGCTGTAAAAGCTAGATTCGGTGGGAATGAGGAGTCCAAAAAGATGAGGAAATCAATGCTTAAGCAGGAATTCCAGGAGTTTAAGATCACTGAGGATGAAGGTATTCACAAAGGGTATGATCGATTTCACAAGATCCTCAGCCAACTTAATCAGTTGCAGGCTCGACCAGACAATGAAGACTGCAACACAAAGTTTCTGAGGGCTTTACCTTCATCCTAGTCTCAAGTTTCCATAACCCTGAAAGCCAAAGATGGATTGGACTACCTAAGTTTTGATGATCTATACAACAAGCTCAAGACCCTAGAGATTGATATCAAAGGGGTTTCTACTTATTCATCTCATACACCTACTCATACTGCATTTGTTAGTGCTTCCAGTACTAACAAGGTCTCTCATGGTGATAGCCCAAACCCCTCATCTTTCATCTGTTTCCTATTTTTCCTGCAAACACCAAGATCTCAATCAAGGACTGACAATGTTGTGAGGAAATTCTTCATTCATTTGTTGCTGAAAGTGACTCCACAACAGCAATTTATTATGATGGTTTGATCAAATTGATCAATTTGATTTGGAGGAGATGGACATCAAGTGGCAGCTGGCTATGCTGTCATTAAAGGTTAACAGGTTGAGCAGCAGTCAGGGAGGAAGCTCAATCTCAATGGAAGGGAAGGTGCAAGGTTTGACAGAAGGAAGGTGAAGTGCTTCAAATGTGGTCAGATAGGTCACTTTGCCAGAGAATGCCAAGACAAGAAAGTTGATGATAGAACAAGGTATTCGGCATTCAGAATGAAAGAATTGGAGCCAGAGGAAGATAAAGCCCTAGTGTCTGTGGATTCAATGCTGGATTGGGAACAACATGAGGAGACTAAAGCTTCACGGATTTATGGGATGATTGCTGGAAATGGAGCTGAGACACATGTGGCTGGAGAATTTGGAATGATGGGCTATCCATCTCAGGTACTTAAGTGTCCTTTTGATTGTGAAATTAAATATACTAAATTGCAAAAGGATAGTGAAATTAAATACACTGAGTTAAAAAGGGAATTTGATGAGATTGAGCCTGAATATAATAAACTATTTGTTGAAATTCAAGCTTATAAAAAGGCTCTTAAAACAGTGGAAAAACAAAAGGCTTGGCATGAAGGAAATCAGCTTGCTTATGAAGAGAAAATAAGGGTTTTACAGAGAGATTTAGAAAACACCACTAATGAACTTAAATATTCTGAATCTCAAGTTGCTAAGATCAAATTAGAAAATCAGGATTTAAAGGCTAAACTGGATAGTGAAGTGGCTAGGATAAATTCATGGCAACAATCAGAAAAATATCTTATTAACTATGGTAATCAGTCTGGTTGGCGTAAGAAAGGGTTGGGATATGAGGTTGGGGAATATAACCCTAGAATATTTGACCCTACCCCTAAGGAAGTTGATTATCAAATTCCTGTTAAGTTTGTTAAGGAAGGAGGGATGAATGCAGTTCCTCCACCTATAAGAGGTGTTTTCAAGCCTGTCCCTATCCACTCAGCCCTTGACCTTGACTTTAATGATTCACAAATGACTTATGGCAAAAAGGCAAAGAACTTGCCTGATCTTGATTGTAACTCTAATGAATTTGTCTCTTGTTCTTACAGTGACAAATCTGAAGAAATCAAGACTGATGACTATGCCACATGTGGATCAAGTGAGAAGTCGGCATCAATAAAATCAGAAGATCTGTCTTCAAAAGTGTCTACTGATGAAACCCAAAGAGCTGAAGATGTTTCTTTTGATAATGTTAAAAACAATAATGTTCCTAGTTTTGGTTTTGTTTCAAACAGTTATGGTTGTGATTCTAATTTTGTTAAGGATAATTTTGATTCATGTGTTGGTTTGAATTCTTCTGATTGCAATGAGAAATATAATGTTAAGAAAAAGTCCCCTAGAAAGAAATCTTGCTTTGTGTGTCGTAGTTATAATCATCTTATTAAAGATTGTGACTATTATGAAAAACAGATGGGTAAATATGCTTGTCAAAATAGGTCTATGTGGAACAATGTCAATGAAATTCCCCCGTATATTCCACAAGCAGCAAGAATAAACTCTTGTAGAGCTTCGGTTGCTGCTGGCAAGTCAATTCCAGCTGGTAAGCCGGTTGGTGCTGGCAAGTCCAATCCTGCTGGTTGGAGAAGCAATGCTGCTAGACCATTCTATTGACCTTTTAACACTTACTTTCAAAAATGATATGTGGCCTGTTTATTTTGACACCTTACACATGAAAGGGGCAAGATGGGGAGCTGCTGTTAAGTCCTCAGCAGGTTGTTCTTGGAGAAACAATAACAAATATATGAGAATGGGTTCCAAGAACAATGGTGGATCTCATCAATCTCCATGGTTTAATTTTTATTAATCCACAAGGCAGACCCAAGTCAGTAATGACTTGGGCCTCCCATGTATCTAACATTGTTGTATGTATTTTTGTTCTGTAGGACATTCCTTTTAAGAGTAAAGAAGTAGGCATTGTTGACAGTGGTTGTTCAAGGAGTATGACAGGAAATTTGGAAAGGTTGCATAACTTTGTACCCTTTTATGGAGGAACTGTGACATTTGGAGGAGGTGATGGAAAGATTACAGGGAAAGGAACCATTAAGACTCCTAAACTGGACTTTGAGAATGTTCTCTATGTGAAGGAACTCAAGAACTTCAATTTGTTCTCTGTCTCACAAATATGTGATAAGAAGAATGGAGTTCTCTTCATTGAGACTGACTGTCTTGTGCTCTCTAAGGACTTCAAGATGCCTGATGATAGTGAGATAGTGCTCAAAGTTCCAAGGACTTACAACCTGTATTATTTCAATCTGAATGATGTTAAGCCTGAGGGTAAACTTGCTTGTATGGTGGCAAAAGCTTCTGTGGATGAAGCAAACAAATGGCACAGAAGAATGGCACATGTGAACTTCAAGACTATCAACAAGCTGGCAAAGAATGGCTTAGTGCAAGGACTCCCTTTCAAGACCTTCACAAATGAACACAATTGTGTTGCCTGCAATAAAGGAAAGCAACACAGGGCATCATACAAGGCCATTACTGCTGTGAGCACCATCTCTGAGCCTCTGCAACTGCTTCATATGGATCTTTTTGGTCTAACTTCTATCAAAAGTAGAGACCATAAGTATTTTTGTCTGGTGATTACTGATGAGTTTAGCAGGTTTTCTTGGACTTTCTTTTTAGGTACTAAAAATGAAACCTATTCTGTGATTAGGGATTTTATTACCTTAATTGAAAACCAGCTAAATAGAAAGGTTAAGGCTATAAGGTGTGATAATGGAACTGAGTTTAAAAACTCTAATTTAATTGAATTTTGTGGGAATAAGGGGATTAAAAGAGATTATAGCAGTGCCAGAACCCCACAACAAAATGGGGTTGCAGAAAGGAAAAATAGGACCCTTATAGAAGCAGCTAGATCTATGCTAGCTGACTCTAAGTTGCCTACTATGTTTTGGACTGAAGCAGTAAGCACTGCTTGCTATGTACTGAATAGGGTATCTATTACTAATCCCCACAACAAAACTCCTTATGAGCTCTTGTCTGGGAAGGTTCCCAACATTGGTTACCTTAAGCCTTTTGGATGTCATGTAACTATCTTGAATACTAGTGATCACCTAGGTAAATTTGAAGAGAAGGCAGATGAGGGGTTCATTGTAGGATATTCTGATCATAGTAAGGCATATAGGGTTTATAACTTGTCTGCTAAGAGGGTAGAAGAAACACTCAATTTAAGGTTTCTAGAAGACAAACCTAATTTACAGGGTGCAGGTCATGACTGGTATTTTGACCTAGATTATCTGACTGATTCATTAGGTTATTCTAGATATAAAGCTAATCAAACTGTAGGTACACATGTTTATCCATCTAACAATGCAGGTACCTCAAATGATGAGTCTGATTCAGAGTGTGATGAACAACCCATAGTTGTTCCTTCTTTTCTCTCTAACCACTTTTCAGGTACAGAACTCAAAGATTCTTCTGATAAGACTGAAGATAATTCAAGTTTTGCAAAAGACCTTGCTAGGCTTCAAAGACAAGAACATCAAGCCAAGAGAGCTGCTGAAAAGTTTGGTTCTGGGTTTTCACAAGAAACAGTGGAGCTATTGAGAAATGCTGAAGCTGAAGTCAGAAGGCAAATGGCTTCTGCTGGTGGTATTCCTGTTCCTGCTGATGTCAATTCTGCTGGTAGTACACCTGTTACTACTGATACATTTGTTGTTCCTGCTGATGTCACCAATCTGCTTCTTTGTCTACTCCATCTGCTGATTTATTGGGATTTAGTGAGCCTCCAACTAGATTCCCAAGTCCATCTGATCTTGGAAATTCACTCTCAACAGCAGCTAAACTGAATGATCCTCATCATCAATCAAGATCTGGAATTTTCACTCACTCTTCTTATGATGGTGAAGCAAATCCCTCTATTACTAATCAAGCTACAACCTATGAAGTAGATCCTGTTGTTACCAAGTGGATTAACTCTGTACATCCTCAATCTTTAATTCTTGGTGATCTCAATTCCCCTGTTCAGACAAGAAGTAGGTTAAGTCAATTCAAGTTTGGAGAATCTGCTTTTCTCAGTTATATACAGGAACAGTTAAGGAGCAATCACACTGACTATCTTCATTGCCTCTATGCTTGCTTTCTATCTCAAATTGAACCAAGTAGTGTAGCTCAATCCCTTGATAATTCTGATTGGGTTGAGGCTATGCAAGAGGAAATGCAGCAGTTCAAGAATCAGAAAGTATGGGTATTAGTACCATTGCCTGAAGGAAAACATGCAATTGGAACTAAATGGATTCTCAAGAATAAACGGGATGCTAGGGGAATTGTGGTTCGAAATAAAGCTAGATTGGTAGCTCAAGGACATAGAAAAGAAGAGGGTATCGACTATGATGAGGTGTTTGCACCAGTAGCAAGAGTTGAAGCTATTCGATTGTTTTTGGCTTTTGCTTCATTTATGGGGTTTGTGGTTTATCAGATGGATGTGAAGAGTGCATTTCTGTATGGAAGTATTGAAGAGGAGGTGTATGTTACTCAACCACAGGGATTTGTGGATCCACAACATCCTGATTTGGTTTATAAAGTGGTGAAAGCACTCTATGGACTTCATCAAGCACCAAAAGCATGGTATGCCAGGTTGTCTGCTTTTCTACTTAAACATGGTTACAGAAGAGGCACAATAGATAAAACACTCTTCATAAGGAAGAATTTTAAAGATATCATCTTGGTACAAGTGTATGTAGATGATATTATTTTTGGTTCCACTAATGAAGCTTGGTGAAAGGATTTTGAGGAATTAATGAAAAGTGAATTTGAAATGAGTGCTATGGGGCAGATGACATTCTTCTTGGGCTTACAGGTTCAACAGAGACCAGATGGTATCTTCATAAACCAAGAAAAGTATGTTCATGACATACTTAAGAAGTTTGACTTGGAAAGTGTGAGGACTGCTACAACACCTTTTGAAGCTCCAAAGCCTAAATCCAATACTGAACCTGATGATGCTGTAAATGTTCATTTATACAGGTCTATGATAGGTTCTTTGATGTATTTGACAGCTTTAAGGCCTGATATCATGTTTGCAGTCTGTGCTTGTGCTAGACATCAGGTTACACCTTTGACTTCCCATTTAAATGCTATCAAGAGAATCTTCAAGTATTTAAAAGGACAGCCTAAGCTGGGACTTTGGTACCCAAAGGATTCTTCTTTTGTGCTGGAAGCTTATAGTGACAGTGACTATGCTGGAGCAAACTTTGATAGAAAATCTACTACTGGGGGTTTCCAGTTTTTGGGAAGAAGGTTGGTTTCTTGGCAATGCAAGAAGCAGACTATTGTGGCTACATCTTCTACTGAGGCAGAGTATGTTGCTGCTGCTAGTTGCTGTGGACAGGTCCTTTGGTTGCAAAATCAATTGTTAGATTATGGGTTCAACTTCATGAACACTAAAATTTTCATTGACAACCAAAGTACCATCTGTATTGTTAAAAATCCAGTGTTTCATCAAAGAACAAAGCACATAGAGATTAGGCATCATTTCATAAGGGATGCTTATGAGAAGCATCTCATTCAGGTGCTTAAGATAGACTCTGATGAGAATGTGGCTGACCTGTTGACTAAAGCTTTTGATGGTCCAAGATTCAACTATCTGGTGGTTCATATTGGAATGCTCAATCCTTAGGTGCTGAGATTAAGGGGAGGTTTAAGCTTAAGGGGAGGCTTGTTGTTGTTGTATATCTTTCTTTCTTATCTTTTCTTATTTTCTTTCTTTTTCTTTTGGTTTGTTTCTTGGTTCTTTTAGTTCAAAAAAAAAAAAAAAAAAAAAAAAAAACACATATATATATATTTTTTATGCTAATAAGTTGGTTTTGAGCAACACCTTGCAGGTACAGTGTTGGTGTTTACACCTACACAATAAATGGTACTCAACTCACCATATCTTGCAGACAAGAAAGAGTTGACTCACCATGAGGGTACAGCTCTGGTGTGAATGTCAAATCTGTTGATAGCTGTAATAGCTTGCTCAAAGCTATAGGGTACTTCAACTCACCCATGGTTCATTCCTGAGAGTTGAAATGGTTCTTAATTCACCATGGATGTAACCCTTTAAGGGATCCAAAGAATTGGCTAGTCCACAAAAGTATGGTTTGTGGTAAAGACAATTGGTATCCATATTTGGTGTTCAATTCACCAAGGTTTGCTGTAACCTAAGAATTGGCTAGTCCTGAGCAAACGGCTACAGGTAAAGACAACTCAAATCCGTTTACAGTTGCTGGTTTACTCAAAATCATATGGTTATCAATGTACCATGGTCTTACACACCTAAACATTGGCTAATCCAATAGTGATGGCTATTGGTAAAGAGACATTAAATCCATAAATTTTCAATGATTCATCTCTCACAGGAGTTAACACACCTGGATGTGATGAGAATAGTATGAAACTTAAGTGATTTGATGTACATATTGTCATAGTAGCAGTCAAGATCCAGAATGACATGGTGACCAGCTTACATTTTCTTTTGAAGATAATTTCCTATTGCTGCTGAACTATCGAAGTTGCTGCTGGAAGTTTCAAGTGTTACTGCTGGTTACTTACTGATGCTGCTGCTGGGTTAATCTTCTTCCTATGGACTTCAGAGTATTTTCAGAGCTCAAAGAACACTTAGGGAATCTTGTCGGTTAACCTAGTCAACCTCAAGATTAGGGGAGGATTGTTAGGAATTTCGAAAATAAGATATTTCTTGTTGCTGCCGATAGTGAAAGTTGGTTCCTGCCGATAGTTGAAGTTCCTGCTGAAGCTCATTGCTGCTGATAGTTCTATCTTGTTTCTGCTTATGGTAGTTGTTGCTGCGGGTTTTGTTAGTTGTTATCCCGTATGTTTAGCATGTTTGTTAGAGTTATTTTTAGAAGAGATCATGTTTATCTCTTCACACATTTTCTTGTATGACGGGTTAGGGTTAGGGTTTCTTGTCATTATAAAAGGAACACCCCGTCTATGAGTTGGATACATCTTTACGACTTAAACAATCATCAATAATAATATTCTTTAGTTCATTATACGATCCATATAGGATCATAGTCTTAGTTCTTTTCTTTTCTAGTTTGTACTCAGAGATTCTCTTGTAGTGTGCTTGTGATTACATAGGCATCCTACCGATCCACATAGGCTCAAAGATCTAGCAGGTGTGTTAGTTTAAACAAATTCAATAAATCCGAATTAAAACCTAATTAAACCAAATTGATGATGTTACTTACTTGTTTTGGAGCCATGGATTATCTGCAAACACTCCTTCAACTCTTAATTATCTCCTGGTGGTCGAATTTTTGGAACCCGAATTGGGTGGATTGTGTGTGTGTGAGTTTTTATGATTTTTGAAATTTTGAGTTTATATATCAAACTTCATCTGATCAGTATTTGATCCAACTGATTCGGATTAAGTTTTTGCAAAAAATTCACTTTTCCTTCTTGCCAACACTTTGTTATACTTGTTAGAGCAAGTGAAAATGTTTTTCTTTCTTCAAAAATTCTATTTGTATATAAAAATTCCAACACACTTAGTCTACCAAATTGTGTCCAAAGTCTATCTCTACTAATTCTAAAACAAAACTAATACTAAAAACATAACTTCATAATCATAAAACTTAATAAAAAGAACAAAGGTCTTAGCTTAAACTTAAACTTAAATAACTTGAAACAAATTAAATGCAAACATTAAAAACTAAAATGCATAAAAATAAAGGAAAACAAACAATTAGCTAGCACAAGTGTTGTGCTTTATTTCCAAACTTGTCACTTGATCTTCATCCTTCAAAATACTCATGCCTTAAGATATCATCTCCTCGAAACTTTCCGGACAATTTCCGGTTTGTCTTTTGCGTTTTAAATCGTCTTGCAAAGTTTCTTCCATCTGGGAAAATAATGTCAAACTTCACACGCCATTCTCCGTCTCCTTCTTCCTTTTTATAAACACTAGGACCGTCGGGTCCCCACTCCAAATTCTTTAGTTGGACCGGTAAAGATCCAAGAAAATCTGTGAGCTTATTAAACACAAAAACATTTTTAAAGGGGTTATAGAAAGCCTCCATTGCTAGAGCTCTCTCCATCTCATCTTCAATGTCAAAGTAACTCGGAGCAACCGGCCCATATTTAGGCCTACCCTCTTCATCTCTTCCCACTTCAAAACAACCCAAGTGGTCTTCTTCTTCTTCTTCTTCTTCTTCTTCTTCTTCATGCACTTCCTTGACTATCTTTCCTCTTGGCTTTGGATAATAAGTATGTTTCAAGATCCCATCATTGATAGTCATAGTACCACGACCCATATCTATAATAGCCCCACAAGTTCTTAGAAACGGTCTACCTAACAATAAAGGTAACTCTTTGTCTACCGGAATGTTAAGCACTAAGAAATCGGCTAAAAATGCCTGGTACCCTACTTGGACTCGTACATTTCTTACTTCACCCATCGCCTTTGCCTGAGAGTTATCAGCCATAGTAAGATTAGACTGATTAGGTTGGGGGTTACTAAGCCCTAACCTCTTGTACAATGTATAATGCATAACACTAACACTTGACCCTGTATCAGCCAATGCATCCATCGCAACTGTTCCATTTACCTTAATGGGTAAAACAAAATTTCCCGGATCACTCATCTTTTTTGGCAATCCATTTTCAACTGTCCTTGCTCTCTCAACCTCATCGAAATCTTTGTCTTCTAGTCTAGCCCTGGCCATCATTACCGCATCCAACTTCTTACGGTATGTTATGTAATTGTTCAACACATCTATGACCGGTTTCTCTTCCATAAGCTCTTGAAACTTCAACTCCAAATTCTCCAAAATAGCTTCCTTTTGTTCTTGGGTTAGAGGTCTAACAGGTTCTGGTGAAATTGGTGTTGAATTTGATGATGATGATGATTTTTCATTCTTTGGGGTGGAGGGTTGGGTTAATTTGTTTAGGGGTGCCTTCTTTCTACTTGACTTTCCCATCTTAACAATCTCTTCCTTCCCTTCTTCTAATTCCGTAAACATCTCATCAACTTCTTTTCCTTCTTCCCATTCGGTAATGTCAATCATCATCTCACCAAGTGCGAAATCAAGCTTACACTTAATTGTAACCAGAAAATCTCGTCCAAACACTACATCCAGTTCATCAGCATTCCCATATTCCAAAACAACAAAATCTACCTTGAAAATGTGGCCGTGAATATTCACTTTCACATCTTTTACCTTCTTTCTACCATAATCCTCATAGTCAAGTCGAACAAAACCAACCTTACCAAGCATCTCTTCCGTAATATAGTTGTCACCATATTCCATATTTAACTGAGCATCCCAAGCTTTTATACCTTCCACACCACAAGGTGTAGAGAACCTCATAAACGGTGCATCAAATTCTTTGGGTGGTGCTCTTGTGAACAAAACTACTCTCTTCTCTTCTGGCAAACAAACTCGGTTTTCCCCAACTTCTTCTATCTTTTCAACATCAACATTAACATCTTCTAACATATTCTCCAAACGCTCCAAGGAATCACCCGAATCCTTGAACATTTCTTCCAAATTTCTCAAGTACTCCGACACTTCGCTTAAACTCTCCATTTCACTAAAGCAATTATCAACTATAACATAACCACAATCACAAACATCCAAACCATTAGCATTAGGGTTAGTCATAATCGAAACATACTTAAAATAGAATCGAATCAAGTAAACAAACAAGTTCAAACACTCAAAACATTAAAACAACTAAAAATTTAAGAATGAAAAAAAAAGGAAACATAAATAACTTTTAATTAACATTTAACTAATAACTATTATTAACTAAGCAAATTAAATGAAACTCTTAAACTACTTAACCATTAATCATAAAATTAACTACATTAACTAAATTTAATAAAAACATTAAAGACATTAAAACTAATCTAATGATCACCATTAACTATCTAATTAAACAAATACTTAATTATATCTATTACTATATTTAATCTAACATTAATGTATCATTAAAAACTGAAATAAACAAAAGCAATAAAAATCTAAAAATTATACCGTGGCTTCCAACCGATCGGATGCATAGCCATCCGATTCGGTTGGTACCAAAACCAACTTTTTTTTTCCTTTAAACACGAATTTCTAATATAAAAAACTAATTAAGCTACCAAATTCAAATAATTTCAATCAAATCCCCGACAACGGCGCCAAAAACTTGATGTGTCGCGTTCGTGTGCAAGTTTTAAAAATTTATAAACACGATTTATCCTATTCTCTAATTAACACATACGAGCAAGTATACTCGTCCGTGATAGTAAGGGTGGGTAAGTCAAGATCGTCCCAAGGGATTTGGTATTTGTATTTGGTAAAATAAGTTTTAACAAAAAGGTTGTCAAGCCAATTTGGTGGAAATTCTAAAAGTAAATTCAATCAAAGAAAACATATATTTGTGTGTAATTCTATAACTAATTGCATAGAGTATTCTAACAAGTTGGGTGTAACTTGTAATGATGCACAATTTTATATGAATAATTAACAATCAATGGTTTATGTTATGAAAAACCATTTCTAAGAAATCAATCTTTTAGTTAACTCCTTTCGGCCTTTTTAACTATTATGACAATTCTTTTTAAGCACTAGTTGTTTGAAAAGCAATTCTTATCTTAATTGTTCCTACGAATCCTTTCGGCCCTTTTATTCGTGATGAAATCGTTTCAAATCCATTTAAATTAGTAAATATGGTGCTTGTCACACACCATATCCCATACTAATTCGTGCACTAACTTTTTGGAATAAGAACATAAAGAAAATCCTTTCGTCCCTTTTATCCTTTGAAAATGTTTTTATCAACTAATTAAGCAAGATTAGATGTTATTCCAACAAACTCATAAAATAAGGATTGGTTTCATGCATCACTATGAAATAAGAATACTCTAACACTTAGTCACATCATAACACACAAGTATACCAACAATTACTCCATAACAATCATTATAAAATACAAGTAACAAAACATACTTTCATTAAACATAAAGTAAAGGTAGTTCATGGTAAATAAACAAGATATACCTAGTTTAGATTACAAGAACTAGATTTGTGGCACTATAGCAACCACACTCCTCCAATCGCCTAACAAGACACGTAAACAACTCCACACTCGAACCACACTCTTGAGACTTTAACTCAAAAGTTCCGGGACATTTTTATAGCGTATCTAAGCTTTCGGGCAAGAATAATAAGATAGCAAGGACTTGGTGTAAGCCTTTACTAATTTTGGGGTGTCACACTTTGTAATCTAGCCTAGGGTCCTATAAATAAGCGAAAGAATCCTTCTCTATCAAGTAAAAATGTCACTAGTGAGTTAATAAGCAGGAAATGATAAGCCACCATGATTATGGGGCTTAAATCCGTCATTAAATGAAGTTTTGTAACAGCAGTTAAGTCCAACCGATCGGTATTAGCTCCAACCGATCGGTTGGATCTCTCGGTAAAATCCACTTTCTCCCATCCGAATCGGATGCGGGCTCCATCCGATCGGATGGAGTCTTCTGGCACTCACAACTTTGACTTTTCTTGGTCTTTTCTTGTTGCATGCATTGTGCTCCATTGTGGCACTGATTTCTTCCATAGAACTTGATATTTTCTTGATATATGAACATAGAAATCTTGACACTTTCAATTCCTTGCGTCCTTGTGTGGTTTCTCACTTGTTTCCTTCTCGAGAATCTTCATATGTGCATAATCACTTCAATTCTTTGTCTTTTCTTTATCTTTTCCTGTACTTGGCTATATTCACTTGCATATACACTTTTTCCATGATTAAGTAATAAATATATACAAATATAACCAAATATAGTGCACAAAACTAATGATAACGTAACTAAAAACATGTTCATTTTGAACGTTATCACTGACTCACATAGACTTCTTCTTTCAGAGTTCCATTCAAGAAAGCCGTCTTGATGTCCATCTGATAGACTGTGATGTTCTTGTGAGTGGCATAGGCTAATAAAATCCTGACTACCTCAAGTCTTGCTACTGGCACGAATGATTCTTCGAAATCTATCCCTTCTTCCTGTCTAAATCCCTTAGCCACTAGACGATCTTTGTTGCGAATTACAGTCATTTCTTCATCCTTTTTGTTCTTCCATAACCACTTTAGATCAATGACAAGTTTGTCAATTGGTCTTGGAACTAATTCCCAAGTGTCATGTAACTTGTATTGAAGAAGTTCTTCCTGCATCGCTTCATTCCATGCATTATCTGCCATCGCCTCCTGAATGTTCTTTGGCTCTTTTTAACTGACTGAGCAGACGTAGATGCACATATCGGGATCGGTGGTGAGCTGTTTTCTTGTCTGAACTGGCCTTGAAGGTTCAGCGATTACTTGTTCTATTGGATGGTCTTTAGTCTACTGTAACGTAGAAGGGTACCTTGGATTCAATGAATGTGTGTTAGCTGGTTCATGTAACCTTGAAGATGATTCAGCAGAATCCGTTGCAAATGGGTTTTCGAACACATCTTCTTCTAACACAATATTGTTTTGTTGTGGTTCTTCTTGAATTGTTATGTATTGATTTGGCTCATCAACTCTTGGTAGAACAATTTCAATTACTGTAGTTGCTGGAGTAGATGTTGATGACGTTGAGGGAGTTGGTGCGTCAGCTTTGATTATTGTGGATGCATCTTGTGGTGGTGGTGGTGGTTGATGTTGTTGAGTGGGTGCGGCGGAATGTTGTTGAGATGCATTTATCGAAGTTCCACCATAGTATTCATCAAACATATACTCGAAGAAATTTTCTAGTTCTTGAGTTGTTTGTTTTTCATTGTTAGTTGACTGAGCTCCTTGAGGTACGAGTCCTGAACTAATGTGTCCAGAAGTCTTAACGTTTGGTGCGGGTCCTAATCTGGTATGATTAGAAGCCATCAGGTTAAGCGCGGGTTCTAGAGCGAGTCTCTCATAAGCCATTTGTGAAATCTCGTCAAACTTCACATTCATCGTCTCCATTATTCGTTTAGTCCTTCTATTATACACTCTGAATACCCTTGAGTTTTCTAAATAACCAATGAAGATTCCAATATCACCCTTAGCTTTCAGTTTTCCTAGATCTTCTCTGTCGTTCGTTGGATAGCACAAAGCGCCAAATACATGAAGGTAAGAGATATCAAGTTTTCTATTGTTCACTAGTTCATATGGGGTTTTATTGAATCTTGGATGGATTAGGGAACGGTTCTGAGTAAATCATGCAGTGGCAACAGCATCAGCCCATAAGAATAACGGTGCAATAGAATAAATCAGCATCGTGCAAGCAGCTTCCATAAGAGTTCTATTTCTTCTTTCAACTACCCCGTTCTGCTGTGGAGTTCTAACAACTGTTGTCTGGTGAGTGATTCCAGTATGTTCTCAACTCTTGGTTAGTGAATTATGTGCCATTTTCTGTTCTTACTATCCTTACTAGAGCTTGAAGTAGGACTTGAATTCTCTTCAGAAAGGTGATGATGATGCCTGGTGCTTCGTCTTTTTATCTCAGAAACTTTACCCATGTATATCTTGAATAATCATCGACGATAACAAGAATATACTTTTTCCCATTAATGATTTCAACTCTCATTGGGCCACATAAGTCCATATGCAACAAATGCAACTTATCTACCGAACTGGATATGGTTTTAGGTTTATATGTTGCCCTTTTGCTTTTTCCTTGTTCGCAGGATGGTCATAAGTTATCTTTGGTGTATTTGAACTTTGGGAGACCGTTGACGATGATGTCTTTGGCTAGTTTGTTGATAGTGTCAAAGTTGAGATGGGATAATCGTCTATGCCACAACCAAGACTTAGTTTCACATGCTCTTGTCATGAGACAAATTTGTGATGAAGAGGCCATTTGGTTTATGTCGATAGCATATAAGTTGGTGCCACGATTCCCAGTTAAGAGATCATCTCCAACCAAATTTCTAACGAAGCAAGTGTTTCTCCTAAATGCAACCTCTAAATCTACATCACAAAACTGACCGACTGAAAATAGATTGTGTCCCAAACCTTCAACGTAGTAAACCCGAGTGATTAAGTAGTTTCCAAACTGAAGATCTCCATAACCCAGAATAGCTGCTACATGATCATTTCCAAAGCGTATAGTTCCCATGAACTTCCATACAAAGTTGATCAGCAGCTTTAGATTCCTGGTCATGTGCTTGGAGCAACCCGAGTCGACGATCCAAAGACATATTTCGATAACCTGCCAAGAACAGATGATTTTGCATTTGGAAACCGTTTATCATTTGGTTCCATGGGGTTAGAGGTAACATTTAATTCACACTCATAGAAGGTTTCTACTTGTTCTTTTGGAACCGTTTTTAGTTTACTATTCACTAGTATGAATTCTCTACCCGTTGGTTTCCATGCGCACAACTTAAGATAGTTCCTAGGCAATATACTACTAGTGGTTGACCTAGATGCTGCAATTAGTCTTTTAACATATCTAGTCCTAGCACTAGTTCCTGGAGGAACATCTTTCTGTTCAGGCATTGCATTCACATTCACATTATTAGAAACATTATCATCACAGGCATTTTTAGATAAAGATTTCTTGCACATTAAACAAACAGAGTCATTACATGCACTAGAATCAGTACTTTTAATATTACATCCAGATGACATATGTTTCTAATTCGAAAACAATAAATTCCTAGGGTGTTCTTCTACTTCTTCATATTTATTCTTGCATCTACTCTCAGAGACTGGCAAGACTCTATTGTTCCTTGTATTGCTCCTAGGCTGTAGTCTACTGCTCTTAGAGGTGCTTTCTATTCCTGTAGAAGGTAAGGCACACACCTTAGGATTTATTTTGTTGTCCTTTGAAGTTGTTTTAGCAGTCCTAGTCTCTTTTGGATTATCTTTAATGCTCTTGTCTATCGCCCTATATGTTTGAGATGTAGAGGCAGACATAGTAGTGGGACTAATCCTATAAAGACCTGGTGCTATCACATTTGATGTTTCGACAACAACTTTCCCTTTATCAGCACTTTTTGCTTTTTTACTTTGTTTAGGCAAGGGTGTTGGAGTGACTGGTTTTGTCAAATCAATAATCACATAAACTTTTGGAACACATTAAGAAATTGACATTTTTGGTTTAACAACTGGTTTGTCCGAAGTTGATGGTTTTTTAACCTTAGTTTCCTCACCCTTCCCTTTTTGACTTTCTAGCTGAGACCTCAAAAGATCATTTTGCTCTTTTATGTTCCTGTAGGTAAGCTCATACGACAATTTTTCATACTTGCATTCCTCGGTTTTGCAATCAAGTTGTTTAAAATATGAGACATTTTCTTTTTCAAGTTTAATAAGAGCATTTTCATATTTTGAAACAATTGCAGAAGTCTCGGCTCGAAAACTTTCATCGTCTTCAACAGAATATGTTTAGTAAATAATGGACATAATATCAGTCGACAGAACTGCTTCGAAGAGAGAATCATTATGGTTTTCCAAAACTTTGACACGTTCAATGTTTTCATTAGCTTCCTTAACCAGGGATTTTTGGTCCTTGGCAAAGTCGGTTGTTTCTTTCAAAAGAGCATTTTCAACATTAAGTACTCTCGCATGAATTGAAATTAGTGGAGTAGTAATTTCTGTTTCAAACACCTTTTTCATTTCATTATGAAAACTTGAATGCCAGTTGTTGATGCTAATATTTGTTTTGGATGCCACAATCATTTGAAGCGTTTCAACTCTCTTTTTAAGATCATCTAAATATCTTCTAGCTTCACTTGTGTTAAAAGGGTTGCTAGAGGACATTTGTTCTATGTTTGAAAGATTTTTTGAAACAACTTTTTGTTTTGACCAAACAACTGGTTTTTTGAAAACCATTGGTGTTTGTTTTTGAATAAGATGTACTCCAGAAAGTGTGTTAAGCTTATTATAATTAATTGGTTTAATTTCTGTGTTCATTTGTCTCATTTTGATACTACTCTCTTCGGAAAGCTCAATCGTTTCATCAGAATCCCGAACCTCGGGAGGATCATGTTTAGCAAATATCACATTACCATTATATAACACATTCTGTTCTTTCTAAGCTTTCTTCAGATGATAAGGGTTTTCACAACCGATAGCCATTTTCTTCATTGTATGTAAAAGCGGGTTTGGATCATTGATTAGCATATGAATTGTTGAGCAGAGCGACCCGTTTTTACAAGCAAATCTTCCAACTTTTTAATTGTTTCTTGTTTCTCAATGATTTCATCAAGAAGATCATTTTCACGTTTTGAAAAACCTGCTTTCAACTCTTTCTTTTCTCTTTTAAGATCAGAACAAGTTGATTTTTTTTTAGAAAGTTGGTTGGTTAAGTCTGAAATTTCCGTGTTTAAGGATTTTATTTTCATGTTCAAATTCACATCGAGTGTGTCAAATTTGATTTGCAAATGTTTTTCTCTTAAAATAGAATCTTGATAACCAGTTTCTAATTCTGACACTTGTGTTTTATGAAATACAAAAGCTTTTTCATTTACCTTATATCTCATCGGTCAATTTTCATTCGCGGCCTTAACATCGCGATTGACCTTTTTGACTTTTTTAATTTCAATACTACAGTTGTTCAATAATGATTCAAATAACGCACATGTTTCCTCATCATTCTCAGTATGCTGGGACTCGAAGCCTCCATTAGGACACATATCTGGAGTTGCCAAATTAATATTGCTACAACTTGGCGTGTCCATATATGTATGATAAGTGGGTGTTGGATTTGCAGGATGTTGTTTTTCATGAGGTGACTTATCAAATATTTCATTATTGTGAAATGTATTGAATGATGGTACCTCAGAGACTACATTGGTATCATAAACAGGAGGTGATTCAGAATCCGTATCATACTTAGCCTCCTGAAGATTTGCCATGAATATGCAGTTTGCATCAATATCTTCAACGTCTTCCATATCATCCTTAAGGGCCATAAAATCATGTTCTTCTGCATTCAACTAAAACCCTGCCTTTTTCCTTTTGTGCCAAAAGCACTGCTTTCTACAGATACTCTAGATCTTTCTTTTTCGGCTTGGTGGGACAGTTCCTTGCCATATGACCAACTCCCTGACAGTTGAAACACTTTACTGGATTGCCCTGATTTACATTTCCATAATTCCCAGCAACTGGAGCAGCAACATTCCCAATCTGATTACCAACATTCTGACCCCTCTGGTCTCCAACAACTTGACCAATCTGATTCCCTGCATACTGACCCAACTGATTTTCGACATACTGCCCTGCATTACCCATCTGATATCTAGGAGCATATCCCTGCTGATTCCCCATAACTCCAACCATTTGTCCTTGTTGACCCATGTTAAAACTCGGCTGTGCAATTTGCATGTTGCGAGTGTTCGATGAAATCCTTTGGTTGTTGTTAGTTGGTGTGGAATAGAGTCCTTGGAATGCCTTTGTCATTAATGCAAATGCTTGTGTCAAAGCAGCAGTAGCTTCATCATTGTCAGTGAACTCTGGTTCTTGGAATTGTGGATACTGTTGTTGTGGAATGACTTGTTGTTGTGGGTAGAATTGTTGTTGTGGTATGACAGCAGTTTGTGGAACGTATTGTTGTTGCAAGTAGTTCTGAGTGGA
The DNA here is from genome assembly GCA_021014915.2 of Artemisia tridentata subsp. tridentata. Classification (NCBI taxonomy): domain Eukaryota; kingdom Viridiplantae; phylum Streptophyta; class Magnoliopsida; order Asterales; family Asteraceae; genus Artemisia; species Artemisia tridentata. The sequence goes on from CP139503.1 coordinate 71,699,400, forward strand.
AGATGATGATAATGGTTGTGTTATCACTGGTACAGGTGTTGGTGTTTGAGCAATTAATGCAAGAGGATGAGAGGATTTCGATACACTATAAGGTTTTTAGACCTTTGTTGCTTTGTGTATATGATATATTGAGTTAATATGATTAAATATGCGGAATCTACTTAACCACACTTAGAAGGTTATTTGGTTATGGAAATGGAACAGCGATGTTTGTTATAGAACAATGAACAAATAAGGTTTTATCACCAAACGATTCAATATTATTCAAGATAATACGAGTGATCTTCACTATCACTAGGGTTACAAAACCTTGAATCTTATGTTTCTATGACTTATGATATTGTTGTGTTTGTTCTATGTTCTTAACAATTATGATCTAATAAAAATGTGTACAATATCTAAGCCTATGATTTCTCTTTTATAGTCCAAGAGAGATCTTTACAATATTGTCAAGTCTAATCGAACACACGGTTGAGAGTGTCAGTCATTAAGATACAACATGTATCTGTGTTTACAACTTGTTACTGAACACTTTGTCTAAAGATATTATCTACCGTGTATTGTTGACTATTATACACATAATATCTTTGTATACTTATCCAACCAGCAGTAGAATACTTCAATAGTTATCCACTCAGCAGTAGAATCTTCTTCACTAGCAGCAGCATCATTCAGAAGTAGAATGTTTAATGCTAGCAGTAGAATCAAATGCACTAGCAGTATAATGATACTTAGAGTATTTCTTTGAGCAGAACTGATCTTGTGAACATGTAATTTCCAATACTAATCTTCAGAACATTTAATTCCCAACAATCCTCCCCTAAACATGTGAATCCTTTTCAACATGTTTCTGAATTAAATTATGATTGTGAGAATCTTTCAAACACTTCTTAGTCAGACCCTTGATCTGAGCTTCCTTTTGTTCTGTAAGACTAAATATCTTTCTCAGTAACTCATCTGCCATTTTCTTTTGACTTCAACAATATTAGTACCTATCTTCAAGCTTCAAACAAAGCCTAAAAGATTGTGCAATTTCCTTGGATGGAGGAATTATAAGAGGCAATGGTGCTGTGTATCTTGAATGCTTGTTTCAACAAGTGAAATCATCTATCAGCATGCCTTTGCAAGTGATGAACAAACGTAGTGAACTGAAATTGAAACTGAAAGCTCCTAGATAGAACTTTCTCCTTTGGAATGAACTGAAATTGAAACTGAAAGCTCCTATATAGAACTTTCTCCATTTGAAATGCTTCATCCCTTCTGAATATATATAATACTCCAGAATCAGCTATGTTCTTGTCATTTTCAACCTCCATGTCATCATCTTGTATGCTCTTGTCTTTTCCTCCCTTACATTTGGTTAATCTTCCTTGGGCTTTATTTCCTCCCCTGAGATATTTCTTCCCCTGAGATGCAAATAACATTTCATCCTCCCCTGTTTGGAAGATCTCTCACCATCATCCCATCATTATCTGATCTACCAATGTGAACTTATTTTCAGACAATGTTGTACATGAAGCCATCAATTCCTTAAAAGTTTATGTGTTGCCCTCATCACTTCTAGGTGTGTTAACTCCTATGAGAGGTGATTCATGGGGCATTGACTCATTATCCATCAATGGATGGTTTTGCTGAGTCCCTTTGAAAATCCTTTTTAAGAAACTTTTGACTTAGCTATATGTTCATGATTTTATTATAGAAAAATCATACTGCTTTCAACCATTTTAATGGGATTAAGTGTGTAACAGACACTTAATCAAGATTCCGGTTTAAAATAACCTCTGGTTGTGTAAGAACCAATGTTTTTCAGTTATAAATAACTGCCTATGTAAAGATAAACCTATTCAAAACGGTTTCTTGACAGGGTTTCCAGCTCATAGCAATTGTTGCCTCTAATACAAGTGTTAGATTCACTTTTACTAGCTGTTCTTTCTATCAGATGTCCTTAGACTTGCTCATTATACTTAAAAGTATAAAATAATAGAAAGTGAGTTGAATCAGTTACTATCTGATCAACTGAACCATCAATTCAATGTGAAATATCATAATCAGATTTCAAGAAATAAGTTCTAAGGGGTCAGTTAACTTAGGAGTAAACCTTTGTTAATAAATTCCCAAACTCAGTCCATCATAAACCTATTATGTTAGCAACTGATATCATCATTCTGCTGCTTCCATTTCACTTGAAACTTCCTTTTTGTTCAATGTTCATACCTAAAAATGTTAGTCCAAAACCAAGAAATAAAATGCAAAGCATATGTCTTATAGCAGTATCATAGATATGACTAACAAATATGAACTTAACAAACAAAAATTTGTACCAGCAGCACAAACTTTTCACTAACAGTAGTATTTTATAAATCCAGCAGTACAATCTTAAGATATATACAAAAACCACACAGATTAAAAAGGTTAAGGATTAAGCATTCCAATACTTGCTACCAAGTATTGAAATCTTCCAACATCAAAAGCTTTAGTGAGAAGATCTGCAAAGTTGTGTTCAGAATCAATTTTGAACACTTGAATCAACTTTTTCTCATTGCAATCTCTAATAAAATGATGTCTTATTTCAATGTGTTTTGTTTTAGAATGTTGTACTGGGTTTTTAATTATGCAAATTGTACTACTATTATCAATATGAATGACAGTGTTCATGAAATTGTACCCATAGTCAAGAAGTTGGTTTTGAAGCCATAGGACTTGACCACAGCAACTTGCAGCAGCTACATATTCAGCTTCAGTTTTTGAAGTAGCCACAATTGTTTGCTTGTTACACTACCATGAGGTAAGTCTACACCCAAGGAATTGACATCCTCCAGTTGTTGACTTTCGGTCCAAGATAGCACCTGCATAATCACTATCTGAAAATACTACCAAGTCAAAAGGTGATTCCCTTGAATACCATAGACCCAACCTAGGTTGACCCTTAAGATATCTAAAAATCCTCTTGACTGCTGTTAAATGAGAAACCTTTGGAGTTACTTGAAATCTTGCACAAGCACAAACAGATAACATGATGTCAGGTCTTGATGATGTGAGATACATCAAAGAGCCTATCATAGATCTGTAAGTGTGTACATCTACACTGTCTCCATCTAAATCTTTAAGAAGTGGCTTCTCAGAGTCCATTGGTGTGCTTGCCACTTTTGAATCAGCAAATTGAAATTTTCTAAGTATCTCTGCAACATATTTATCTTGACTAACAAATATGCCTTCACTAGATTGCTTAACTTGCAGACCCAAAAAGAATGTAAGTTCCCCCATGGAACTCATCTGAAACTTATCATGCATAAGCTTCTCAAACTCCAAACACATCTCCTTCCTTGTAGATCCAAAGATGATGTCATCCACATACACCTGAACTAGCAAAAGATCACTCTTGTGCTTCTTGATGAATAATGTCTGATCAATCTTGCCTCTTTGAAATCCATTTTCAATTAAGTAGGAAGCCAGTGTTTCATACCATGCTCTAGGTGCCTGATGAAGGCCATAAAGAGCCTTAACTACTATGTACACTTTTTTTGGATGGTCAGGATCAATGAACCCTGGAGGTTGTGAGACATACACCTCTTCTTCAATAGTACCATATAAAAATGCACTCTTGACATCCATTTGATAAACTGTGAAGCCTATAAATGAAGCATAAGCTAAGAAAAGCCTAATTGCCTCAAGTCTTGCTACTGGAGCAAAAACCTCATCATAGTCTATACCTTCTTCTTGTGTGTACCCTTGGGCTACTAATCTAGCCTTATTCCTAATCACTATGCCCCTTTCATCCCTTTTATTATTGAAAACCCATCTAGTGCCAATTACCTTTTCATCTTTAGGTAAATCAACTAGCACCCAAACCTTCTGAATCTTAAACTGAAGAAGCTCCTCTTGCATAGCTTCCACCCAGCTTGAATCATCTAGGGCTTTAAGAATGTTCTTTGGTTCTGCCTGTGAGAGAAAACATACAAACAAGCAAGATTCATCATTTGTTGAAGTTGAAGCCACACTGGTACTTATTGGCATCCATACATGATCTTGATTTGTCTCCTTGTCTAACCCTGCCTCATTTGTTGTTTGTGAACCTGAAAAATCATTAGTTTCTGCAACAACAGGCACATAATTCATAGAATGGGTTAGTGACTCAAGATCAAATAGCCAATTAGGACCTTGACCTGCTACATTGGATTTATTCTCTAAAAATTCCACATGCAGGTTTTCATCTACTCTTCTAGTTCTCAAGTTGTATACTCTAAAAGCTTTGCTATTGAGAGAAAATCCAACTAAGAATCCTTCATCTGCTTTGTCATCAAATTTTCCAAGATGGTCTAAGGTATTTAGAATTGTCACATGACATCCAAAAGGTCTAAGAAATCCTATTGCAGGAGTTCTTCCTCTAAAAAGTTCATATGATGTCTTATTGTGAGATTTGACAACCAAAACCCTATTTTGAACATAGCAAGCAGTATTGACTGCTTCAGCCCAAAAAGTGATAGGCAACTTAGAGTCGGCTAACATGGTTCTAGCAGCTTCTATGAGTGTTCTATTTCACCTTTCAGCAACTCCATTTTGTTGAGGAATTCTAGCTACACTAAACTCTCTCCTAATACCTTTTTCCTTGCAGAAGTCATCCATAACTCTATTCTTAAACTCTGTCCCGTTATCACATCTAATGACTTTTACTCTTTTGTCTACTAGGTTTTCTATCTGTGTAATAAATGTGTTAAGGATGCTAGAAGTCTCATCCTTAGTAGCTAAAAAGAAAACCCGTGTAAATCTACTATAGTCATCAGTAACAACTAGACAATATCTTTTATGCATCATGCTACTAACAGAAGTAGGTCCAAATAAGTCCATATGAAGCATAAACAATGATTGATCAATAGAGTTAAAAATTTTGGGCTTACAAGTGGCTTTGTGTTGTTTGCCTTTAAGACAAGCAATGCATGTTTGGTCATTTTCAAATCGTTTTTGAGGTAAACCTCTTACCAAACCATTCTTAACAATCTTATTTATGGTTTTGAAGTTAATGTGACCAAGCCTCCTATGCCATAACATTGATTCATCCAATGTGGCCTTTGCAACAAGACAAGTTAAAGCCTTTTTAGGAACAATGTTTTTCATATCAACACTGTACATGTTGCCCTTTCTTGGAATTCTAAGAAGTACTTGACTTTCATCAGGTATCTTAAAATTAGAAGAAAGTATTGTTGTTGCAAGTAGTTCTGAGTGGAAGATGATGATAATGGTTGTGTTATCACTGGTACAGGTGTTGGTGTTTGAGCAATTAATGCAAGAGGGTGAGAGGATTTCGATACACTATAAGGTTGTTAGACCTTTGTTGCTTTGTGTATATGATATATTGAGTTAATATGATTAAGTATGCGGAATCTACTTAACCACACTTACAAGGTTATTTGGTTATGGAAATGGAAGAGTGATGTTTGTTATAGAACAATGAACAAAGAAGGTTTTATCACCAAACGATTCAATATTATTCAAGATAATACGAGTGATCTTCACTATCACTAGGGTTACAAAACCTTGAATCTTATGTTTCTATGACTTATGATATTGTTGTGTTTGTTCTATGTTCTTAACAGTTATGCTCTAATAAAAATGTGTACAATATCTAAGCCTATGATTTCTCTTTTATAGTCCAAGAGAGATCTTTACAATATTGTCAAGTCTAATCGAACACATGCTTGAGAGTGTCAGTCATTAAGATACAACATGTATTTGTGTTTACAACTTGTTACTGAACACTTTGTCTAAAGATATTATCTACCGTGTATTGTTGACTAATATACACATAATATCTTTGTATACTTATCCAACCAGCAGTAAAATACTTCAATAGTTATCCACTCAGCAGTAGAATCTTCTTCACTAGCAGCAGCATCATTCAGCAGTAGAATGTTTAACGCTAGCAGTAGAATCAAATGCACTAGCAGTAGAATGATACTTAGAGTATTTCTTTAAGCAGAACTGATCTTGTGAACATGTAATTTCCAATACTAATCTTCAGAACATTTAATTCCCAACAGAAGATCATGTTGCTTAGCTAATTTTTCTTTCCTGACTTCATTTGCCTCGGCCTGGTTTTGCTTAAGGAAATCATAGAGCTGATCATAGTTCACCTGGTGAAGGTCCTTTGTTTGATTGACAATAGTGACAAATCATCCCCATTCTTCTGGTAGATTGTTGATGAACTTGATGTTTTGAACAATTTGTCTTGGTGACAACTTGTTTCTGATGAGCTCGTTCATTAGAGTGCAAAACCTAGTGTAGTAAGATTCAATGGGTTCCGCTGGAGTGGATGTGACCTTCTCCTATTCAGTTAGAACTTGTTTTCAACATCTTGTTGCCCGATTTCTGTGCCATGACAAAGTCTTCTAACTCGTTCCCACATATCATAAGCAGATTCACAACTGTCGACAGCAGCAAAGATTTCCTGTGGTAAACCAAGTTGAATTAAGTGCATTGCTAAGTCTGCAATTTGCTTCCAATCCTCTGTTGTGTATTCATCTTCTTTTTGTTCACGAAAGGACGGTGGTACGGGAGGTGTTGCATTTGGATCTCCGTGTTCTTGAATCTGACGAGGCTTGAATGGTCCATGGTTGATGGAGTGAAGTAGGAGTTTACCATTATCTTTAGTTTTGATATAGCGAAGCATACGGCTCGTCCATGGAAGATATCCACCTTTTTCAAGCATATGAGGACGGTTTTCTGCACCTGCTGCATGAATGTCTTGTTGAGTAGCTATTGATGATGTTTCGTATGATAAAGTTGAACTTGGATCGTTGCAACGAAATAGGAGTTGTTATTGGTGGGTTAAGATCAGTTGTTGTAGTGAAGCTTTGGTTTTGAACTTATGATCTTTTGAAGTTACTTGCAATTTAGATAAACTATGGCAATTTAGATAAAAGTTGCAATTTAGATAAAATTACCAATTTCGACAAGACTACAATTTAAACAAAATCAAATGATCACAATTTCGACAAAGTTATCACAATTGCAATTTAGACAAAATCACAATTTCGATGTAAATCTCAATTTAGACAAAATTATACAATTTTGACAAAAATCTCAATTTAGATAGAAATTTGCAATTTAGATAAATCTGCAATATAGATAAAAAAAAAAATCTATCTAATTTGTACAAATTAGACGATGTTTTCCTTGTCGAAGTATTCCACACACTTGTACAAGCACGGGAATACCGAGTTCACGTTTGATATTGAAGAAATTAAATTCAAGTCGAATTTAGATAAGTTTTGTAAATTGCGACAATTTTCTATGAATTGCGATAAGTCCTTATGAATTGTGACAGCCTTGAGAATTTCGATAAGCTAACAATTTTGATAAAACTAAGCAATTTCGATAAGCCAAGCAATTTTGATAAGCCAAGCAATTTTGATAAGCCATGTAATTTCGATAAGCCAAGTAATTTCGATAGACTTGCTGCCAATTTCGAAAAGTCTGAATTTCGATAAACCTTTTTTATATAAATTCGTCCACAATTTCTATAAATCCAATTTCTATAGAAATTCGTCCACAATTTCTATAAACCCTTACTTATAGAAATTCCACCACAATTTCTATAAACCCTCTTTTGTCTAAATTCTTATACAAGAATTTTTGATAAGAGAGCTGTTCGAATGAAGCACAAATACCGAATAACAACCAATCTTCTAAACCTTTTTCCACGATCAAACAACTTCAAAAACCCGTAAATAACTATAAAGTATCAATCTTTATCGCCAATATTAACTTTTAACTATGTTTCGACACAAGATAAGACCTTTTCACCGAGCACAACTAGTTTTTGAAGATTAGAATCGAAGAAAAATACCAAAAACTTACTACAAATGCGTAAATAACTATAAAGTAACAACTTTTAACCTACACAAAACGTAAAAAATCAAAATTTTTTGACAAAATATGACGTTTTTTATGGAAGAGACAAAAAAAAGGAAACCTTTTTAAAAACTTTGATCAAAAAAACGTAACACTAGAACTCCTAAATCGATGTTTGGCTATATGATACCACTTGTTAAGACATGAGATCAATACTTTATCATACACTAAATATGATATAGGTCGAATGGTACTCAAGACAAGATGAAGAAAGATAGATGAGGCGTGTACAGTATATGAAATGTATACCGAATGTATATAAGAGAAAAGAGAGTACAATACAAAGCACACACACACACTCACCTATACCTCTCTCAAGCACACTTCTAAATGAGGTGAGAGTGGTGTATTTATACACATGAAGTGATGCCCTAGTGGGCTTTCTATGGATCGGTTGGGCTTTTGTGGATTGGACAATATTACTAACACATGAAATGGACTATCTATACATAACTATTAGTCACTTAGATTACACCATATCCACGAGCCCTTACTACCTTATACACGACACAAATACAAAGTTGTTAGTACGAAATGACCATCACTTTAAATAATGCTAACAGTCTTGTTCTATCTCCTGACTTTAAGTTACCTGATGAAAGTCAAGTATTACTTAAAGTTCCTAGAAAGGGCAACATGTACAGTGTTGATATGAAGAAGATTGTTCCTAAAGAGAGTCAAACTTGTATTGTTGCAAAGGCCACACATGATGAATCAATGCTTTGGCATAGGAGGTTTGGTCACATAAATTTTAAAAACATTAACAAAATTGTTAAGGATAATCTTGTCAGAGGTTTACCTCAAAAATGTTTTGAAAATGACCAAACTTGTGTTGCATGTTTAAAGGGAAAACAACATAACGCCACTTGTAAGTCCAAGATTCAAAAGTCTATTACTCAGCCATTATTCAGGTTGCATATGGACCTGTTTTGTCCTACTTCTGTGAGTAGTTTAATGAATAAGAAGTACTGTCTTGTTGTCACTGATGATTATAGCAGGTTTACTTGGATTTTCTTCTTAGCTACCAAGGATGAGACTAGTGGCATCCTTAAGAGTTTTATTACTGAGATAGAAAACCTAGCAGATAAGAAAGTTAAAATAATCAGATGTGATAATGGAACAGAATTTAAGAATAGAGTGATAAATGAATTTTGTGATCAAAAAGGTATTAAGATGGAATTTAGTGTAGCTATAACTCCTCAGCAGAATGGTGTTGCTAAAAGGAGGAATAGGACACTGATTGAGGCAGCTAGAACCATGTTAGCAGACTCTAAGTTACCTACCACATTTTGGGCTGAAGTAGTTAATACTGCTTGCTATGTGCAGAATAGGGTATTAGTAGTCAAACCTCATAACAAGACACCTTATGAACTTTTTAGAGGTAGAAAACCAGCTCTAAGCTTCATGAGACAATTTGGATGTCATGTTACCATACTTAATACTTTAGATCATTTGGACAAGTTTGATGGAAAGTCTGATGATAGTTTTCTTGTTGGGTATTCCATGAATAGTAAGGCATTTAGGGTATACAACATTAGAACCAGGAAAGTTGAAGAAAACTTGCATGTGGAATTTTTGGAGAATAAGCCTAGTGTTGCAGGAGAAGGTCCTAAGTGGTTGTTTGATATTGATGTGCTAACAGATTCAATGAATTATGTATCAGTTGTTGCAGGTACAGAAGATATTTTTGATGCAGGAAAATCTAGTTTGGAGAAAGGATCTTGTCAAGACTACATGTTTATGTCACTGTGGAAGGATGGTTCTATATTAAATTCATCTTCAAAGGATGATGAACCTTCTAATGATGTTGTAAAGAAGGTTTCTAAAGATGGAAACAAAGAAAGTAGAGTGGAAGAACCAGAGAATACTGATGATAGTACTAATAATGTTAGTACTGCTGAGCCAAAAGATAGTACTGTTGGGCCAAATGATCATACTGCTAGCCCAATAGTTACTACTGATGCTGATTCTTCTGATGATGAAGTGGATCTGAATAACATGCCTAACACATATCAAGCTCCTACAACTCCAAATACAATAAATCACAAAGATCATTCACTTGATCTTATAATTGGTGATGTACAGTCTGGTATAAAGACAAGAAGAATGACAATGACAAAGGTTTCAAATGAACAAGGTTTTATCAGTGTTGTTTATGAAGGAAAAATACATGAAGATCTTCATACTTGTTTGTTTGCCTGTTTCCTATCTAAGGAACAACCCAAGAAAATTGCTAAAGCTCTAAGTGACCCATCCTGGGTAGAAGCAATGGAAGAGGAGCTTTTACAGTTTAAGCTTCAAAAGGTTTGGGTTCTAGTAGATTTACCTAAGGGAAAGTGGTCTATTGGTACAAAATGGGTGTTCAGAAACAAGAAGGATGCAAGAGGCATTGTCATTAGCAATAAAGCAAGGCTGGTTGCACAGGGCTACACTCAAGAAGAAGGCATAGACTATGATGAGGTTTTTGCCCCTGTTGCAAGAATTGAGGCAATAAGGCAGTTTTTGGCTTATGCTTCTTTCATGGGATTTATGGTATACTAGATGGATGTGAAAAGTGCTTTTCTATATGGTACTATTGATGAAGAGGTTTATGTTATGCAACCACCAGGGTTTGAAGATTCTGATCATCCTGACAAGGTCTACAAGGTGGTGAAAGCTCTCTATGGTTTGCATCAAGCTCCAAGAGCCTGGTATGAAACCTTGGCCAATTACTTATTGGACAATGGGTTTCACAGAGGAAAGATTGATAAGACCTTATTTATCAAGAAACAAAAAGGGGATATTTTGCTTGTTCAGGTCTATGTTGATGATATTATTTTTGGCTCTACAAAGAAGGAAATGTATATTGAGTTTGAGAAGCTGATGCATGACAAGTTCCAGATGAGTTACATGGGTGAACCTAGTTTCTTCTTAGGGTTGCAAGTCAAGCAGAAAGAAGATGGGATATTTATCAGTCAAGATAAATATGTAACTGATATCTTAAAGAAATTTGGGTATACTGATGTAAAGACAGCTAGCACCCCAATGGATCCACACAAGCCTTTGCTTAAAGATGCAGATGGTGATGATGTTGATGTTCATCTCTACAGGTCAATGATTGGATCATTGATGTATCTCTAATTATCCAGACCAGATATGATGTTTGCTTCACACGGACGATCACCCCGTCCTAATCTTCACATGGATGATCACCCCGTCCTAATCAACACACGGACGATCACCTCGTCCTAATCAACACACGGATGATCACCCCGTCCTAATCAACAAACTATTACAAGGACTTTACACTTTGTCCCAATCTAAACTAACACAACTAGTCACGACTCACACACAACTTCAAGATTGTAGAACAAGAGGTGAAAAGGCCTGCAGTATCAAGTTCAAGCTCTTAGAATATGGCTTTTGTGTCATCTCCAAGTACAAATAGTACTGAGGAGGTTAATACTGCTTTTGGAGTTAGTACTGCTAACCCTAAAGTTAGTACTGCTAGCCCAAAAGATAGCACTGCTGCCTTAAGTAATGCTACTATTTATGCTTTTCTGGCCAATCAACCTAATGGGTCCCAGCTTGTACATGAGGACCTAATTCAAATTCATGAAGATGATCTAGAAGAGATGGATTTGAAGTGACAGCTAGCATTGCTAAGTATGAGGGCTAAGAGGTTTTTCTAAAAGACTGGAAAGAAGATCATTATCAATGGGGTAGTGATACTGCTGGTTATGACAAATCAAAGGTAGAGTGTTACAACTGTCATAAGTTGGGACACTTTGCTAGAGAGTGCAGAGGGCCAAGGAACCAGGACAACATGGGTAGGAATCAAGATAGCAGAGGTTCTAGGAATAAAGAAAGCACCAGGAAGGCTGTGAGTGAGGAAGAGACTTCTTTAAAAGCTATGGTGGCAATAGATGGACTTGGATTTGACTGGAGCTTTATGGCTGAAGAGGAAGCTCCTACCAACATGGCACTGATGGCTTTCTCGGATTCTGAGGTATATACTGATAATGCTTGTTCAAAATCTTGTGTAGCTTTAAAAAGCTATGACTCTCTTAAAAAGCTTTATGATGACTTAAGAATAGAGCTTAACCAATCTGAATTTAATTTAGCAAATCATAAAAGCGGTTTAGCTGTTGTAGAAGAACACCTTGTTTTCTACAAAAAGAATGAAACTATATTCACTGAGGATACTGCTGTTTTAAAAAGAGACATTATGTTTAAAGACTTAAAAATTAATGAGCTTAAAAGTGAATTAGAAAAGATTAAGCTAGATAAGGATAGCATTGAAGTGAATATAGAGAGATTTGCAGGGGCATCTAAAAGCATAGATAGGATTGTTCAGTGTCAGATTATTGATAAATTTAAGACATGTATAGGATATAAGGCTGTTGCACCTCCACATACAGGTTTATTTCCACCCCAGGTATTGATTTGTCATATAATGGTATGGAGGAATTTCAAGAGCCTAAGTTTGAATATGGACCTAGGGCCAGTGAGAGTACTAGTATAGATAAGCCTGAAGAGGTTAAGGAATCCTTTGAGAGTGCTAGTGACACCTCATTTGTTGAGGAAAGTGTGTCAGAAGTTAAAGAAGAAAAGAAAATTGTTGTTCCTAATGTGGCTAAAATAGAAATTGAAAAACCAGTTAGAAAACAAGTTAGATATGCATAGATGTATAGGTCACAAAGTAGGTCACAAAGTCCTTGTAACACCCCAACTCGGCAAGGGTAGAAGTGTCACGAAAATGGTGACATATCAAAGGCAAGCATAACATACGACTTACATAATACAAATGGTTAACAATATTACAAATGAAAAATATACCAAATCTGCGTAGTCATACATAAATAAATACTAAAACTAGGGTATTGTCTTCATAAGCTAATCTCTCATCCCAAAGCAAACCCAAGCTCCTGGCTTCCTACTAAAACCTGCCGCAGGAAAAGAATGCGGCTGAGCTTAAAAGCCCAGTGAACAGATATATAATAAACGAAAACCAAAATCAAATGGAAATGAACAGACATATCAAAATGAATGAGATATAGGAAAAAGGAAATAAAGAGTAAGGTTTAGGACAGTAATCCACCACGAGCCCAAACAAATCAAATCACATCATATCGTAACCATAATCTTCAAATCATATAGAGGGGAGGCCTCTCAGATAATCAGATAATATGAGGGGTGTCCTCATTCTTCAAATGGAGTAGCTAGCTCCCAAATTTTGTGAAAGACGTGGATTGCACCCATCATCAGTCACCAAATCAAATCATATCATATCATATCATATACAAAGCAAATCTAGGATGCATCCATTCGCCCCCCAAACAAATCATATTGGCCATATCAAATCATATCAAAGTGAGCTCATATCAAATCAAATGGGGACGGTGTAACCAAATCACTAGGGCTACACACTAGTCATGCCAGTGGTGCATCAAAGGCACGGCCATGTTACCTTCATGGCTAGGAAACAAATTTGGCTCGGGTATCAAACTGGGGTTAAGGGTCAAAAGTTTATATCAAAGCAAAGGTTCATATGGTCATAATCATAGTCCAAATCTCAAGGATCATATCAAAGGTTCATATGTCAAAGTTCAAATGCCAAAGGTTCATATAAGAGGTTCGGAAATCAAAGGTTCATATCAAAGTGCAGGGAACATAGCAATGGTATAGGGAAACCCTAATACGAATCAAAATAGAGACCGAAGGCTCCTTATACAAGAGCAGAATATCTGTACCTTATACCAATGCCAAGCACACACCAAATGAATAAGATTGAATGAACTCAGTTTCTCTCCTTCTTCACACCTAGAGGGGTAGACAAGTGTTACAACACTTTCCATTTTAAGTAACTTTCCATTTTAAATAGGTTTCCATATTTAGTAAGTTTCCACTTTTAGAAAGTTTCCTTACTTAGTAATATTTCCAAAATTCCATTTAGGTTAAGTTATAATCAAATTATCCAAAGTTACATATTAAGCCCCTTGGTTTTCAAATTTACACAATTTACCCTTAGTTTATTATGTTGTACGATTATAACCTCCAGAATACAAGATTTACAAAACAAGTCCCTCAAATTAATACTTTTACATATTTGGTTCCTTTATTTATAATCTTCATCTTTTACTTATTAATAATTACACATCAACCCCATTAATTACCAAAATGACTCAAAACACCTTAAATATGATTTATTACACGACTTACCCTCAAGTTTCATGATTTACCATTTATAACCCTTAGTTTTGGAAAATTAACAATTTACAACCTTTTACATGTCTTGACAGTCTTTTAGTATTGCCTGGACCCGTTTTAAATAATTTATAAACCATATCAAACCTTCGAAATAAAATATATTAAAATTCACAGACGTTCCCCAGGGTCTTGAGTGTTTTGGATAATTTTTCCAGATTTTATTAAGTTGTCTAGGTACCACTTAAAAATCCATTTCTTCAACATGTTCCAGAAACGCATCTGATGAAACACTCGACAAGTTTACCCTTTGCTACCCCTCCAGAAAAATTCACAAAATTCTACAAAAATTCCAGTTACTAAGAGACATATTGAACATGACTTAGTTCAAAGGAAACCTTCTAATTCGACACGGTTTGGAAATTAAAATTCAAAAACCCGGACTGATTTTTCAGACTCACAAATCCGATCAGACACATGATTTCCTAAAAATCAAAAGGTAGCCTTCTAGGCCTCTAAAAATTACAAACTAAATTTTCCTAGGTAGCTATTTCAATGAACTTAGTTTTAGGCTTTTAAAACACTCAAAAACTCGATTCCATCATAAAGTTACAGCCGTTTAAAGTCGACCAAAAATCCCACTCAGAATCAGTTATCACAGCAACTTATCCATTTTAGGGTTTTTACCATCCAAATCATTAGTTTTTCATTCCAAACGATTTTGGTTGAGTCCATAACATATTTAGGTCATTCTATAACATATTTAACATAATCACAACGAATTATTTCAACACCAACTCAGCCAATTCATACATACACGTTTTTTTAGGGTTTTATTAGTTTGTGATTTTATGTGGTTAGTTTTGTGCATATTTTCGATTTTAATCAAAAGGAAAACAAGAAACATTGATCGAATAAATTAAGGGATACAATACCCTCGTAGACCACGAAGAACACGAACACGACGAGGATCAAAACACCACACGAAACACTCCTATCTCCTCCTTCTTCTTGGCGTCGAACAGCAGCCACCAAAACAGAAAATAGGGTTCTTTTGATTAGTTTATGCTTCACAAAATTCGAATGGACCCTTGTTGATGTTAGAGGCTTACCTTATGATGATAAAACACGAGTTAGAACAAGATTTGAAGCCTTCTTTGGGTGGTTTTTGGGGCGTGGCAGCAGCAAGAACAAGACAGCCGAAGGTTTGTAGCTTAGGGTTTTTTTTTTTTTTTTTTTTGTTCCAACTTGCATAATGTAAAGTTTTATTTGTTTATAAACTTAGGTTAAGAGTCACTTAAATAATATTCGTAAGTTCTCAAATTTTTAAATTCGAGGGCATTTTTGTCCTTTCAGATTATATTAATTTTCGGGTTTTACAACTCTTCCCCTCTTAAAAAGAAATTTTCGTCCTCGAAAATTGAAGTGCGAAATCGAAATGAAGATGCGAAATCGAAAACAATAACAAAATGAATACGTACCAAATCAAAAAGAGAAACGCGGATAATCGGATCGTATTGACTCTTCGGTTTCCCAAGTAGCCTCCCGCTCTGGGTGGTTCTTCCAAAGAATCTTTACGAACGGAAGTGAAAAATCCCAACGATCGGAAATGAAACGAAACAGAAGACACAACGGACAGCGAACGGAAATGTAAAAGACTTGTTTCTCATGACTCTTCGTTGTCGATCTAAGATAGCTTCGGGTTCTCAGAGAGACATACTATACTGAATTTCAGACTGCAAAGATCATATCCAACATGACAATGATTTATCGCGTTCTCTCGGAAGAGGTACAAAGAATACATAGGATTTTGACGGATATGCCATCCATAGAATTTGATTAAGCAAATCACATGAGATCGTACAGAACATAGATTGTTGGTGACATCAAATGGCAGAAAACTTCACAGCAGATCTAAGATTTTTGTCAGAAGTATATGGATCAACAATTGTGTGTCCAGAATCGAACGTATCAGATCATATGACGGCGAACAGATTAAGCGTATAGGTGGAATGAACCTAAATCTTACAAATGCAAAAATTCTCACATCTCTAATCAAGATTCTAAGGTTTCTAAAGTACTCCTCGAAATATCCTATGAACACAATGAAGGTACGTCATATGACGTAAGTATTATCACGTTCGCGAACCGTCATAATACCAGCATCATATGAGTATACCATCATGATGGTCATACTTTATCTCAAGTCGCGAACAGAACTACTTATCTTAACCACCTATCAGTCTTTCTACCTCCTAAGGTTGGTCCAAAACAAACATCACTATGGATTCTAAATCGGAGGAATTTTGAACGTACAAATAGCGTAACGGAATGTGTACATCTCAAAATGAAACTCGTCGTCGAAACGTTAGGTCTTCCACAATTCATCATTTTTCTCATAACGAAACCATCATCCAAACAAATGCATAACGAACACAGAACGGAATTTCTAATAGGGTAAGGCTCATTCAAAAGAATCCTATCGAAAGGTAATGGAAACTTAAGTGGTCTAAGAGGAAATGAATTACGTCTTCAATATCTTCATCCTTTAAAAAAATCAAATCTTCCAAATCCAAATGTTTACTACAAAATTTCATCCATTCAATTTCATGACCTCGAATCTTTTCAAATTCCAAGTAGTCGCTCTCTTGTCTAATTATACGATTTTAGAGTGAAAAGGAAATCATAAACTTGAGTCTGGTTCCTCAAGTCTTCGACACTTCTTCTGGACACTTCGGTGTGGTAGCGTGAATCTCTGACGTGATCACCTTGCATTCCTCCATTTGCGAGTCTGCTTCAGCTCTCAATTCATCTTAGTACAACTAAAATGACTAGAGAAATAAGGTTGCGTGGCTCCTACAGGTCTCCTAGCATGATTCAAAATTCACCAACTCAAACTGCTGTGGACTTCCTGGTTTATGTGCTGAAAGCTCATCTTCTACGGTCTGGTCGTCTTGATGCCCAACTGAAATCTCCACGTGCTGCTTGAGGTATAATCGAGTCTCATCTCAGTCTGTCTTCTCCTCACATGCTTCTCTCTTGGTAAAACCTGTCACGAACCTCTTCTGCACATCTTCTACAAGGTTTCTAACTCTGACAATGGTCTTCAGTCTTGGTCCTTTTCGTGGAAGCTCTTTAGTCGTCGGATACCTGGTGGTGTTGTCTGCTACAATCTCTGATCATCAAGTGAATCTATTCTTCTAGAACAAAGGGTCGGTTCACTTCATACTAAAAATGGTCAACGTGTTCCTCGTTCGTCTCTGAGCATAAACACACTGTCATACTATGACAATTGTCCGAATACTTGCGAAAACATGAATCTTCTAGCCAATACAATTGACATTATTCAAAACTCATAGTGGTCACACGGGTACTAAAGCAACTTCAGGAAACCTTCTTAGGGAAAAACTTCATATCACAAATCTTTCTCTTCACAAATCAAATTGTAATGCTTCGCGGAACCTAATCTCAACTAATCAACTTCCTTCTCAGATGTTCTTGTGGTTGCTTCTTCCGTCTTTCAGACTCAGAAGAGGTCGTCTGCTACGGAGTTTCAAAAATAGCACAAATCGAATATTGATACGCGGAAATGGAATGGAATAACGATTACGGTTAAATTCACGATGGTCGGTGCGCCGCCGCACACTTCTCTCTTTCTTCTTCATAAACAAACAGGAGCATTCAAAGAGATTACTGAAGTGAACAAACTCATATTCCATCAGTTCCTACAATCTCTTAACTTCTTCAGTATCATGGTCTCGCCAATTCAGATCGGTTCAATGCAAACTTTACTTCCCAAACGGATTTCAAAAGGTTCATTAGAAACACCAGAAATTCGTACAACAAACTTTCAAGTGTTGGAGTTTTCCAAGAGTGGATACTAACAGGCGTTAGGAGAAAATTGGAAATCAAAGAGATCGGAGTATGCTTCATACAACAATAATCTTAACAGATTCAAATGATTGAGAATATCATATCAAAATATGGTGAAGCAGATTCTTAAAGATCGCATTTCAAATATTGTAGTCTACGGTAGCTTCACGAAAGCCACCCATCCAAAATCAAAAGACCTCAAAGTCCAAGGTAAATGGATTCTTAGAACGAATGTGGTTGTCAAATCATACGGATAGTTCACATATCAAATTTAGTACATGGTTCATCAAAGTGTAGGATAGAAGAGTGAACAGTTCAAGGGATCGGAATTTTGTTTAGCTTATAGCATAGGAATGGTAGGGTGTGCATCGATAGTAATACGAACATCGTTTAACTGTCAGAGGCGAGATGTATGGAATATCAGTTATTAGCATCAGCATGCTCAGATAACAATTCCGTACAAGACAAGTATCAACATCAAATCCTTCCAAAGGGAACATACAAAGTTCATTCTTCAAATGACGGAAGATAAGACTTCCTCGTCTTCAGGGACAAACGTTCTTATAAGGCATGACTAAAGGCAGAGGCAAGATTCAGAGTGATGCGGAAGCAAATACTACTCACATGGATGTCCTAGACTACCCATTCCTCACCGGTTATGACTTATGTTCCTATGGGAAAATACTCAAACAACTTCGCAAAGGTTATCCTACGAGCGCCTACAGTGGAAACTTAGGGGTCCTAACTTACACAGGCCAAGGGTAGATGTACTAAAAGTCGTAAACCTGTCTCTGATACCATAATTGTAACACCCCAACCCGGCAAGGGTAGAAGTGTCACGAAAATGGTGACATATCAAAGGCAAGCATAACATACGACTTACATAATACAAATGGTTAACAATATTACAAAGGAAAAATATACCAAATCTACGTAGTCATACATAAATAAATACTAAAACTAGGGTATCGTCTTCATAAGCTAATCTCTCATCCCAAAGCAAACCCAAGCTCCTGGCTTCCTACTAAAACCTGCCGCAGGAAAAGAATGCGGCTGAGCTTAAAAGCCCAGTGAACAGATATATAATAAACGGAAACCAAAATCAAATGGAAATGAACAGACATATCAAAATGAATGAGATATAGGAAAAAGGAAATAAAGAGTAAGGTTTAGGACAGTAATCCACCACGAGCCCAAACAAATCAAATCACATCATATCGTAACCATAATCTTCAAATCATATAGAGGGGAGGCCTCTCAGATAATCAGATAATATGAGGGGTGTCCTCATTCTTCAAATGGAGTGGCTAGCTCCCAAATTTTGTGAAAGACGTGGATTGCACCCATCATCAGTCACCAAATCAAATCATATCATATCATATCATATACAAAGCAAATCTAGGATGCATCCATTCGCCCCCCAAACAAATCATATTGGCCATATCAAATCATATCAAAGTGAGCTCATATCAAATCAAATGGGGACGGTGTAACCAAATCACTAGGGCTACACACTAGTCATGCCAGTGGTGCATCAAAGGCACGGCCATGTTACCTTCATGGCTAGGAAACAAATTTGGCTCGGGTATCAAACTGGGGTTAAAGGTCAAAAGTTTATATCAAAGCAAAGGTTCATATGGTCATAATCATAGTCCAAATCTCAAGGATCATATCAAAGGTTCATATGTCAAAGTTCAAATGCCAAAGGTTCATATAAGAGGTTCGGAAATCAAAGGTTCATATCAAAGTGCAGGGAACATAGCAATGGTATAGGGAAACCCTAATACGAATCAAAATAGAGACCGAAGGCTCTTTATACAAGAGCAGAATATCTGTACCTTATACCAATGCCAAGCACACACCAAATGAATAAGATTGAATGAACTCAGTTTCTCTCCTTCTTCACACCTAGAGGGGTAGACAAGTGTTACAACACTTTCCATTTTAAGTAACTTTCCATTTTAAATAGGTTTCCATATTTAGTAAGTTTCCACTTTTAGAAAGTTTCCTTACTTAGTAATATTTCCAAAATTCCATTTAGGTTAAGTTATAATCAAATTATCCAAAGTTACATATTAAGCCCCTTGGTTTTCAAATTTACACAATTTACCCTTAGTTTATTATATTGTACGATTATAACCTCCAGAATACAAGATTTACAAAACAAGTCCCTCAAATTAATACTTTTACATATTTGGTTCCTTTATTTATAATCTTCATCTTTTACTTATTAATAATTACACATCAACCCCATTAATTACCAAAATGACTCAAAACACCTTAAATATGATTTATTACACGACTTACCCTCAAGTTTCATGATTTACCATTTATAACCCTTAGTTTTGGAAAATTAACAATTTACAACCTTTTACATGTCTTGACAGTCTTTTAGTATTGCCTGGACCCGTTTTAAATAATTTATAAACCATATCAAACCTTCGAAATAAAATCTATTAAAATTCACAGACGTTCCCCAGGGTCTTGAGTGTTTTAGATAATTTTTCCAGATTTTATTAAGTTGTCTAGGTACCACTTAAAAATCCATTTCTTCAACATGTTCCAGAAACGCATCTGATGAAACACTCGACAAGTTTACCCTTTGCTACCCCTCCATAAAAATTCACAAAATTCTACAAAAATTCCAGTTACTAAGAGACATATTGAACATGACTTAGTTCAAAGTAAACCTTCTAATTCGACACGGTTTGGAAATTAAAATTCAAAAACCCGGACTGATTTTTCAGACTCACAAATCCGATCAGACACATGATTTCCTAAAAATCAAAAGGTAGCCTTCTAGGCCTCTAAAAATTACAAACTAAATTTTCCTAGGTAGCTATTTCAATGAACTTAGTTTTAGGCTTTTAAAACACTCAAAAACTCGATTCCATCATAAAGTTACAGCCGTTTAAAATCGACCAAAAATCCCACTCAGAATCAGTTATCACAGCAACTTATCCATTTTAGGGTTTTTACCATCCAAATCATTAGTTTTTCATTCCAAACGATTTTGGTTGAGTCCATAACATATTTAGGTCATTCTATAACATATTTAACATAATCACAACGAATTATTTCAACACCGACTCAGCCGATTCATACATACACGTTTTTTTAGGGTTTTATTAGTTTGTGATTTTATGTGGTTAGTTTTGTGCATATTTTCGATTTTAATCAAAAGGAAAACAAGAAACATTGATCGAATAAATTAGGGGATACAATACCCTCGTAGACCACGAAGAACACGAACACGACGAGGATCAAAACACCACACGAAACACTCCTATCTCCTCCTTCTTCTTGGCGTCGAACAGCAGCCACCAAAACAGAAAATAGGGTTCTTTTGATTAGTTTATGCTTCACAAAATTCGAATGGACCCTTGTTGATGTTAGAGGCTTACCTTATGATGATAAAACACGAGTTAGAACAAGATTTGAAGCCTTCTTTGGGTGGTTTTTGGGGCGTGGCAGCAGCAAGAACAAGACAGCCGATGGTTTGTAGCTTAGGGTTTTTTTTTTTTTTTTTTTTTTTTTGTTCCAACTTGCATAATGTAAAGTTTTATTTGTTTATAAACTTAGGTTAAGAGTCACTTAAATAATATTCGTAAGTTCTCAAATTTTTAAATTCGAGGGCATTTTTGTCCTTTCAGATTATATTAATTTTCGGGTTTTACAGTCCTAGAGGAAACCAGAGAAATTGGAATAATCTGAAGTCCAAACAACTAGGAAGTGATTTTGTCATGTATAATAAAGCCTGTTGCACTTGTGGAAGTTTTTCTCATGTTCAGGCTAACCGCAATTACCACCAAAGGGAAAGGGTGGTATATGGGAATGTAAATTCTAGGGTGAATAGCAATTGTTTTACTAAAAGAGATCACCCTAATGCTCACAGAAACATGACTCCCAAAGCAGTGTTAATGAGAATTAGCCTTAGACCATTTAATACTGTTAGGCCTGTTAGTACTGCTCACCCCAAATCAACAATTTTTGGTGCTAAAACAACATCATGTTTTTCTAAATCAGCACAACAAACTGTTAATAGGCCCTTTCATAAGAAAATAGCATTAACAAACAAAAGGTTTAGCCAAACAGTTCATACTATTAGACCAAGAGTTAATACTGCTAGGCCAGTAGTTAGAACTGCTAGGCCAAATTCTCATGTGGTAAATGTTGTCAGGGTAAATGGGGCTAATGTTGTTAAGGCCTCAGCATGTTGGGTTTGGAGACCTACCAAACCTGATAGTGCATTAATCATATTGAAGAAACATAACTATATTGATGCACGAGGCAGACCCAAGTCAGTAATGGCTTGGGTCCCCAAAGGAATCTAATTTCCTTTTTTTTTATGTGTAGGAACATCCACAAGAAGAAGATGAAGATCAAGGATATGCTGAAAGTGGATGCTCTAGGCACATGACATGGAACATGTCTTACCTCTCAGATTTCAAAGCTTTTGATGGAGGATATGAAGCCTTTGGGGGAGGAGCAAGAGGAGGTAGAATTACTGGTAAAAGTACAATCAAAACTGGTAAACTTGATTTTGAAGATGTGTACTTTGTGCAAGAACTTAAGTTTAATCTTTTTAGTGTCTCACAGATGTATGAAAAAAAGAACATTGTTCTTTTTACTGACATTGAATGTCTTGTTCTATCTCCTGACTTTAAGTTACCTGATGAAAGTCAAGTATTACTTACAGTTCCTAGAAAGGGCAACATGTATAGTGTTGATATGAAGAAGATTGTTCCTAAAGAGAGTCTAACTTGTCTTGTTGCAAAGGCCACACATGATGAATCAATGCTTTGGCATAGGAGGCTTGGTCACATAAATTTTAAAAACATTAACAAAATTGTTAAGGATAATCTTGTCAGAGGTTTACCTTAAAAAGGTTTTGAAAATGACCAAACTTGTGTTGTATGTTTAAAGGGAAAGCAACATAACGCCACTTGTAAGTCCAAGATTCAAAAGTCTATTACTCAGCCATTATTCAAGTTGCATATAGACCTGTTTGGTCCTACTTCTGTGAGTAGTTTAATGAATAAGAAGTACTGTCTTGTTGTCACTGATGATTATAGCAGGTTTACTTGGGTTTTCTTCTTAGCTACCAAGGATGAGACTAGTGGCATACTTAAGAGTTTTATTACTAAGATAGAAAACCTGGCTGATAAGAAAGTAAAAATAATTGAATGTGATAATGGAACAGAATTTAAGAATAGAGTGATGAATGAATTTTGTGATCAAAAATGTATTAAGAGGGAATTTAGTGTAGCTAGAACTCCTCAGCAGAATGGTGTTGCCGAAAGGAGGAATAGGATACTGATTGAGGCAGCTAGACCCATGTTAGCAGACTCTAAGTTACCTACCACATTTTGGCCTGAAGCAGTTAATACTATTTGCTATGTACAGAATAGGGTATTAGTAGTCAAACCTCATAACAAGACACCTTATGAACTTTTTAGAGGTAGAAAACCAGCTCTAAGCTTCATGAGACCATTTGGATGTCATGTTACCATACTTAATACTTTAGATCATTTGGGCAAGTATGATGGAAAGTCTGATGATGGTTTTCTTGTTGGGTACTCCATGAATAGTAAGGTTGTTGGGAACACGTTATTAGTTTTCAAGTATTGATCATTTTATGTAATAGGTTGCTTATGCCTTTATGTTAGTTTTAAGGCTCGGCCTGTGTAGAAGGCCCACGGGCCGTGTCCTTTTATTTATTTAATTATGTTGATTAGGGCAACACCCTAATACTTGTAAGAAACTATAAATACCCCCTCCCTTGTAGGGAGAGGGTTGGTTGGTTAATGCATAAGCATATTTCACTATTCTTAAGTAACCTTCCACTCTCTTTCTCTCTCTCTAGAATTAAGGTAGCTTGTGTGATAAATCTAAGTAACAACAAGTGGTATCAATAGCCAAGGCGTAATTTAGGTTGTTTTCGATTAGATTTAGGAAGAAATTTGAAGATCTAGGTACTGTTCATCGACATTCTACGAGTTAGGAGCAAACGTTGAGTAACTCTTCAAGTAACTAGTTATTCTTCGAGTTTCGAGTCTTCGAGTTAGAAGACTTAGAAGAGTTCTCCGAGTAACCAAGCTCCGAGTTCCAATTAAATCCTTCGAACCAGTTTTCTTCGAGTTAGAAGAATAACTCTCCGAGTATCGAATCTTCGAGTTAGAAGAACATTTCCTCCAAGTAAGCATTCTTCGAGAAAGAACATAATCCTTCGACTATCCAATCTTCGAGTTAGAAGATATTCCTTCGACTAAGAATACTTTGAGTTAAAAGCATTTCTCTGAGTAACTTTCTCCGAGTAACTTTTCTAATTCTTCGAGCAAGGAAATTTTTCAAGTAAGGGTTTACTCTTCGACTTAGGCTTCGAGTCAGGTTTCTTCGAATAAGGGATTTATTCTTCGACTTCGGATTTTCTTGGATTTTTTCTTCAAAGTTCTTATACTTACAAACCTAATATTCAACAACAACCTTCATTATCCTTTAAAGATCCTACATCCACAAGTTACCTCAAGATGTCTCAACCACCGAACTATAACTACTTCTATAATCAACAACAACAGTATCGTCAACAACAACCATATCAGCAACAGTATCCTCAACCACAGTATCAGCAACAACACATCTTAATGCAGCAACATCAATTTCTTCCTCAGCAACAAGTCCCTCAACAACCAATGCAGACTTACCAACTTCCTCCTAAACAACCTCACTGGTTTGACCAGATGTGCGAAGCAATTAGCAGTCAACAATCCAGACACAAAGCAAGATCCCTAGATACACCACCAATGCTTACTTCGGGTAATTATGTACAGTGGTCAAGCCGATTTCTTTGGTTTATTGAGCTAAAGAAACCCCATGGAAAGTACTTAAAGAAGGTAATCATTGAAGGCCCATATCCAGTTCCTACTACAACGATTCCTGCAGATCCAAATCACATTCCTCCAAGAGAAGCAACTACAACTCCTATTCCTATTGCTCAACTCACAATAGAACAAGTCCTTCAGCAAGAAGGAAATGAGTTAGCAATGTCTTACATACTCCAAGGAATTCCAAATCCCATCTTTCGCAGTATCGATGCTCAAAAGACTGCAAAAGACATGTGGGAACATGTACATCTTCTCATGGAAGGAACACAGTTAAATCAGGAGGATATGGAATCTAAGCTTTATCTGGAATATACTATGTTTATGATTGAGGCCGAGGAATCTTTAGAGTCATACTATCACATGTTCAACAATATAATCAATGACTTGGACCGTCACAACATTGTACTCCCAAGGATTTCTGTGAATACTAAGTTTCTGAGTTGTCTTGAACTCGATTGGCAAAAGTATGTCACTTTTGTTCGACAAGCTAAGAATCTACACAATGCCTTGTATGAGTTGCTGTATGATTATTTGAAGCATCACCAATCAGAAGTTGACAAAGACAGAGCAGCTCGTGGAGGATTTTCATCGTCACCTACTCCCAACTCACTTGCTTTGATTGATCATTCTCACTTTGCACCACCAACAAATCAGGAGTTTGTTCAGCCACCACTTCATTTGGGTTATCCCTCACAACCTTCAACAAACCAACTCGTCCCATATGAAGCATCACCACAATATTCTGGTAATCAACTGGTTTCATATGACAACACCGATTCTATGATGTACTCCAACGTTAACAGTGACGAAGACGATGCTTTTAACTCGTTGAATGAAGGATTTGCTTTGATTGCTAGAGCTTTCAGCAAATTTTCAAGCAAATCCAACAATCATCTCAGGTCTTCATCCAACACACGGAATCAGGCAGTTGTTCATGATGGCAGAGTTAAAATTCAAAACAGAGCTTCTGGGAAACATGGTTCGGGCAGTTATATGGGAAATTCAGATGGACAGAGGTTTAACTCAGCTGGGAATAGTCGGAACAACGTTGGTAACACTCAGAGGAGGGCAGAAATTGTTGAGACAGGGAATACTGGGATTGGAAACACCATGGTCAAATGCTATAATTGTGGAGAAAAAGGTCACATAGCCAATGCTTGCCCCAAGCCTAGGACCAGGGGCAGTGTCTACCACAAAGAAGCTCTTCTTCTGGCTCTCAAAGATGAAGCTGGTGGCACTCTGACTAAGAAGGAGCACAACTTTATGTCCAATGCATACTCGGACGATGACATGGAAGATCTAGAGGCAAATGCAGTTGTAATGTTGATGGCTAACATGCAAGAAATGCATATGGGTGAAACAGGCCCGGTCTATGATACCGACGGCTTGTCTCAGGTACTTGAATCTGAATGTCTTATTCATGAAATTGTATCACCCTCTGCATCTGCATCTACTGAAGAAAATATTGGTCAAAATGACTCATCGTTATCCTCTCAAGTCGATGACCAAATAAACACCGTAGTTACATTTGATGAAGATCAAATTAACCCCGTTGTTTCATTTGATGATCCTCTTGATGATAACAATGATCACATTGAACAAAATGATCTTTTGCATGATACAGATCCAGAGCTCATGACCTTGCTTTTGACCACCCAAACACAATTAGATGCACAAAAATCCCAAATTGATAAGTGCAATGAAATTAATAGAAACTTAAAAGCAAAAGTTGCATTGTTAATTAAGGATCTTGAGTGCTACAAACTTCAACTTTTGAATTTTGAAAATAAAGAAAAATGGAAGAAAAGCTTTGAGGTTGCATTCCAACAATCATATGTGAAAACAAAAGATTTAGAACATCAAGTAAATGAGTTAACCGTTTCCAAAAATGAGTTAATTTCTCAAAAAGAACAAGAAATATTAGATTTTCAAAAACAAGTTGACATCGTACACTCTGAACTTTCCAAAAAAAAAACAGAGTTGTCAACCTGTAAAGATGATCTTCTTGAACAAAAACAAGTTTCAAGGAAACGTGTTGATTCATATCTTGAGGAAATTGTTGCGTTGGAATCCAAACTCAAAGAATTTCAAAACGTTGTGTATAAAACTGGTGAATCAATAACGACCATTCAGAAATTAACTGTAAAACCACATCCCCAAGGATATGGCTTTGCTATTGGGAGTGACAAACCAAGTTTTTTACATAAAGCACTCAAGGAAAATCCAAAGTTATACAGTGCAGAACTTTTGTTTGATGATTCTTTCATGTGTGTTGTTGTGTATAATAATGAAGAGGAAATGGAACAAGAGGATGAGAGTCGATCTAAAATGAGTAATGTCCATTTTAATAAACCATATGACTACTCAAGAGTACCTCATATTAGTGAAACTTTCGTACCTCAAAAAGATAAATCAGAACAAACATGGTCTTTAATTGAAATGAATGAAACTTCTGAAGTTGCTCCTGTGACCAAAGTAGCACAAGTTAATGGCCCTTTACCAAATCCAGGTGTTATTGCCCCAATGCCAAAACAATGTCGTGTCCTTAGATATTTTAATACATTCATGGACGACATAAAACTTTTGGAAGATGCAATTAAACGAAATTCAGAGATAAAAGTCTCTACTTTTCTTTCTCCCTATGAGAAAGAAAATAGAGAAGTTTTTCAAAAGCAAACACCTGCGACTTTGTGCTACACATTGGGAACAGGAACTTCAAATAAAGGTTGCATCCATGATGAACATTTTTGAAGCAACAGAAACAAAGATCTCAAAACAAAAATGTCAAAACAAAGCTTTGAAAAAAGAAGCAGATCGACACTTGGAGAATGTTCTATGTTCTGATGTAATTTCTGTAATCATGAATTCCATTTATCTGACATGTAATGAAATGCTTGTTGATGATCACTCTGTTGATGTTGAGATGTTGAGATTTGAGATTGATAGTTTGAAAAGAGAAAATGCGAGACTTCGACAAGTCAATGGTGATGTGGAACACAAATTTTCAAAAGAAATTTTCAAACTCAACCAGAAATTGCAATGGTGTCAGACTCAGAGTATTAACTTTGAGTTAAAATTACAAAATCAAAAAGAGTCATTGTACTTTCAAAAAAGTAAAGCTTCTCAAATTCAGAATATTGAAAAAGAAAACGTTGTTTTAAAACATCAAATTTCTGAATATAAAAAGGACATTGATGAAGTTTGCCAAAACAGAAATGACACTGTTCGATTGAACCGAGAATTAGATTCAAAAATTCAACAACAAAAACACATCATCATTGAGTTGAAAGAGAAACTCAAAGTACTTGAAAAAGGGAAATTTGTACAAAAGAATGTGATTGCACCAGGCATGAACAATGTAGATGAGACACCTAAGAAAGCATCTCCTCAGACCTCTAATGTGCATGCTTCAACTTCTACAGGACTAGGCAACCCTCCTAAGGTTAGCAGATCAAAGACCAAAAAGAGTAAAAAGAAGACTAGTGTCTGGAAACCTAAGAGCGGCTCACCTAAAGATGAAAAAGTAGAAGTTCGCACTAGGAATTTGAATAAGACGCATGTTATGTCTAAAGTAGAATCAAACTTTACAAAGTGTAATTCTAAATGTGATGTAACGAATGCTAAAATGTTGAATGTTCTGAATGATGTTATTGTTGATGCTTATTGTGTGTTTTGTCGTACTAGTGTTTTGCCTGGTAATCATCAAAAATGTATTGCAAAAACCCTTTTATCTCGTACACAGAAACGTACTAATGACATTTCCTCTAGGCCCACTACCGCTGCTAAGTCAATCTTAGGAAAACCGCCAAAAGTAGTTTCTAAATCTACTGTAGACAAGACCGTAGTTGCCCCTAAAACAATTCAATCACCAAATGCATTCACTAGGATGAAAGCAGAATCTAGTTGGACATGGCAGCGTTGGTTACAGTATAAACCTACTTTTACTTGGTTACCAAAGATGCATAATAATTGTGCTACTAACCCAACGGGATCCACCATTACCAACTCTCCATCTGTGTCATCTTCTTGTGATGCAGGTGATTCAAATCGTCCTTTGGATTGTTGATAGCGGATGTTCCCGACACATGACAGGCAACTTAAAAGTTCTAGTAAACTTTGTCGCAAAGTTCATAGGAACTGTCAGGTTTGGGAATGATCACTCTGCCGCTATCATGGGCTATAGGCACTACGTCAATGGGAATATCGAAATCAGCCGTGTATACTACGTTGAAGGCCTTGGACATAATCTTTTCTCCGTCGGGCAGTTTTGTGATGGTGACTTGGAAGTTGCATTTAGGGAGAAAACCTGCTTTGTTCGTGATCTTCAAGGAAGCGACCTAATGTCAGGGAAACGCGGAATGAGGCTTTACACCATTTCTTTCTCAGACATGACCGCTTCTTCTCCGATCTGCTTACTCTCCAAGGCATACTCTACAAAAGCATGGCTATGGCACAAACGTTTATCTCACTTAAACTTCAAAACTATGATGGAACTTGCACGTCATAAGTTAGTAGATGGTCTTCCCGGATTCCGGTATGCCAAAGATCGTCTCTGTCCAGCTTGTGAACAAGGGAAGAGTACTCATGCTCACTTTCCTCCTAAAACCGAGCATAGTACGGATCATGTACTCCAACTTCTCCATATGGATCTTTGTGGCCCAATGCGTGTTCAGACAATCAATGGGAAGCGGTATATATTGGTAATCGTATATGACTTTTCGAGATGGACTTGGGTCTAATTTTTTCGCACCAAAGATCAAGCTCCTTCGATGATCATCACCTTTCTCACCAAAATTCAGGTTCAGCTCCGCAACACCGTCAGAAAAGTTCGAACAGACAACGGAACCGAATTTAAGAATCACACTCTTCGTGAGTACTTTGAGAAAGTAGGGATTGAACACCAAACATCAATTGCACACAGCCCAGAACAGAACAGAGTGGTCGAAAGACGAAACCGAACGTTAGTGGAAGCCGCAAGAACGATGTTGATAAATGCTCAATTATCGGATTACCTCTGGGCTGAAGCTGTCTCCACCACCTGCTACACCCAAAACCGCTGTATGATCACCAATAGGCACAACAAAACCCCATATGAACTTGTTCACCAAAGAAAAACGAACATAAATTACTTTCATGTATTTGGGGCTCTCTGTTACCCAAATAATGATCGTGATGACCTTGAAAGTTAAAAGCCAAAGCTGATATAGGGATTTTTGTTGGATACTGCGAGACTTCGAAAGGATTTCGAATCTGGAACCGTCGAACCCGAGAAATTTAAGAGACCATACACGCTCATTTTGATGAACTCACGGATATGGCTTCTGAGCAAAACAGCTTAGGACCCGATTCTATCCGTCTAAACTTCCCTGATCAATCAGCTGCACCTCTCTCTCTCTAAATCGCAAGGACTTGGAAGATTTGTTTGCTCCGCTATTTGATGATACTCTCGTTAGTCGTGCTTCTGAAGTATCCACTAGTTCCGCTGCACAACCCATCGATATTCAAGCACCTGATACATCAGTAACTACAACAACAACAGTTGCTGAAGGTGCACCTCCAACAGAAACATCATCATCAGTAGACCAAACAGCTTCTAATACTGCGACTGCAGCTGATGATCCCTCTCTATCTTTTGAAGTACCCACACCCGCAAATTATGACGAAAATGCATTTTTCAATCCATTTGCTCCGGCTCCCACCATTCCAGATATTGCAGAGTCGTCAACGAGCAATTTTGATCCGTCAAATTTGCATCAAAATTTTCAACACTACCCTTCAACCCACAAGTGGACTAAGGATAACCCTTTGGTGAACGTGATTGGAAATCCAGGCAACCCGGTCATGACACGTAAAAGACTCCACACAGACGGTGAAACTTGCATTTATGCACTCACCGTTTGTCAAGCAGAACCCAAAAACATTAAAGAAGCCTTAACCTATGACAATTGGATTGAGTCGGTGCAAGAAGAACTTGAACAATTCAAACGTCTTAAGGTTTGAGAACTGGTAGAAAGACCGGATGGGGTATACGTTGTCGGACTGAAATGGATCTGGAAGAACAAATTAGATGCTGATGGCACGGTTATTCAGAACAAATATCTGTTGGTTGCTAAAGGATTCAGTCAAGAAGAAGGAATCGAATTTGAGGAATCTTTCACACCAGTGGCAAGACTTGAGGCCGTTCGAATGTTTCTAGCATATGCAGCTCACAAGAATATCACAGTATATCAAATGGACGTGAAGACGACATTCGTAAATGGACAACTCCGTGAAGAGGTGTACGTCACGCAACCAGAAGGCTTCGTTGACCCAGAACATCCGAATCATGTGTACCGGCTCAAGAAAGCCCTCTATGGCCTTAAGCAAGCCCCGAGGGCATGGTACGATAAACTATCTGCATTTCTACTTGCTAATCATTTCACAAAAGGCTCTGTTGACCCAACATTGTTTATACAAAAACACGGGGATGACATCTTAATTGTTCAGATTTATGTGGATTCCATCATTTTTGGTTCAACCCATAAAAAATACTCAAATGCTTTTGCTAAATTAATGAAACAAAACTTTGAGATGTCCATGATGGGTGAACTGAAGTTCTTCTTAGGACTGCAAGTTCATCAATCATCCTGTGGAATTTTCTTAAACCAGTCCAAATATGCTGAAGAGATTTTGAAAAAGCATGGTATGACAAGTTGTGACACCTATAATACACCAATGTCTGCATCATCCCCTAAGTTAGATGCTGATTTACATGGAACACCTATTGACCCTACCAAATACCGTAGTATGATTGGGTCACTCATGTATCTCACAGCCAGTAGACCAGATATAGTATTTGCCACTTATCTTTGCTCCCGCTATCAGTCTAGACCAACTGAAAGACACCTCTCTGAGGTTAAGAGAATCCTTCGATACATAAAGGGAACCATTCACTTGAGGATCTGGTATCCGAAGGATTCTGGTTTTGAACTTATTGCCTTTTCAGACGCTGATCATGCAGGATGCTTAGACACAAGGAAAAGTACATCTGGGGGAGTGCAATTCTTAGGTGACAAGCTTGTATCTTGGCAGTCAAAGAAGCAGGATTGTACATCACTGTCATCAACCGAATCAGAATACGTAGCTATGTCAGCATATTGTGCTCAAGTCATCTGGATGAGGTCACAACTGATGGACTATGGATACGTCTTCAACAAGATTCCGATGTATTGTGACTCCAAGAGCGCCATTGCTA
The DNA here is from genome assembly GCA_021014915.2 of Artemisia tridentata subsp. tridentata. Lineage (NCBI taxonomy): Eukaryota > Viridiplantae > Streptophyta > Magnoliopsida > Asterales > Asteraceae > Artemisia > Artemisia tridentata. Next base: position 71,731,485 of record CP139503.1, read on the forward strand.
TCTCGTGCAACACCGTTCAGCACTCAAAATCCAAGCATATTGCACTTCGTTATCACTTCATCAAAGAGCACGTGGAACAGGGTACAATTGAACTTTACTTTGTGGGTAAAAAATACCAACTGGCTGACTTATTCACCAAAGCCTTGCCTCACGCAAGATTTGTGGAATTAGTTCACCAGATTGGTATGAGATGTTTGACTCCAGACGATTTAAACAATTTTCTTAAACAAAGTTAATTGAGTCAAACATCTAAACATTCTTTGTAAATAATTTCTCAAAAACACAAAAAGATTTTCAAATTATTTATAAAAAAAAAAAAAAAAAAAAAAAAAAAAAAAAAAAAAAATCCTCTTTAAATGTACATTTCTGAGTAATAGACATGATTAGAACTGGGTTAGGAAGACATTTACTTATTGCTTATTTCATATAACTGCATAGAATGAAATTTGATTAAGTCAAGAAGTTCTTCGAATTTGTCTCCGAATAAGGATGAATGATTGAAAGTATTCTACTTTGCCTCCGAGTAAGGAGGTTGATCACATCCTTCGACTTTCTCTCCGAGTAAAGAGTAAAGTTAGAAAACTTTATAAAAAAATCCTCCAAGTTCGTATTTGTTCTTTATCCTCCGAGTAAAGAACAAATTCTTCGACTTCGGTATTTTTTATTAAAATTTTCTAAGTTAACTTTTTTCTCCGAGAAACTCATGGATTTTCAAATCCTTCGAGTTTGTAACTCTCCGAGAAAGTCATGGATTTTTTCAAATCCTTCGAGTTTGTAACTCTCCGAGTAAGGCACTAGTTGTAAGGATTCTCTGAGTAACTCATGAATTACAAAAGTCTTCGAGTAACTCTGAATTCTCAGACTCAGTGAAATTTTCTTATGCTTTAATTGTTGAATTCAGTTGAGTGTAGTTGCTTATATATGGATTGCTTGCTTGATATGTAAATGTTATTGATAATTAAGTCTCACTATGTGATGAATCCTATTAGTTAGGCTTAGATCGTGCAATAAGAAACTTACACTAACATAGATATGCAATTTCCATTGTGTGTTGTTGTTTGTGATTGTGCCTCACAGGCTAATCATGTCTCAAGCATCCGTAACTAGAAAGGATATGATCCCAGAAGGAGATGAGCGAAAGATCGGTGACTCCAACTCAAGAGTAGACTTCGAGACACTACCATGTCATCCTTCATGTCAAATAATGGTGGAAATACTCAAGAGCCACTACGTCAGTTCTGTTATGACCAAGTCTGCAAGTGTACCTGAAGTATACATGAACCAGTTCTGGCACACCTTGTTCATCAGCAGAGACAAAAAAACCATGACAATTACCATTGATAGCATAGAGATCCAGTTTGAGGTTGACACTCTTCGTAATATTCTTGATCTTCCTTCAGAAGATTCAGGCCCTAAAGGCACATACCATAAAGACCCTGATTTTGAAACCATGGCCGGGACATTAACACGCCTCGGTTATGATGATCCGGGTGATGAGCTGACTTCTCATTCTAAGGTGGATAGGAAGCATATTCCTCAACCTTGGTTGACCCTTTACTCTATCATCATCCACTGTATCACCGGGAAGGAAACTGGCCTTAAACACCCCAGACTTGAACATCTACAGTTCTTTTGGGGTGTCATCAATTTTTTTCATATGGACTTTGTTTAGTACATATGGAGAGATATGATCTACCAAGCTCAACAGTTCAACCAGAAGAAGGGATACAAGATACCCTTCCCACGATTCACAAAACTGTTGATTTCACACTTCATGAATAACCATCCAGGAATTGACAAACGATTAAACGAGAAAGCTCATACAGAACAGATGGATCATGTACTCACCAGGGTTAAAGTTCACATGACCAACAGCACTAAACAAGGTTTGAGAATTCCACCCAGGATGTTATCAGAAGTAGTGATGGGAACTGAAGCTTATAGATGGTATGACAAGGCAGAACAGGAAGGAACGGTCGGTATAACGGTAAAGGGTACAAGATCAACAAGAGGCAGAGGTAGAGGAAAAGGCACAACTGTCCCAGCAGCTTCTTCTAGAACAAAGAAAGTCACCAAAACCGAGAAGAGGAAACTGAAGCTCAGAGATGAGCCCACTGATGAGGATGAAGAAGAGGAAGTAGATCTCAGGAAAGAAAGGAAGAAAAAGAAAGAGCTTATAACAATCAAAAGGGAATTGGCAAAGCAAGATAAAGGACTGGGCAAGGGCAAGGGAAAATCAATCAAAATGATAGACCAATCTTTTGAACCCATTGAACCACCCATGACCATAAAAGAAGAGATTGCACAGCTCGAGAAAGCTGCAAAGGAAAACAAAGCTAAATGGCTGGCTGATCAGGAGAAACTTGACAGAATAAAAAGAGGTGAAGGATCAGCTTCACATGTTGAAGAAGAACAACCTGTATATCAATCTGAAGATGATTCAGAGGCCACAAGATCTATCACACTTAGTGAATCTGAGGGTCAATCAGAAGAGTCGGATGAAAGTATATACACACCCTCACCATCAGGATCTGAATCAGATGAAAATGACAACAAAGATGAAGAAAAAGAGGATGATGAAGAAGAAGACAAAGAGGATGAAGATGATGAGGATGATGATGATAAAGACAAAGAAGGCGATGAGGAAGATGACGACCAAGATGACAACCAATCCTATACCTTCTCCACAACCATCATCTGTGGGTCAATCCTCCAGTGAGCTCAAAGACTTAAAAGAGCAGCTTACTGCACTACAAAATAAGGTAACCGCACTTCAACAACCAGACGAAAGTGAGCTCAACGCCTTGAAAGAGCAGTTCACCACTTTACAATCTCAAGTGACGGCACAACAAACAGACATCGATAAGTTGAAATCTTTTGATCATAAGCGAGCAACAGAGCAATATCTTAACACTCACCTGCCACAAGAAGTCAGCAGACTCCTTAATGAGACAATTCCTGATCTCCTTAAGGAACATGTCAAATGAAAGTTGGATAGGATTGTAGCTAATCAAATGCAAACCACACCAATCACGATTCAGACTTTACCATCCAAGCCTTCTACTGCTGAACTCAAGGAAAAATTGCTCGAAGCTATCATTGATGATCCTGAAGAGGCAGAGCTTTGTCAGGCCTTGCTTGACTCAATCACGAAAGCGGAAAAGAAAGGTGAGGCATGCAAGAAGGACAAACCAAGCAAACGTCATCGTGATGATCACGACAAAGACGATCAAGCTAAGAGAAGAAAGAAAAGTCCTAAATCGACTGGCCCCTCTACTACAGCATATTCTTCTGGCATTCAACAAACAAGCCAAGACAAGTTCGTACCTCTAGAAACCAGAGCATTTGATGAGGCTGAACCTCATGAAGACTTAAGCATTGACCAAGAAACTGATGCTGCACCACCTAGAGCTGCAACTGTGCCAGCACCACCAACCGATGCTCCACTCAAACCTGCACCAGAATGGGTCAACCCTGATGCCACAAAGTTCGAATGGTTTGAAGCAATGGTGGATGCGTATCCAGATGTTTCAGAAGATGAATTACCATTCGAGGGATCTGTTGTGGACTTCACCGAAAGATTAAAGAAAGTGATGAAAGTTCAGAAGTTACAATTATCTAATATCATGAGAGTCCGCAAAGCAGGATTCTCAGAGTTCAAGACTGCCACAACATCACATCTGGAATTCGAATACAATCTGGAACAAGTGGCGCGGGCTCTGGCTGAGAATGTGAATTGGGATGATGCTAGCTCTTCTCATCCGAATGATAACTTCCAACTTCGGGATTATTCGCAACCCCTACCTCTTATCGGACACTCTCATAATCCGAAGATACCTAAGGCGTATTTCTTTAACAACGACTTGGAGTATCTAATCTATGGTAAAATGAATCCAGAAAAACGGTATGCTACATCCCTCACCAAGTTCTCGGCAGCACCATACATGTTAGAAGGATTTGAAGAACACATCAACGAATTATTCATCAACTCAGTTGAAGAATATAACGATGAAGCTGTCTTGGGAATCTATCACTGGCCGGATATGAGAAAATGGTTCTATAAATGGAAGCTTACCGTTACGTTGAAGACTAATGTTTTTCACAAAAGTAGGATTCTCTCCATCACAAGCGCTGAAACAAAATCAAAATATGGCTATAACTTTCTGATAAAGATCACCGTGAGAAGACAAGATGACCAGGAATACACTTTCAATGAAGCTGATTATCGCTACTTGAACATCAACGACATTGAAGACATGTATCTCCTTAAGATTCAGGGCAAACTTGAGCATCTACCTGGTCGTCTCTAATACGACATCATCAACTCTGTTTTGCTCTACATCCACAATATTATGATCCGAACAAGAGATGAAGACGTGCATCTTGGGGTAGAAAGCTACCAGAAGAAATTGAATCTGGTCAAACCTAATCTCAAACCTTCGAGGATAGCAGAAAAGAGGCCTTATACTTTTGGTGATAGACCATTTGGGGTAGTATTCGTCAGAAGAAGCACACCAAAGTTCATGGGCTAGGAAGAAATTCACAAGTTTAGCGATGAAACGTTGGTACAAGTGAAGTCTGAGCTTATGCATATTCTGGAGAACCATAGACAAGGGAGGAAGCAGGGGTGGCTAAGGAACATGTCGTGGACGAGAAATGATGTCAAACAAGCACTCAAGTTCATCGACCAAATTGACCGAAGGATTCAGTTTCGGGTACAAATGAGAAGGCTAGAAAGCTACGAGGGTGGACGAGCAAGAATTCCTAACATTCTCACTTTCCGTCGTCCTGAGCAGTAATCACTGGTATCATTGTAATCTTTTATCTTCATTCATCATTTGTTATATTTGACTATGGCTTGTGCACACATCACAGTGCACAACCCGTTATTATAAAGAAAGGACCCTGAGGTACGCTTCAGTGCCTCAATCCTAATATAAGGAGCGAAAGCTTCTTACTTTTGAGTAGAATTAACCAGAATTTTTCAAAGTTTTTCAGAATTCTGCTCAAAAGAACAAGTATTCCCTTGTTAAGGGGGAGTACTTGATAAACATAATCTTTGTTCTAGACAACAAAAAAGTTCTTGAAATTCTTCCCGTAAACCTCAAAAAGCATATTTTTATCAAAATTTAACAAAAACAACATGAGTATTCTATTTTTGAGGGGGAGAATAAAGATGTGATTAAAATATGGTAATAAAAAGTTGAAATCTCGTATGAGCTCGACTCAGAATTGAACCCTCGAATTGACGATATCAAAAGTCAGTAATCGAAAAGACATGTCCGGGACGGATAATAATTTCAAGCCGGTTTATCCGGTGATGTAAACGTGTCTCGCAAAGGACGTGTCTGAGTAGAAAGTACCGATTTCGAGAGATTTTCCTTGAATATGATCTGGATGGTTAATAATTTCAAGCTAGTTTTACTAGTGATGTAAACGTGTCTCGCACCGATCATGTTCATTGAAAATCAATAAATTCAAAAAGTGCTAACTCTACCCGACATGTGCAAATTTACCTTAAATACTTATGAGCACATGTTAAGGGGGAGTATTTCTGAAAATCAAAAAACTCTCAAAGTGTTAACAAAATATGCTTTTACAATCATAAGCACTTTGAGAGATTTTCAAAAAGATTGGTTTATGGCAACAATAGGATAGTCATGGAGTTATAAGGTGACTAAGGTTAGGAAACCGTCCTATGATCCGCCAGAGCCGGAGGGATCTACCCAAGGACAATACCAATAGTTTAGTACTAGAAAAGTCCTAGGTATGGTGAAAAAAGGAGTAAAGAAATAAATGGGGAAAGAAGGGCTTTAAAGAATGAAAAAGAAAAGTAAAGAAAATGGTGAAAAGAAATAGCCCTCCATTTGATTAACCTTAGGGCAGACACCGGGTTCAATACATATGCTACTGGTTGTTACTATGGTAACACCGGTATTGAAGATTAAGCCGTCATGGACCCAGTGACGCACTGCACTAAACCTTCTTGCCACTCAGGTGTCTCTCAAAAGACACTTGTTTCATTTCCCACGAAGAACCCTTCATTATCTATCGACCTCTCACTCCGAGATGTGTTGATATTGAAAAGGAGACAATCTGCTCCATGCCTCCGACGACTAAAACCAATAAGCACTTTATCGAGTCTAGAGCCACGAGATACATCAAAGATCTCTTAGGAACACTTAGCATTGTTACACTGGTTGTTCAACAAAAGGAACACTAGTTGTAAATTATAAAAGTGTCCTTCGCAGATCTTAGCAATCTGCCAAGAACATTCATGAGAGAATTCACATATTGGGATTCTCAGTGATTGAATGGAAATCCTGCCAGGGTCAACATCAAACAGCCCTGACAGTAGGTCACTTCGGTAATCCCTTGTGGATTACGCTTAGTGTTAACTCCAAAACAGCCTACAGTCGTGGAGTGATACTTCGGTATACTTCAGCGGCTCACTGAATCGTTGGTGCACTTCGGTGTATCTGTGTAAGCCCTTTCAGGGGTATTCGGTTCAGAACGGCCTTGGGTAGGATTAGAGAAAGTCTTCACACTATGCTGTTGACAATCTTGAAGTCCGAATCTGTAAGTGCCGGATGATTTATTGCTAACTGTTTACCTGCAGGAAAATCATAGAGACCGGGAGTACCACTACCACCATTCCATCATGCTCATATCCTGAAGAAAAGTTCTCACAAAGACTAAGAGATAACAAAAGTTCAAAGAAGTTAAAGAAAATTCAAAGATCTAGCAGAACAAAATTTCACAAGTTAAAGATCGAAGCTTATGAAGTGAGAAACACTTGAAGAACAAAAGTCAAAAGACATATGAGCATGGTGGAAAAGACGTAAAGACACTGTCATCAAAGAACGTTGGTGGAAGGCAGATCTAGAGATTACCACATCACATATTTCAAGAACAAAAGAACAAAGATGCAAAATAACGTCAAAGCCGAAGAAGCAAAGATGATGTCAAGCAACCTAGATGACCAATACTTAGGGTGAGATTGTTGGGAACACGTTATTAGTTTTCAAGTATTGATCATTTTATTTAATAGGTTGCTTAGGCTTTTATGTTAGTTTTAAGGTTCGGCCTGTGTAGAAGGCCCATAGGCCGTGTCCTTTTATTTATTTAATTATGTTTATTAGGGCAACACCCTAATACTTGTAAGAAACTATAAATACCCCCTCCCTTGTAGGGAGAGGGTTGGTTGGTTAATGCATAATCATATTTCACTATTCTTAAGTAACCTTCCACTATCTTTCTCTCTCTAACTTTCTCTCTCTAGAATTAAGGTACTTGTGTGATAAATCTAAGTAACAACAAAGGCATTTAGGGTATACAACATTAGAACCAGGAAAGTTGAAGAAAACTTGCATGTGGAATTTTTGGAGAATAAGCCTAGTGTTGCAGGAGAAGGTCCTAAGTGGTTGTTTGATATTGATATGCTAATAGAGTCAATGAATTATGTACCAGTTGTTGCAAGTACAAACTCTAATGATTTTGTAGGTACAGCAGATAGTTTTGATGCAGGACAATCTAGTTTGGAAAAAGGATCTTGTCAACACTACATGTTTATGCCACTGTGCAAGCATGGTTCTATATTAAATTCATCTTCAAAGGATGATGAACCTTTTAACGATGCTGTAAAGAAGGTTTCTGAAGATGGAAACAAAGAAAGTGGAGTGGAAGAACCAGAGAATACTGATGACAGTACTAATAATGTTAGTACTGTTGAGCCAAAAGATAGTACTGCTGGGCCAAATGATCATACTGCTAGCCCAACAGTTACTACTGATGCTAATTCTTCTGATGATGAAGTGGATCTGAATAACATGCCCAACACCTATCAAGCTCCTACAACTCCAAATATAAGAATTCACAAAGATCATTCACTTGATCTTATAATTGGTGATGTACAGTCTGGTGTAAAGACAAGAAGAATGACAATGACAAAGGTTTCAAATGAACAAGGTTTTATCAGTGTTGTTTATGAAGGAAAAACACATGAAGACCTTCATACTTGTTTGTTTTCCTATTTCCTATCTCAGGAAGAACCCAAGAAAATTGCTAAAGCTCTAAGTGACCCATCCTGGGTAGAAGCAATGCAAGAGGAGCTTTTACAGTTTAAGCTTCAAAAGGTTTGGGTTCTAGTAGATTTGCCTAAAGGAAAGTGGGCTATTGGTATAAAATGGGTGTTCAAAAACAAGAAGGATGAAAGAGGCATTGTCATTAGGAATAAAGCAAGGCTGGTTGCACAGGGCTACACTCAAGAAGAAGGCATAGATTATGATGAGGTTTTTGCCCCTGTTGGAAGAATTGAGGCAATAAGGCTATTTTTAGCTTATGCTTCTTTCATGGGATTTATGGTATACTAGATGGATGTGAAAAGTGCTTTTCTATATGGTACTATTGATGAAGAGGTTTATGTTATGCAACCACCAGGGTTTGAAGATCCTGATCATCATGATAAGGTCTACAAGGTGGTGAAAGCTCTCTATGGTTTGCATCAAGCTCTAAGAGCCTGGTATAAAACCTTGGCCAATTACTTATTGGACAATGGGTTTCACAGAGGAAAGATTGATAAGACCTTATTTATCAAGAAGCAGAAAGGGGATATTTTGCTTGTTCAGGTCTATGTTGATGATATTATTTTTGGCTCTACAAAGAAGGAGATGTGTATTAAGTTTGAGAAGCTGATGCATGACAAGTTCTAGATGAGTTCCATGGGAGAACTTAGTTTCTTCTTAGGGTTGCAAGTCAAGCAGAAAGAAGATGGGATATTTATCAGTCAGGATATATATGTAAGTGATATCTTAAAGAAATTTGGATATACTGATGTCAAGACAGCTAGCACCCCAATGGATCCAGACAAGCCTTTGCTTAAAGATGCAGATAGTGATGATGTTGATGTTCATCTCTACAGGTTAATGATTGGATCATTGATGTATCTCACATTATCCAGACTAGATATTATGTTTGTTGTATGTGCATGTGCAAGGTTTCAAGTCACACCTAAGGTTTCACACTTACATGCTGTGAAAAGGATCTTTAGGTATTTAAAAGTCCAACCCACATTAGGTCTTTGGTATCCTAGAGAATCTCCATTTGATCCGGTGGCTTATAGTACTAGTGACTATGCTGGTGCAAGTTTAGATAGGAAATCAACAATTGGTGGTTGTCAATTCCTAGGAAACATGTTGATATCATGGTAGTGTAAAAAGCAAACTGTGGTGGCAAATTCTACAACTGAGGCTGAATATGTGGCTGCTGCTAGTTGTTATGGACAAGTACTCTGGATTCAGAATCAAATGATGGACTATGGGTATAATTTTATGCACACCATGATTTTCGTTGACAATAACAGTATTATATGTATTATTAAAAATCCTGTTTTGCATTCTAAAACAAAACACGTAGAGATTAAAAATCATTTTATAAGAGACTGCAATGATAAAAAGTTAATTCAAGTTGTTAAAATTCACACAGATAAGAATTGGGCTGACTTACTTACAAAAGGTCTTGATGTTGGAAGGTTTCAGTACTTGGTAGCAAGTATTGGAATGCTCAATCCATAAAGTTTTAATCTCTAAGTGTCTTTGTAAAGTTTTGTAAAGGATTAGTACTGTTATATGTTAATACTGTTAGACAGTTGAGTTAATACTGCTAGTGCAAATTAGTACTGCTAAGTTAAAACTGTTAGTCAAAATTGATACTGTTATATAGAAAATGCTCTGCTTTGTGTTTTCTTGGTTTTGGACTAACGTTTGCAGTTTAAGCAAGCAGTATGATTGGTATTGATGATGTGTGAGAAGCTAAAGTATGATTGGTATTGATGATGTGTGAGGTTCTTTAAAATCTTTTTCTTGAAATCACCTTATGCCTATCAGGTGGTTTTGTTGAACATGAATTGATGGTCATAGTTAGTCAGATAGTAACTGAGCTGACTCACTCTTTACCATTCTATCATTTGATAGTGTGTTAGTCTAAGGACATCTGGTATTGAGAACAGCGAGCAAAAGTGAATCTAATACATTTTTATTAGAGGTAACACCTGCCACGAGCTGGAAACCCTGTCAAGAAGGCTCTTTTAATGAGTCTATCTGATCACAGGCAGTATTTATACTAAAAATTATTGGTTCTTACACAACTAGAGGTTAAATGCAACCGAAATTGATTAAGTGTCTTCCTTTACACTTAATCCCTTCCAAATGTATGAGTGCAGTATTTTTTTGAAAGAAAATTTGAGTTATTACTGCTGAAAAAGTTTTTGCAAAAACTTTGTACTGCTAGGCAAAAGTTTGTATTGCTAGAGTAAAACTTAGTACTGCTAGGTAGCTGTTTGTACTGTTTGGTCATAACCCTTTTTTTAAATATAGCCGTTGAGATTTTTTTTGGCACATACTTCGCTTATAGGTTTCATAAAAGTGGATAATACTTATCTTTTCTTTAATTAAAAGATTTCTTCACGATAAGGAAAAGATTTATTAAGTCGGTCAAATCAAAACCCTAAGCATTATCTTTTAAATCTCAATTGGCTTTACAAACTCACTTTCACTCATTAACGACCATAACCCAGCACTCTAATCAACTTTTCTTGCTCATTATGGCTAATTTGGAATTTTGCGACAAGCACAAGATGGTTGCATTCTTGGAGAAAATAGATGGAAGTGATGGCTTTCATCAGATAGTAGATTTCCTTAATTCTAGTCATTAGACGTTTTAATTTCCTTAACTCCTTTAATTTTAATTTCCTTCGGAGGGAGAGAAGGTGACAGGTCATTGTTTAACATTTTCTCGAGTAAAAGAATATCTCCCTCCGGATCAAAGACGGTTTCATCAATTTTCGGTGAAATTGAATCATTCTTCAGACAAGCTTTGATCTCTTCCAAAATGAAGTCACTTCCCTCAAACGAAGGGGAAGAAGGGGAAGAGTCGGCAACGACAGGATCGAAAGACGGAGTGGTACAGCCACTCAGAGAATTATTCGAAAATCCTAGGGGAATTATTCGGATCGGGTCAACCCGACCCGAACCCGAACCCGATCGGGTCGGGTCTAATCGGGTCGGGTCTAATCGGGTCAAAAATTTTAATCGGGTCAAATTGACCCGACCCGATAACCCGATAGCGTTATCGGGTCGGGTTTCGGGTTAAATAAAAATTGTTATCGTGTTATCGGGTCAACCCGATAAGACCCGACAAGGAACAAACGAAGTTGTACTCGAGTTCTTTCAAGACTAGGAAGCCCCGTTATTAATCAAGAGTTGCTCAGTCCTCTCATGCCATTCTTTCCTTTCTCGTTCGAAAGATTGTAAGTCTCCACATCCATTTTCCTTTCTCAAAAACTTGCACTCTTCAGTTAACATATATATAAGAAACCTATTACATTCATATACTGTTTTCAACTGATTTAGTTAATTTGTTGTACTTTATGACTACATATTCGTACATTTTGCATTGTTTTGCTATCATAACACCAGTATCAAAATTATATATTTTACACCTATAATGAATTCTTTTTGTTTTCTTTAGTTGATGGTGAATATGTAGAAGAAGGATGGGTTGATAAGACATGCAAAGTGTGCAAGAAAGACACAAGAGGTGAGCCAAGACAAAAGGACTCACTTGTAAGATATGTGCATATAGCTTGTAAGGACAAGCCTAAATCTGGGAATTTTTTTACTAAGCTATTTTCTGGTTAAACAAAGATATATATAGTATAGTTTTTTTGTTGGAAACATCAGAATCATATGTTCTAAAGTATCATTTACATGATTGTTACTTCTTAGAAAATTTGATATTGTAGTTGTTGATAGTTTACAACAATTGTGTGTTTAGTGTTTTAATTGGAGTCTTGAGGTTCTCAAAAGCATTGTGTTTATAGAAGGTTGAGAAATGTGTTTCTGTTGCATTTTCGAGTTTGAACCTATTTAAAGACCACCCAGCCAACTCTATATGGAAGTTGTGTCCTTATCGTATAAAACCAAACGCACCACTTTTATTTTCTATCTTTTGTTCGAACTAAAATAAGCTGTTATGGGATCAAACAAGCACTTGGAAACTTATTTGCAATGTTGTCATAACATACTACTGTTACTTAATCGGGTCACCCGATAACCCGAATCACCCGACCCGACATAACCCGACCCGACTACCACCCGAACCCGATAACCCGATTCCTTATCGGGTCGGGTGTCGGGTGAGTTTTTAAAAAATCCAAACCCGACTCAACCCGACCCGACTAACCCGATAACCCGATAACCCGACCCGATAACACCCCGTGGTACAGCCACTCAGAGAATTATTCGAAAATCCAAGAAATTTTTGAGCATACTCCTCAATATCTATGACATCGATTTGGTTAACCGATATAGCATTGTAATTAGAGGAGTATCTCGAAGTTCGATCGAGATTGAAAGTTACGGCTTCATTATCAATACGAAGGGTTAATTCTTCACCGTACACATCAATTAAAGCACGTCCCGTCCTTAAAAAGGATCTCCCGAGAATGAGGGGAACCCGAGGATCGGCATCAAAATCAACGACTACAAAGTCGACCGGAAAATGGAACTTTCCTACTTTAACAAAGAAATCTTCGGCGATACCGATCAAACGAGTAATTGAACGGTCCGCAAGTTCGAGAGTCATTCGAGTAGGAGTAAGTTCGGGAAGGGAAAGCTTCTTCCATACATAAAGTGGCATAAGATTGATGCTTGCGCCAAGATCGGCCAAGGCTAAGCATTCAACCATTCCCGGAAAATCGCACGGAATGAGAAACTTGCCGAGGTCTCCAAGTTTTTCGGGTAACTTTTTGAGGAGCACCGTCGAACAATTCTCATTTAACGGCGTATTAGCTACTTTAAACAATTTTTCTTTATTACTCAATAAGCTTTTAAAAGTCGAAGCAAATTTAGGCATAAGAAGAAGAGCATCCGCGAAGCTAATATCGAAGTGTAAATCTTGAAAGATTAATTTGGAAGAACTTTTCCATTTGATGGTTAGTTTTTTCGCGGAGCTTTTGATCATTAAGTCTTGACGGGTAAGGTATTGACGGTTTAGGATTGGACTTCGGAACATTGACGGGAGCAACTTCGGGCTCAGAAACTTGGACAACCGGAGGTTGGACGTTTTCGGCACTTCCCTTATTAGTAGGAGGCACCGTGTCCTTTGTCACCTCGGTTTCACGGTCCACTACATTAGGAGGAGAAAAAGAAGTAGTAGGAACCGTGGGTCCATCATAAGCAACACCACTTCGGGTGGTGATAGCTTTCAAATCACCTCTCGGGTTAGTAATGGTATTGCTTGGAAGAGTTCCCGAACCCGAGGGTTGATTCGTTTTCATAAAACTACTCGTCATGTTCTTAAGCTCATTCGTCATGTTCTTAAGCTCATTCATTTGTCTAGTCAATGTAGTATCCATTTCTTTCTTAAACTCATTCTTAAGCTCGACCTTCATATTGTTGATTTGATTTTGCATAGCTCGCATGCTAACATCATTCATCTTCATGAAGTTGGAAAAATCATTATTACGTCTAACTTGAGGAGGAGGAGGTTGATGAGGTGGAGCTTGGTAATTTTGGTTTCCTTGATTGACATTTGTTTCACGGTTTTGGTTATAACCTTGATTCTGATTGAAACGGTTTTGATTGTTTTGAACGGAAGGAAAACCGGGTGGTCCCATTTGATTATTGGAACGGTAATTAACTTCTCCTTGAGGGCGAAATCCTTGATTTTGATTGTAATTCACTGCTGCTGCGGTAGCATTGAAAATATGGCCATCGGTGGCTTGACAATCATAATAAGGATGGGGACCACCACAAATCACACAATTTTCAGTAACGGTTTTAACGGGCTCCAGTTTTTGGTTTTGAATCTTAAACTCTCTCATCATACATCAAATAGCATCCGTAAGTTCGGCCATCTCCGATGGATGTGCCGGTGAAGAAGAAGTAGAAGCGTTCACTTTGGAAACAACCGATTTGTTTCGTGAAGTGGGAACTTTCGATTTGTTCTCGATAATAGTCAAAATATCTCTCGGAGTACGATTCAAGATATTACCACCGGCGGCTGCATTAAGCGAATCTTGATCGGTTTGAGTCAAAGCATTGTAGAACGTATCGATTTGGTGCAATTCTAAAAAACCGTGATGTGGGCATTTACGAAGGAGATCTTTGAATCGTTCCCATGCCTCACCAAAATTTTCATCAAAACGTTGTTGAAAATTCGTAATATCATTTTTAAGATTTGTTGTCTTAGAAGGAGAAAAGAAATGATTCACGAATTTAGAAATGAGATCTTCCCAAGAAGTAGTCAAACGAGGGGGCTCTTTTTTGAGCCAAATCCGGGCTGCCCCCTCTAGAGAAAATGGGAATAACATCAACTTAACCGCGTCATGAGGAACATCCTTATATTTCATAGTCGAAGTCAACTTATTAAACCATCGGATGTAAGTGAAAGGATCATCACTCTCGAAACCAAGAAATTGATGTGACGTTACAAGTTGAATTAGACTGGTTTTTAACTCAAAATTCTCGGAAAGAATCGGTGGTAAAACAATAGCATCTCCGTAACCCTCGGTGGGCGCTTGGAGCAACTCAGACATAGTACGTGTAACCGCCATTTCGGTAATGGGAACTTCAACAAGAGTACGTATCTCGGGTACGTTTACTCGTTTGTTGCGTCGACGATAACGTTGAGTCGGTATTGTCGGAGATTTATCGATTAAATTCGATTTAGAAAGAGTAAGCATACACTAAAAACACAAAATTTAAAAGAAAAATAAATTTTGAAAAAGAAAATATTTTTGGGTTTTTATATTTAGAAAATTTTGAAACACAAATATTTTTGGTAATCGATTCGTCAACCGGTGCTCAGTAGCTCTCTAGAATTACTCGCAAAGTGGCGGAGAAACAAAGGTCCGCAATAAATGCTAATTAAAAACTCGTTTCTTTCGGTTCGACAATTTAATGTCAATCCTCCTTAAACCCCTCTTATAGGTTGTAATCTAAAGGTGAGCCGACATAACAATTGACTTCACGATTTCTTAATTGGTTTTTTAATTTTTTTGGTATTTTGAATACATTAGGAAAAGTATTCGTGATTTTTTTATTTTATTTTTCTTTTATAATAATATAAGAAAATATTTACAAAATAAAACGATAATTTGACGGGGAAAGATCTTCAAATCACTAATCTTCAAACATAACTCGATATTCGCTTCACAACTTCCCAGACAGCGGGGCCAAAAACTTGGTTCGTGCACAAGTATATATATAATAATATATATATATATATATATATAATATATATTATATAATAAATATATAATATATATTATAGATAAGAAAAACCCGACCAAAAGATGAATTCTCTCTCTAACCAAGAGTGAATATACCGAGAGGTCAAGGAAATTCAAACAAAATATAATTCCGGAAGTATTGTATTTTTCCCGGGTCGTTAAGTTCCGATGAAGTGTGAATGGAACTTTGAATTCCGTTCGTGATCGAATGATTTGATTAATTGAGATATTTTGGGATTATGTCTAAAAACAGAAAACATATACTAAAAAGCAACTAATAAGCATATAAAATAAGTAAGTAAAGCACAAATAAGCAAATACGCAAATTAAACTAAAAAAATGGGCTCTTACGAGAATTAAATGGGCTTAAGAAAACCTAAAAATCAAAAATTAATCCTAGATGTGCAAATTTGGTTCCTAAAAGTCCTAAATTATTAAAAATAATTTTAGAAAAAAAATTTATATTTTTTTTGCTTTTTATTTTATTTTTAATGAATTAAAAACACTTTTGGACTAAAAATAATATTAAAAATACTAAATTAATATGAAAAATTATAAAAAATTCTAGAAAACTACTTTAAGTTATAAGGAACTTAGGAAAAATAAAAAGGAATCGACAGCTTATTTGGATAAGCTTTAAATAAGCTAAAAGAGGAATAAGGCTAAATAAGGAAAAACTGGTTAAGAGAATTAAAGTTGCACCCTTAGTTGAAATAGACCCAAGGGCGCAGCTGGTTGTGGTGTGTGTGTTTAAGCTGGTTGAGGTTGGTAGAGGTCGGTGGTTCGAGCCTTGGCTCGCCCTGGGCTTCCCAACTTCCCAGTTTTTGTTTTTGGAAATTTTTTTATGAAACTTATTAATAAGCTAAAAATGAACAACTTTTGTGAAAACAAAATTTTTATAACTTGAGAAATAAGCTGGAAAAGGCTAAATAAGCTAGCAGTCAACAAAGGAACTAAAAAACTAAAGAAATCTAACTGAGTTGTACACACAAGCTTCTATAAGCTTGTGTGTAATTCTAATAAGCTTCTAAAACCTAATAAGCAGTTCTAAACTAAATTAAGCAATCCTAAAAAAGCCATAAGCTTAAAATCTTCAAATAAGCTACTACACTGGACTGCTATCAAAACAGACTTCAAAGGCACTTTTAAGCTATCTAAAAAGCAACTAAATCTAAAAGCTAATCCTCAAAACCTAAAAACAGATAAAGCTTATAGACTAAAGAACTTATATAATTAAAATCAGACAATTTAGATCTTTTTAAATGCTTAAAAATCAGCTGCAAAGACAGCTAGTTGAGACAATGTTGAAAACTGATTACTAGCAAACAGACCTGATATACTACTTTTAACACTACATATAAGCTTCAATAAGCTATGAATTAAGCTGAAACCTATAAAATAGCATTAAGCACTAACCAAAGAACTTATAAAATGATTTTCACACACTTTGAATTAAAAATAAGCTTAGAAAATAAGCTGATAAACTAACTACTCAGACCTGTTTTTTTGGCTTTTGGAAACTGATGACACAGACTTGAAAAGTGAAAAATATGACTCAAAACCATGTGACACTTAATCAAAACATGTAAACAAACTTATGACACTGATTTTGACTCAAAACTAACACCTAAAGAGGACTTTTCATGAATTTATCAAAATAAGCTATGGCTAATGGTTTTAAACCTTGAAAATTTGAAAACTAAGCTAAAACCTATAAATCTATGTAGATAAGATTTAAACAACTTATAAGGCTGAATTAAAGCTAAATAAAAATGGACTAATGACCAAAATAAAGGAAAACAGGTTTTGACTTTTCTTAAAACCTAAATCCAAACACTCCTTTATCTAACTCATTTGCTATTTAAAACTGAATTAAGCAATAAAACTTAAGTTTTCTTGAAAACATATTATTATTAAGTGTGTTTAAAGGTTTTTAAGCAAAAATTTATAGGAAATAAGCACTTAGCCAATAAGCAAAGCTTATTGGCTATTATGACAACAAAAACACTTATAAGAGCAATTAGTTATTACACTATGAAATAAGAAACTAAAAGAGTAGATCTACTACTAATAAGCATATAGAAGACAAATTAAACACAAACAAGCATGTAATAAGCAGTAATGAATAATAAGTAGTTTAATAAGCTAAACATGAAAAAGTATCACTCACTTGGTCCTTTGCTCAAACAAGGACTATAAATGCTCCAAGAGTTGATCTACAAGCTCCAGCTTGTTTAAAACAAGCTGGCAAAGTCCAATAAGCCCATCCAAATCTGGCTTATCATCCAAAGTGCTTACTTCTCCTTAAAGGCCAAATTGCTTAAACAAAATAGAGTAAAATTCAAGCTTTAATAATAGAAGCTCAAAACAAGCTATGGAAAAGCTTATTTGAGTTCTAAACAGTATTTAAGAAAAGAGCTTATTGAGAGCTTATTAGAGCTTAATTCAACCAAATAAGAACATTTTAAACAATAAAGTAAAAGAGACAATGCAATGAAATAAACTGAATTTTATTAATACTTTAAAACTATTACAAAGCTTGTAATTAAGACAAAATTTAAAGAAAATAAACACTAAATAAGCTATTACACAACTAAAAATAAAGACTCAAAAATACTTCTTGTGCTTGGTGAAGAGGCCTCTATTTATAGATGGCTGAGGATGCTTCTAGGGTTTCTTCCATTAAATCACAGCCCTTCAATCACTTATGCCGACATCATCCTTCAATCCATGCCCTTGGATCAAGTGCCACATAGCATCCACCAATCATGAGCTTGATAATTGCCACCGTGTACATAAGATGAGCTCATTCCCTGACATGTCAGCCTTCTAGAAAGGTTAATTGTACTTAAGTGAGGTGGGTAATTAATGGAAGGTCGGGGTAAAAGGAAGAAGGAGATGAACAATACATTTGCCCGCCTCTTTTGTTATGTGTTTGACCCGGGTTTTATTAGTTTTGACTTCGGGTTGGATTCGGGTTAAAAGATGGGCTGGTCGGGTTTTATGTTGGACTGGACTGGGTTTGGTTTTAATAAAAGGGTGGACTGGATCGAGTTTAAGTTTTAATAGAATTAGGGATTTAACAAAGGTTAGATTAGGACTAACTTTGCAAAATTTTAGGGACTTATGCTGAAAATGATTTTGGACTTTTGATGAAAATGATTTATCATTAAGGATTTGGTTTTGGAATTTTGGGTTTATGGTTGATAAAAAATGTAGAATCACATCCCCGGCCTCGGCTTTTCACGCTCTTTCCATTCTCGTGCTCGTTTCCGTCCGTTTTGTCTTTCTTTTTGTCCTTTTCATCATATCTGTTACCTGCACGTACACAAACACAAAAGCAAGCATATATTTGGCATTTATGATCAGTTTTTTGTCTTTTGAGTCCGTTTTTGATAAAGAAAAGGTATGTGATTTAACACATACCACTAGCCACATCAGGTATGCTCTTACTGTGAATTCTACTATTTATGTCTCTCAAATCAAACAGTTTTGGCAGACTGCTACTGCCAATACATTTGAAATGGAGACAAAGAGTTAAGTGCAATAGTAGATGGCAAATCCATAACTCTTACTGAGTCATCTGTTAGGCGACATCTCAAACTAACAGATGATGATGGCATTAGTTACTTGCCAAACACTAAAAATTTTAAAACTCTATCCAGGATGGGGTATGTGTCCAATTCTGATAAACTCACTTTTCAAAAAGGATATTTTGTCCCTCAATGAAGATTTTTCATACATACCATCTTACATTGTTTAAGTTCTAAGAAAACCTCTTGGGAGCAATTCAGTAGCAATATTGCAACTGCTCTCTTTTGCTTAGCCACAAACAGGACTTTTAATTTTTCAAAACTGATTTTTGATGGTATGGTAAAAAATGTGGATAGCAAATTCAAGTTTTTAATCTATCCAAGGTTTATTTAAATATTTATGAACAAGAACAAAAATCTACTTCTGTCCCACAAAACTTTTTACAAAGCTCCTAGCCTTACTCCAAAACTTTTTAGTAACATGAGAATGGCTTCTAGGGGGTATAATGGGATAGAAGTACCACTATTTGATACTATGTTTGTTCAAAATCAAAATATTCAGGGTGAAGGATCAACAATCCCAGTTGAGTCCTAACGCACACCCATAAGTGCTCCATCTTCTTCACAACCACAAATCACACACACCTATAGGAGAAGAAACAGACAGGAATCTGTGGTACCTCAGCTCAGATCTCCTCCTCAAACAAATGTAGCATATGAAGTTGTCCTTGACAGTATGGTGAGGGCTACTACTACTGTTTCTGGCTTAGAAGCTGGGCAGGTTAGTGGTAACATCAGTAAGACCCTACCCATGGCAACATCTATTGTATCAAGTTGTCATGAACTTGGTGCAGGTGATGGACTCCCCAGCCACATGGATACTATAGGGGAAATGCCCCATGATTCACCTCTCCCAAGTGGTCACACACTTGGAAGTGATGAGGGCAGAGTGACACTTCAAGAATTGATGGACATTTGTACCAATTTAACAAACAGGGTTACTGGCTTAGTGGCAGAATTGAAAGAGACAAAGAAACTCTATGGTGCTGCTTACACAAAACTCATTCTGAAGGTGAAAAAAATGAAGCACAAAGTCAGGTCCCTTAAGGCTAAGAGAAAGGAAACTATTGTGGAATCCTCAAGTTCAGATGAAGAAGATGATGGTGATGATGGTGATTTGGATGATTCTTCCAAACAGGGGAGGAAGATTGCTGAGACTCAGGGGAGGTTTAATGATGCTGATATGGGTGTTGGTACAGATAATGCAGCTGAAAATGTTGATACTGCCCCTACAACTCAAGAGAATGTTAGTACTGCTCAACAAGTTAGTACTGCCAGTGTTGCTGTGTATACAAGAAGAAGTGCAGACCAAGGGAAAGGCATTATGCAGGAGTCTGAACCACCAAAGAAGGTCAAGAAAAGTATACAACTTCAGATGAGCTTTGATGAACAAATGGCAAAAAGGATACATGAGGAAGAACAAGCAAAAGCTCTTGAAGAACTAAAAATTGCAAAATTTCTTGAAGACCAAAGGCTTGCAAAAGAGGTAGTTGCAGATGAAGAAGCACAAAGATTAGCTCAAGAAAAGGATGATGAGCTCTTAGCTCAGAAGTTGACTGAAGAAGAAAGAGCCACTCTCAATGAAGAAGACAGGGAAAATGCTCTGGATGATCTACTAGAGATAATTAGAAAAAGTCAAAGTGCCAAGAAGGCTTCTGCAAGGAAGAGACCTCCAACTCAAGCAGAGAATATGAAGTTTATGAAAGAGTTTCTAAAGAATCAAGATCACTGGTCTGCAAGTCAACTTACAGGAAGATCTTATGAAGAAATTGAAAATTTATACTTCAAAGCTCACAAGAAATTCCAAGATTTATTCCTATGGACACTGATGAAGAAATAAGAAGAGTTAAAAGAGCAGGATTATCTTTAGAGTCTGAGTCTTTTAAGAAACAAAGGATTGGTAAAAAAAATTACCCTCTGTTGAAGAGCAAGAAGAAGAGTTAACAGAAGAAGATCTCCAACAGATGATGATTATTGTCCCAGAAGAAGGCATGAATATTAAAGCTCTACAGGCCAAGTATCCAATCATTGACTGGGAAATTTATACTGATGACATAGGAAAGCTTTGGAAGATCATCAGAGTTGGAAATCATTCAGAGGTCTACCAACACTTTGATGATATGCTCAAAGCATTTGATAGAGATGATTTGGTGAAGCTATGGGATATAGTCAAAGAAAGATTCAGTTCAACAGATCCTACAAATGATATAGACAAGATGTTATGGGTAGAGCTAAAGAGGATCTTTGAGTCTGATGAAGGTGATAGGATATGGAAGTTTCAGACTGGTAATCAAGGGCTAACATGGACTCTGTACAACTCATGTGCAGTTCACCATGTGTCAACAAAGGTTGGAACTAATATCTACATGCTGGTAGAAAAGGACTATCCCTTATTAGTTGGAACACTCACTTTGATGCTAAGTGCAAAACTCTTGGTAGATGAAGATACTGAAATGGCAAAGGAACTGCTGAGAAAGATATTTATGCAGGCTGAAGTTTTCAGAAGGTGAAGTGTTTGGAAGAATCCTCTCAAGGTAAATGGTTTAAATTTAAGAAACTTGATTATTTGAAGGTAAATCACAAGTTTAGGGGAGGATTGTTGGGAATTAAATGATCAAGCACTTTGTACTGCCAAGACTAAACAGTTGGAACTGCTGAAGAATATAACTAACAGTACTAACTAAGTTAGTACTGCTAGTTATAATATTGGTACTGCTGGTAGAAAGTTAGTACTGCTGATGAAGAAGGTACTACCAGAGATGAAGACGCGTAATGTGATATGTATAGAAGATATTTAGTGTATATCTTATATGTTTAGAAAGATACGAATATTGTATATTGATAGTTATCTTGTAAAGGACTCCTTGTGCCTATAAAAGGAGGTCCTAGGTTAACATCTCTTATATATCTTTAGAATACATTTTTGTAAAGCTTCAAGGTTGTAAACCCTAGTACTGAGCAAGAGTACTCGTATTATTGAACTAATAATATTGAAGTGTTTTGGTGAATTATTCTTGTTAATATAACACAGTTTACTGTTTCATTGTTTACTATTATATTATAATTCTTCTAAGTATTGAAGAGTAGATTCCGCATACTTTTTGATATCATTCAAAGTTTCTAATACAAGCTCAAGTGTTTGGGATCAACACCATGGCTGTTGTTTGTCGGCAGGGATGGTGAAAAAGGTCCTTGGACAGTCAGAAAATATAATGATCAACACACATGTTTGCAATCAAGGGCACTCAAAGCTTTTGACCTTAACTTTATCTCAAAGCAAATAACAGAACAAATTCAAACCAATCCACGGATTCCAGTCAAGTCTGTTCATAATCAACTTACCAACCAATTTGAGCTTGAAGTGTAAATGCAGAAGGTTTTAAGGGCCAAAAGAATAGCAGTAAGAGGCATTCGGGTGAATTCAAGCTACAATTTACCATGTTGAGATATTATGTTCAAGAGTTGCAGAAGCGAAACCCTAATACAACAGACTTGATGAATGTGGAATGGCATGCAGATGATACTCTTCCAACAAGAGAATTCAAGAGAATGTATGTTTGTTTAGGTGCATTGAAGGAAGGACTTAAAGCCTTTCAGAGATAGTTGTTGGGGATAGATGCTTTTCCTATTGATGGTCCTTTGAAGGGTCAACTTCTAACAGTTGTGGGAATTGATAGCAACAATGGTATATACCCATTAGCTTATGCGTTTGCAGAATCAGAAAACATAGGATCATGGACTTGGTTTCTTCATTGTTTATCTGATGATCTTGCACTTGAGCCAAACTCAATCTTCACTTTTATTAGTGACACGCAAAAGGTACTCCCTTAAACTGGTACTGATTTCAAGTCCCTCTGTTTTTAAACAGACACTTAATATATGTGATTTTGTGCAGGATATCATTGCAGCTTTAAGAGAAGTTTTTCCAAATGCAGAGCACAAATTTTGTCTTAGAAGCATTCATGAGAATATGAAACTTCAATGGAAAGGTAGGGCCTTCAAAGACCATCTGTGGAGATGTGCAACAGCCTCAACTGTTGTACAGTTTGAGAAAGCTATGACTACTTTCAAGATATTTAGTCAATCTGCCCATGCTTGGTTAAGTAAGATACCACCAATCCATTGGTCAAGGTCACATTTCTCATGTAAGTCATCTATCTGTGTAACTTAATTGGTATATGTTAATGCACTATGAAATGTATAAGTAATACAGCTTTATTTTTATTGTTTAGAGAGACCTCATTCTGATGTGTTACTTAATAACATGTGTCAAGTGTTTCATGGGAAAATAATTGAGGGTATAAACAAACCAATTATTACAGCCTTAAAATACATCAGGGAATACTGTATGAAGAGAATAATGCATGTTGTAATGGTGATTGAGAAGAGTAATGGGCCACTAACACCAACTGCACAACACATGTTAGATGGTATTAAGAAAGAGGCTGTTAAGTATAATGTTTTATGGAATGGGGGAGATAAGTTTCAGGTTAGTGGACCATGGGGAGACCAATGTGTAGTTAATGTTATAGACAAGTCTTGTACTTGTAGAAGATGGGAGATAACAGGTTTACCATGTAAACATGTTGTTGCTACCAATTAGAATATGGCTTTAAATGGACAACAAGTAAGAGCTGTGGCAACATGGGCTCATCCTTGTTACTATCTTAACACTTGGGAAGCAACCTACAAACACCATGTCCAACCCATAACTAGCAATGAGCATTAGGAAAAATCATATGTGCCCACAACAATTGTTCCACCAAAACCTCAAACAACTGTGGCTAGCTCAACAAGTAAAAAAAGAGTAAGGATAGCTCCTGAAACTGAAGAAATTGTGAAGAATGGTAAGTTGTCTAAGGCTTTGAAGAGTGTAAAGTGTAGTGTTTGTGGCATTGCCGGACATAACCAAAAAACATGTCTTGGGCATGGTGGAACTCAAAGTAGTCAAACTGGCCCTAAACAAAAATGTTCAAGTGCTAAGGGAAAAGGTAAACAAGTGCCTCAAAAGGTTGCAGCAAAGAAGACACATCCTACAGGTAACAAAGTTGCAGCAGATAAACAAGCTGAAGGTACAGGTGTTGTTGAAAGTCAAGATGATGCAGTTCAAGGAAGTTGTGTTCAATCTGAAATTCAAAATCAAGCTACTGAAGATCCCAGCATACATGATCAATCCCATTCTCAATCCCAGCAACTTGATGAATCACAGTCTCAATCTCAGGTCCATTCAAGTGGTGTGCAAGCAGTTTCTGATTCATCCCAGCCTACTGCACGAAGAATGACTAGGCAGCAGGCTGCACTGGAAAGAATGATGGCCTCACCGTAGGTCAATTCTGTTATGTTACTGAAGTAGACAATGTTTCATCTAGTATGTTTGCTATGGACAAGTTATGTACCCTAAAAACATATGTGTGTGTCTAACTCTAATTATCATGCTTTGAAAAGTATGAAATTTTATGCATTTGGAATTATATCCATTTGCATTATCTATGGAACCATGTTATATTTGTGTGCATAATTTGCATCTTGTGTGGACTATCTCTTATTGCAAAGTCTATGACTACATCACCTTCAACTGCAAACTTTGTCTGAGGTGATGTAGAAGAAGTTGTGTCTTCTTTAGTAAGCATGTGCATAAAGCCAAAACTAACCAAAGTCAATACTTCATAACAATGTTGACAATTAAAAGTCAAACCTAACCAAATTGATAACCATCTGCATAAACATGAGGCAAGAAAGCCAAAACTAATGAAAGTCAATACTTCATAACAATGTTGACAATTAAAAGTCAAATCTAACCAAATTCATAAGCATCTGCATAAACATAAGGTAAACTCAGCAAAAGAACAAAATTCATAACCATCTGGGAGACAAAGTTACTACCATTCCAGAAAATCTAAAGTTAGAACATACTACATAATAGTTTGGTCAAGGTTGTTACCCTACCATGATGGCCTAACAAGTAATTACATTTCCACATAACACAAAATACGGCCATCATACATTAAAGCTAAACAGTTAACCAAGTACATAAACAATCAAGAACAATATCCAACTGAGCACCAGGTAAATCTTCCACTTCCACACATCACCTTGAGCAGTTTCTAATTTTGCCTCGAGCTCATTTCTCCCCATCAAAAGGCCTGGTATGATCATTCTTGAACGAGCACACATTTCTGGATCATACCATCCTATCCACCGACAAGAAGACCCCTAATCATGAATATGGCAAGTCACTAAACAACCACCATTGTTACAATGTAATTTGCTACTTGCGAAAATAAACGAATACAATAAATCTTAAAACGCACTTACTTCATCAGGATAACCAAAGAAGCGATGCCCTAGGTTGGCCGAGGTCCACGAATTACGAATTATAGCTTGCTTACCACACCAGCAGCGTACCATGTTGAAAGGTTTAATGATTTGTAGAAGAAATGTTTTGGGGGAAAGTTTAGGGATGATAAGTGACGATACAATTGTGGTACAAAGTAATATAGGGAACCGGAACACTGTACAATGACTTGAAATAGGATGCTACAGTGAAAGACGATTTTGCCCTCACCAATAATACATTGACATAAGCATTACGGGTCAAGGGACGCAATCGGCCTCAAAAACCCAAGGTTTGGACTCATGGCGACAATTTTCTCAACTTTTGGGTCCAGGCGATGCTTTTTGGCAAGTTTAAGGACCAACGGTGTATTTTTGTCAAATATATATCTAACCCAAATCTTTTGATATAGTGTTATGTGAGTGGTTCGTTGTGAGTTTAAGTCTTAGTTTAAGACATTATTAAGCATTATATCATTTATAGGGTCAATAGACAAATAAGTTGCCAAAGTTTGGGAAAATGTTCGCCTAAGTTACTATAGTTTAAAACGTTAGAAAAAAGTTACTCATCCTTTTCCCACCGGTTTCATAAGTTACTGTCTTAGTTTTAACCCTTTACTACCGGTTAAATTCCAACATGGCACTGATGTATTATGGGTTAATAGACAAATAAGTTACTAAAGTTTGAGAAAATGTTCACATAAGTTACTAAAGTTTGGAGCAATGTTCACTTAAGTTACTATAGTTTAAAACATTACAAACAAGTTACTCAATCTTTTGCCAGCCGTTACATAAATGCTGGATAATAGTCCCGTTCACTAATGTCTAAGTCTAAATTATATTCCCTTATAGACGAGGATCTTCATGCCATCAATCTGGGGGTTATTGGGTTTGTTGTGATAAGAGACGGGTGCACTATCTTTCAGTTCCCTATACAAACGGATAAAAACGTATGAAAATGTACATTATGTAAAAAACACATAAATACGTAAAAAAACGCACAAAAACGTATAAAGACGTGCAAAAATGTAAAAATCGCATAAAAACGTAGAAAAGCGTACAAAACATACACAAACGTAAAAAAAACGTTTAAAAACATACACAAACGTATAAAAATGTACAAAACGTATAGAAAGGTATACAACGTACAAAAACATATAAAAACGTAGAAAACGTATAAAAACGTACAAAAATGTACAAAAACGTATTAAATGAATAAATAGCTGATGAAAACGTATAAACCAAAATTCTTAAAAATAATTACAAACGACCGTTGGCCAAAAGGATAGACGCTCCAAGATTCTGCAACAAAAGGGACAAAATGTGCAAATTTTATTTGTTTATAATGATATTTTCGTTAGTTGGTTATGTATAATGAATGACTTTAGTTAGTACATCTATGGATTTTACCCTGTTTTATTTTGTATCATAGTTATTACAAAACTGACTTTTACACACACCAAAAAAAATAATAATAATAAAAATAAATAAATAAATAAATAAATAACGTGGACTTTGTTAACTTAGAAGACAACTTTGAAACTTTAGTAACTTAGGCGAACTTTTTCTCAAACTTTAGTAACTTCTTTGAGGTGGAATATGTTTCAGGCTGGGATAACGGCTATCAACCGGTTGCCCACCTTAGGAGTAACCCTAGTGTAACATTTTTGAAACTTTAGTAACCCATTTGATAAACTCGCGAACTTGAGTAACTTGTTTGTAATGCTTTAAACTATAGTCACTTAGGCAAACATTTTCCCAAACTTTAGTAATTTCTTTGTCTATTAACCCATCATTTATATGTGAGATAAGTGATATAAAAGTATAAAAGTTACCGTTAAAAAAAAACAAATAAAAGTATATATGTAGCACTCAATTTATAAAAGTGATATGTAAAGCCTCTTAAAAAAAAGTATCTCAAAACTCTTTTAGAAAAAGCTAATAGTTTAAAACTTTAAATAATCATTTAAGGGGCTAAAGTTTAGATTTTGACAACTTTTAAACAAAATTTGATAAAATAGCTCTACATTTCGCAAATGATCTGCGACGACTTGGTAAGTCACCAACGTTAGGGTTTAATACATGTGAAAATCATAAAAGTTGCGAAAAAAATTCATAAATTGCGAAATGATTTTATAATTTGCGAAATGATTTCACAACGAGTATGTCCACCCGCGCGTTGCCGCGGAGCGTTTGTATACGATAGTATTGCATAAGTTGGATAATACATAATTACAATTGTCACGCGCTCTTTGTTGCAACATTTGTCCAATAAAAAAAGTCAAAGTTCTTACATTAACTCAATTAAAGATAACAATGTGATCTATGCAACGCAAAGAAATTCAACGTTTCACATACCAATGCAATTAAAAATCCCAATACAGTTTTGATCAAGTACTGTGCACGAAACCCTTCGCCTACCTGAAAACATAAAAGAAATATTTCTCTTAATATGCAAAAAGGCAAAAAATAAGCTCATGTAAAAAAAAGGGATGACCTTTATGGGTCGATATTGGCCAACGGGTCGAAAGTCACCCAAAATAAAATGATACTATTTGATATAAACAACTTTTGTAATCAGATTTAACAGTATGAATTGATTAAAAAAAAAAAAAAAAAAAAAAAAAAAAAAAAAAAAGTGGTCAATCCTGGGAAAAAAATGTTTTATGTCAATCAGATCTCACACGAACAGTTGCAGCAGCCATAGCCAAATACACCGTAATACGTTAAACTTAAATAAAGGGAACTATTCAAATATAGTAATATACCGAGGCTTACTTTGGTTTTTAATCACACATGTCAATAGGCAATAGTTTAAAATTATTACAAGCATCTTGATGTCGGTAGATCCTATAGTTTAATGATTAAGTTTTAAAATGTGCATAAACTTCCATACTTTCGCTCAAACTTATATTAACTCAATCTTAAACCTCCATATCAATAAATCTTCTTCATATACACTACCATTAAGTTAGCAATTTCAGTTAATAATATAGTTAATAATATATTATAGTTCTTTAACCATTGAATGAAACATACCAAAAGATGAAAAGAAATCAAATAAATTCAAATCTTAACCTTTGCGACAAATATTTTATTTGTTGGTATTTTTTTTTTCTACCCGTTCACCAAGAATGGTTAAGAATGGTAGCAACAAATCACCTGAAGTGCTTTTGAATCTTGACTGCTGCTACTTTTCTTCTCGGCTGCTCAAATAGCTTGGAAGCTGATAAACCTGTAGAAAAAAAAGAATTTCAGACTCTAATAAGACTTAAGGATATATAAATATAACAAACTACTCAGAAAATCAGAATTCTCATTATAATAAGCAAAAATTAGCTCTCAGAATTCCGATAAAAAAAAATCTTTATACCCTATTTTGGGGAAATTTAAAAAGGCTGTAATTTAAAAAGAACCTTCATTATTTTAAGCGAAAGTCTTTTGGGTAACTTGCAAGAATGTATGGTTTAGTCTTTACGACATGTGCAGGTGGAAGGATTGGGTTCACCGAGACTCATTCATTGTCAGAAAAGAAAGGTGTAAAAAATGATTGACAAATAAATTAAAAAAAAAAAAAAAAAAAAAAAAAAAAAAAAAAAAAAAAAAAAAAAAGTAGTGAGAGAACAAATAACGGGAACAAAAAAAGACTCACCTTTGGTAGACTGACACTCCATTTGGAACCGCTAAAAACCAAGGTCAATCTACGCCTTGCGCTTCCCACAACCTCAAGACACGCCGCGCATATCGGATGTTGTTCCTGAACAACATTAACAGGGAAACCAAAAATGAAAACGAAACTGTGAAAGATATCAGTAATGAAACACTACACGAATTCTAATAACCTTTGGGCCCATCGTTGGCTGTATGAGCATTCTGTATATGACCTTCGTCAACAGAGGTAGCAGCATCGGTATCTGTACAATCAGTGGAGCCCGTGTCCTGACTTCATTTGATGTTTGAACCTGCTCCGTCCCCCTCAACCTGAGGCAATTTGTCAACACCTTGTGAAAGATCTGGTGCCTGAGATAAACCTGCAACCAAGACTGGATTATAAAGCCTTTGGAAAAACAATACAAAGTATTAACAAAAAGAACATAAATATTCAATAATTCACCGCATCTTGAGGACATAAGCCTAATGACAATGACGCAAAAAATGACTTTCAATAAAGTTGAAAACACATATATGCATACAGGTAGCTATATAAGGAAAGAAAAATATATGTATGCATATATGCATATATGCATACAGGCTAAATTTCAAAAGCGTTGCTAGTGTACGACTTTTGAAAGTTGAATACTATTAGTATCAGTATTGCAAAGATTCTAATTATTAAGCACATTCAGACATAGGAAATACATGTGTTTTGGTTGTTGCTTAAATTTTGCTGCAAGGCAATATAGTTGATATTCATTTTTCCTGCACATCTTCAAATCCAAACACCCCTTTTCACTTAAACATGTTACGCATGATAAATGCTTCACGTTTAAGTTCAAACCTCAAATACACAAATCACATTTGACACTAAAAATTATATATAGCTAACATTTTTAACAGATATGGATAATAAGAAAGTTCAGCCTTTTTTTATTGCTGTGAGCAAAACTAATCAGCATAAACCCAATAGATTTAAAGCATATAACAGGAACAGCTGCGTGTCTGCATAATTGATCAAAACCATAGACTTTGTACATAACCACGATTCACAAAACACATAACGTATATGTTCAACAATAGCATAAAAGTTTAAAATTGAGGTCGGGAGAGGTTCCACAGTTTAATAGTACTACATAATTTTATCGTAACAAATACCTTTTGGAAAAGTCCATTATCCTTTTCTGTTCATCCTCACGACGCACAATCACAGATAAGAGCTTGTCAATAGCAGAACCGTAACACCAATGTCATTTTTAGTGCATCTGGAGGGTCTGCCTGAAAATGCCAACACTCATTTAAATTAGTCTTACATTCTACATCATATTTATTTAAGATGAGCGAAAAGTATTAAATGGTGGAAGCTACCTCAAATACACAACAATAGCAACACACTTTCGAGTACTTGGTCTTATCTTCAGCAGATCCGACATATGTCAGTTTCTATTCTAAATCTGCATTGCCAAGAATGAGGACGTTAGAAGGGAAGTATTGGACATAAATGGCAAGAATATGATTTTCAAGATATGGGTTCAAAGATGTAAATCAAACTCTCCACATTAAACTATGATTTAGTATATAATTCAGAATTTACTTGCAACGAATGGCAAAACCATTTTGGCAGTATTTCCTTCATCATATCAAAACTGGTTAAGCACCCACGACCATTTCTGCATCATAACCCACCACCATTTCGAATTCAACTACCCCTTGATTGTTATTTTTCTCTTCTTGCAATTAAGGGAGTTCTTTTAACACCTGGTA
This sequence comes from Artemisia tridentata subsp. tridentata, assembly GCA_021014915.2. NCBI lineage: Eukaryota > Viridiplantae > Streptophyta > Magnoliopsida > Asterales > Asteraceae > Artemisia > Artemisia tridentata. The sequence goes on from CP139503.1 coordinate 71,762,121, forward strand.
GAACTGTGCAGAAAATCATGACATAAAATCAGAAATTTTGAAGTGTAAGATTGAAAAGAGCATGCAAATGTACCCGTGCACCACTACTTGCAGTCAACGTGCGACCGAAACCAAAAACGCACGGGGCATAGTACCTCCTTGAGCTATGAATTTACAGCCTCACGGCCCTGTGCTTTTGTCCTTTTGAATCCCTCCGAGAATCTGGTATTGGCCTGAAACCGAAACAATACACATAAGTAACCAAGTACATTGCTTTATACCGGATAATTAAAGGATTTTTGCGATTTTGATAACCTAACTTCTTGAAGGGCTGTTTGGGATAGCACCCTACTTTCAGATATTTACCAATACCACAACCTTTCACACAATAATTCTAATTATCTAGGAAATCAAACATCGAACAAATACACTTTATGAGAAAAGATGGAGACGTTTTATGCAAATAGGACTCTAAGTCTCTATAGATAGGTTAAAAGTAGGGTAACGTAGTAACTCTGTATTATCCTCGGCCAATTATTTTTGTTGCAGCTACTACGGAACTAACTATTGACCCTTAAACAATACGATAATCAGAAGCATAATCTGTTTTCCCAGCATTATAATTTGTTTATTGCTATTTCAAGTTGCTACTCATATAATTAGTTTAAAATTTCAACTCTAGACACGCCCCAGATACGATAGCAAAAAGTTTTAAATCTGCAAGAATGTTACCCAAGTCTGGTTGTCCACTTAACATTGTTCAGGTAATATTTTTTTTTTTTACCAAAAGTTGCGCATTTTCTGCTGTACAATTAACCTGGGCATATCTGACAGTACATACTTATCTGGCCTATACTAATTGGCGTTATGATTTAGCCGTATAACAGCATATAGTTATCTGGCCTATACTAATAGGTGTAGATATGGTCATAATAGGCTTTACCACACGAACGACATCTTCTTTTACATGCTGGTGTTCTTTATCCTATTTGACCTCTTAGTATTGTTTTCTCATCTTCCACCTTGACAATATAAAACAATAACTTTTTAGTAAAGCTAAACTTACAAATATTAAGCATAGTGAAAAAAAGATAAGAACCTATAAGAACACAGTCTAAGCAACTAATATTTAAGCATAGTGAAAAAAAGATAAGAGTCACCTTGATTATAAACAAAAGTGGATCTCGTCTCAGGTGGAACAACACCGTCCCCTGAATAATGTTGGAAAGTATCCGAGGCTGCGCGAGTGCGAACACTTCGTACGCCAGCCTCATCTTGTATTGCGGACCCTGAAGTTCTAGATAAAAAAAAGTATGATATGGCGTCATCCTCATCCAGTCCTTCAGATTGAAAATCAACATCAGCCTCAAGCTTTTCCGCTCCACATCCCAGCTTCAAAAACATCACCACACCCTTTTTAGCAATTCATGTATCCCACTCAAAATAGTTCGCACCTGGAATCAAACATAAACCTATGAATAAAATTACAAACTTTTTATAAAAAATAATAAAAACCCATGTAAGATACTGCAAAAATCCATTGTAATAAACCTCGTTGATTAATAATACTCTAGTATTATCGTTTAATAAAACCCATTTTTATAGGGAAATTTAAAATTTTTCTCTTATTACTATTCTTACCACGTCACGATATTACAATAATTACCGAATAATGACAAGTACTTCGAGACACGATTATACACGAACCACCATTTTTACTATACTTGAATCTCAATAATCATGATAAGTATTACTAAATCTCTTACACTAAACATATTTAAATTCTCTCTAATTTCATTAACCCTAACCAACTACACTAATTATACCAAGTTACAAACCAAACGGGCCAAGCCATAATCTCAGCCCACCACCACCTCACGCCCCACAGACTCCAGACCCAACCCCGAAACCAAATTCCAGTTTTGTTATTTCATGTAAATTTAATCCCACACCACCTCCAAAAACGCGACTCGTCTCATTATTCTTAAACACGACATACCCATATTTTTGCTCCACCTTGTTCATCACCCACTGGACTAGGCTTGTGCCAATTTTCAGAATGATATGTCATGATTTACTATGACTTTGAACACCAAAAGGTTTATCCCATTTTACCTAATGCGACACACATAAAAGCCACAAAACTTAACCAAATCATTCCCCGATTTTTCCTACGACTTTCTAATGTTATTTCTAACATAAATGAATGTGTAAAACAAGGCTGGAACAGCAGAAGACCAATGTGGTATGTTGGCATCATGTTTTGAGCTCGCTAAAATACAAACGTGTGTATATATATACCTCAACAACAAAAGATAAGATTTTACTTGTATTGTCAGTAAACCAACTTATGTGTCCTCCCATCCACAGTAGCCATCAATGATTGGAGTTGAAAGTCAATAAGTCAAGGAAACGTGTGTAAATCTATCTCTATATATACTACCATACATTTGGCAGCCTACACCACTCCTCTTACACTTCTTCCACTCTCACTAATAAACTTAAAAACCCAGAAACGTGTATCTCTCCTTGGGGAAGCAAATCGGATAAGAAATTCTTACGTATAAACGTAGTTGTGCTCGTCTAAGTGGACTGCCTTCATTCCTCGTGTTACCATCCGAACTCCACTGCTTCATCACCACCTTCAAAGGTATAGTAAGTGTCCATACTCTCTTTTGCTTTCCATTCTCACGTACACGACCATACATGCATCATATAGTTACGTCATTCGTACATGTCATACTCTTTTTGCAAATGACCACGTCAAAATGAAATGAAGAGCTTCATGTGATGATCAAAACTTAACTAGAATCACAGTAGACCACTCATGTTCACGTATACGAGTCCATGCATTGCATTTCTCTAAGTTATCTACACTCGAACACCTATGAAATCATGTAATATGTATAGGTTTAAAGTGAAATGGAATGTGTAAAATTATAGAATGAACTCATTCAAGACTCTCACGACTACCTCACCCTCTTTTCTCAATCTCACAGGTCACAAGACACGTTAACATAACCCATTAACACTCTGAAACCTCACGTCTAACACATATATGAAATGCATAAAATTTGCCTAAGTCGTTTACTCTTAAACGTGCCAAGTAGCGTGGAAAACAAAGGCGTATCACATAAAATCATCACGCAACCGAATGATTTCTTTACACGACCTGTTTAACCACCCAGCAAACTAAGTTTTTCATTTAGAAAACATGGCATGAAACCCACGATTTGACCCTTTAAAATAGCCAAAGTGTATCGCAAAAATTGTTTTTGCAAAACTCTTAAAATAACGTTTTGGACCTTTAGGCCCAACTCACTGTTTTTATAAGCTACGAACAAGCTGGTTTTTTTGGCACTTTTATATGTGAAATAAATTGATGAAAATAAGCACTTTTGATATACCAAACCCCCTCAAAAACCCACGAACTAAAAATATTATTGGGCTTAGAGTTATAGCTCGTTAAGGCCCACTTAGGTGAAAAATAAGCTACTGACCGAATAAGCTATTAAAATAAGCTTCATTAATCTTAAATAAATCTCATAAAAACTCGCCATCCTTTTCCCTACATTTTTGGACTAAAAATGTAACGCACATTAACTATAAGGACTAAAACTGTCAAACCATGAAACGCAAGGACTGAGACTGTGAAAACAGAATGTTTAGAGTATAAATGACATATTATTGAATACCAAGCCTTATTGGTACTTCTGGACAAGTTTTTGACTATTTATGGACTATGGACATAACGAAGGACTAACGGTGTGACGCAATCGCAGTTAGGGTGAAAGTATAAAATCTGGAAAAGGACAAGGACCTACTGAATACACTTGACATTCTTATTTCATTTTTCATTTTTCATCATTCCATCACTTCATATGCATTTTTATACATTTTAGTTATGTATTATTTAATTTTCGTTATTTATTAGAAATTTAACGATTTCACTTACATATCATTTCATCATATTTTGAGGAAGTAATATTTGGAGTCAATTGACATAAGAGTCAAGATAATAGTATATTTAAGCATATCACACTCATATCATCCAATCGTTATACGATTTCTCACTTTCACACTCATTGTTAGTAGTAAGTTAGAATCTTAGACTTCCCTCATATTCAGGTCTCGTATTGAGGACATTTCCGTGATCATAAGCCTTACTTGATCTTATAATTTCATCTTGTCAGATACACTCCAAGTGAGTCGTGGCCCCTACTTTTAATACTTCTTTTAATAACTCTTTTGGGGGAGATACATGCTTCAACTGTTTTAAGTTACTTTTATACTTTGAAAACTCTCATGATTTACTCAAAATCATCAACTCTGCTTTACATGTTTTGAATCACCCTTTGGAAGGGATATATGCTCGTTATACTTGCAAATTGCTTGCTTAGCTGAAACACTGTGTTTGAAAGATAACATTTTCAAACTACTTGTTGTAACATGATACGGAGACTCATTATAGGCATTCATATAGCAATTGAATGTACAGTTAACTTTACTATGATATTTCTACATTTCACTAGAAATAATTGCCAAGACTAAAGTACGCATATTCTATGAACCACTGAAACCTATATTGCCTAAGTTTACTATATTGCCATAAAGTCCCTCGATCATGAGCCATTAATCATTGCGGTGAGCGCGAATATAGTGAACAGCTTCGAAACCTGTTAGAGGCTGACAACCTATCCCACTAAATACTTTGACGGAATGCCTTTATGGTTAGTCGTATTTAGTCGCGATGCACTATATTTCAGAAAAATAGGAATTGGCAAATCACCTATTACATGAGGGCCAAACCCATCAGTACCCTGATGTGGACACCAGCCGTTTTACGGTACCTTGTTAACGTTTTGCGTGTCATGAAGCTTAGGGCAATATAACTTTATGAATATATATGTCCTCATATATATTGGGATACAACTGTATTTAGTAAACCACCACTCCACACTGATAGACTTCAGACTTTATACTATTGTTTTCACTATGTGTTTGGATTATGTATCCTGTACTTGGAACTTAACTGTTATTATATGTGACTTAGTTGTGTCTTCCAATAAAGACAACTCAATGCTTGGTATATCGTTACTTTTAAAAGTTGAACCATTATTTCATTTCGAGCGTATAACAACGTATCTCATTTTCATTTAAAACTTGAAACTTGTGATCATCTGAGTTCATAAATGATTTACTTGTGAATTTTTACCCAACGCAACTTGTTATTTACTTCAAGAAGTACTAGTATTAATTTCAACTATCACTGTACACCTCTTGAATTTATTGAAAGAAAGTCATTTTCTATTAAACTCCACGAACTCACCAACCATTGTGTTGACGTTTTAAGCATGTTTATCTCAGGTAATTAACGGAGCAGGACAAGGCACGGAGCGGGCATTATATACTCTGATAAACTACATAGTGTAAAATCAAATATGTCATTCCTCCCAAATTATCACACCATTTTAACGGGATGTTCAAAATCAGATAATTCACCTTTATAACAAATGTATGATTTTGAATGACATATAACTTTCAAAACGCCTCTTCCAGGCCATTTTCTGAAATTTTAATTTCGATCATCACCGTAACACCCTAATTACATTTCCGCTGCCACATAACAAATTAGGGGGTGTTACAACCCACAAAAAAAAGTCCTAAAAATCTAATATTTAAACAAACCCACTAAAACAGAAACCCTAAAATCTACCATACTTTTAATTTCAAAGACGGATTCTAATCATTCGTCAAAAACCCTAATTTTTCATAATTAATAGCAAAAAATTAAGATTCAGAAAATCATAAATACCTTTAAACATTCATCCGCCATTATAACAATGAGGATTTAGTGGGAAGCTGTGGGTATGTGTGTGTTTGTGTTTTGTGAAAAACGTGGGAGGTTCTGGAATGTATGGGAGTGGGTTGGAATATCATAACCGCGTTACTATAGACCTACAGTTACCTCACTCACAAAAACACTATAGATCCTTCGGTTCCGGAGCGGGTAAGGTTTGGCCGGACGGGTTTGTGCCGGTGCCGGTTTTGAGTCAGAGCAGGATCAATGAGAGAGGGAAGTGAGGCATCCGGGTAGACTTGGTGTTATTTTTTCCAGGGCTTGGCTAAACCAAACGGGCCTAGAAGCCTATTAGACCATTCCCTTTTTATACTTTAGTTATAATTTGCTAGCAACTTGCGAATTGAATTTATAATTTACACAACCTTTTTTTTAAACCGAAATTGATATTTTCAACTCATTTGCTACACATTTACGAATCGCAAGTCTTTTGCAACCGATTTGTGAAATCCATGGCTAGTTTTTAAAAATTAATTTTTTGAAAATTAGTTGTTCACTTTGGTTGATACAACAACAACAAAATCTAATCTCGCTAGAGCAGGGTAAGGGGGAGATGAGATGTAGACAGATCCTATTCCGTCATCAGGATAAACCCAACAGTAAAAAAAACTACTTCCGTAGTGTAATAACGTGCAAAAGAGCATTATACTATATACTAAAAACCAAGGAACAATGGTGCCAAAGCACTGTTGTTACAGTAGTTTCGCAATTTTCATTTTAGACCCTAAGATTATTGATCCATTGCAAAGTTAGTCCTTAACGGCCGTTACTTAACAGTCATTACTTAAATTTGCAACGGACTAATAACTTCAGGGACTGTTTCTGTGCAAATATTGAGCAGAAACAGCCCCTCAGGTTAACTTTTAATTTCAAAGTTAGTCCTTAACTTTGCAACATACCGACACTTTCATGGACTAAAATGGAAAATAACATCGCTACAGTGCAGAACAGTGCTTGTGCTTTCTACCGTGCAGAACAGTGTTTACTATTCATAGGAAACTGTAGTGAAAATGACGCGAATAGTCCCTCAGGTTATCTATAAATTACAAAGTTAGTCCTTAAGGACTAACTTTGCAAAATGTCGATAACTTTAGGGACTTTTTCTGAAAAAAATCATACTATTTTTAGAAATACTTTACGAAAATAGTACTTGCAGTTATCGATCTTTTGCATATTTAGTCCTTAATAACAAAAATAATTTTTAGACAATCGTTTCATTTCGAATTTAGATTAAACAGAATATTCTCACAGTAACGCGCGGACACCCGACACGTTTGAACCAAGAAAAGATCAAATCCGAAAGATTTAATATTTTTAATAAAGAAATGAAATATCATCCGCATTTATCCAATAACGTGTGGACCCAATCCAAATTCACATTCTCAAACCAAACCTAAAAAAAAAAACAAAAAAAAAAAAAACAAAATCCGAACAACCTCAAAAAAGCTGTCACTCAAACACCGAACACCAACACCAACACCAACACAATCATCCATCCATCCATCCATCTTGATGACTTAACAAAACACAAAACACAAAAACAAAACATGGGATCATCCTTATCTAATCTAACTGAATGTGGTCCAACAAATGGAGGAGGACCAGGACTAGGTGACATACCAGGTAGTTGTGTTGCTTGTGTTTTTTTATATCTTACACCACCTGAGATATGTAATTTAGCTCGTTTGAACCGCGCCTTTCGTGACGCGGCCTCTTCGGATGCCGTCTGGGATTCCAAGCTTCCAGATAACTATAAAGATCTGCTTCTTCTTTTGCCGCTTGATAAGTATAAGGATTTGTGTAAAAAAGATGTTTTTGCACTTCTGTCGAGGCCTGTTCCCTTTGATGATGGTACTAAGGTTGGTTATTCTATTTCTTTTTTGTGGGTTTATTTTATTTTTGTTTTTCTGAATTAGGGTTTTGTTAGGCAATTGGGTTATTTGATTTAAGCTTATATGTGGGCTTATGAGCTTATTTGATTTCGACTTATATTTCATAAACCTCAATTTTCTGGCTTATTTTGAGACTTATGGGCTTATATAAGTTTATCATATTATAAAAAAAAAACTTATATAAGCCCACAAGTCTCAAAATAAGCCGGAAAATTGAGGCTTATGAAATATAAGCCGAAACACAAATAAGCTCATAAGCCACATATAAGCCTAAACAAACACCCTCTGAACTAATGGCTAATTCCTAATTAAGGTACCATACTATCAAAATGATCAAAGAAAGGTATCCAACTTTCTTTTTTGTGCAATAACTTTTACATTGTAGACCTTCACATGTGTCTGATCATGTTATTGGATAATTTCACAATTTTGATAGTATGTAATCTTAATTAGGAATTCGCCTATACTGGATACATTTTTTTTTTGCAAAAAGACTTTTTTAATTGGTTGCTTAGGGGGGAATGTATATTATGATGGGTGAAACTAGGGTGGAAACAAGCCGAGCCGAGCTTGAGCCTGAGCCTGAGCCTGTCAGAGCTCGAGCTTGGCTCGTTTATATATATAAAGCTCGAGCTCGGGATCAAGCTTGTTTCGGGCTCCATATTTTGAGCTTGAGCTTGGCTCGTGAAATTTTTCACAAGCTCGAGCTCGACTAATTTATATGACATGTTGAAGTAAATAAAGTTCCAAATGAAACTCGGCTCGTTAGTTACATTAGGCTCGAGCTCGTTTATTGAATTATTTCTTTTAAGCTCGTTTATACATAGTTATATGTATAGACAATATATATACGTTTATATTTCTAGGGCTCGTTTAGGTTCCCGAGCCTAATCGATCCTTATATATAAAGCACGGGCTCGAGCTCGTTAGGCTCGGCTTGTTCGAGCTTTTTACCGATCCGATCCTGAGCTTTTCACGAGCAGTTTGGCTCGTTTCCACCCCTAGGTGAAATGAAGGCCTTAGCCTAGTGGTGGGGGCTTAGGATTCTTTAGTGGGGACCCAAGTTCAATCCACATGGGGTGCAACTTTGGGACTAGCTCTCATACGCGTAGGTGAGCTGGTTCTGGTTCGGGATGGGAGGACCTTACGAGAAAAAATAGTCATTTTTACTGTCACTTCACTTTCTTTAGCTTGGGGCTATGTGAGTATGAACATTGCCTTCCAGATATTGTTCTTAGAGCGGCATGTGTGTGCGGGTCAATGTTGCTGGTTAATAACGTTTTGTGATTATATTATGATGGGGTGAATCTATGATTGAAATTCGCGAGTCTTTAATACCATTTAATGCAAGCGTATTGTTAGTAGTGAAACATTGAACATATGTTAACTTTTGTTGAAACTTAAAGGGTCGTGTCTATCATCGCTAAAATTTTAGAGTCTGGCGTGACCTCAACAACCTTCTCATAAAAGGGGAGGGCTTTACCCAGTTTGTGTCTGTGTGGCGATGGCTCAAATGCCATGGATTAATTGGCCGAAAAGGTCGGAAACCATGGTTATCTAAATAATAAAAAGGAACTAACTGAAACCCAAATTAGCATAGGTGACACATTCATTATAATATGTAAATTTTGTTAATCGTAAAGATTGTAGAGCTAGATGGGAATTTGATCTGTATAACTGTAATTAGATTATATCATCAGCAACCAGAATGGAAAAGTGATATGAATTGTGTATCCTTCAGTGTCATAGAATGAGAAGTCATGGATTGCAAGTCTTATGGATAATATCAGAGTCATTCTAAATACACTTTTTCGAATACATCGTGATGTAGCTTGAGTTATAGTATGAATAATTCCAGGTTAGTTAATACGCTATCAAAACCGGGCCTTGGTTTGGTAGTTTAGTTTTTATCGCTGTTTTTGTTTTTTGGCAAGTGGTAACTATTTTCAATGTTTCAGCTTTCCTTGCATGTCAAAGTATTATGACTCATGTCTTAGTTAAAATGCATCTTTTTGAAAATTTGAATATTTGCAGGAAGTATGGCTGGATAAAGTTACTGGAAGAGTTTGCTTGTCGATCTCCACCAAGTCGATGTCAATTACTGGAATAGAAGATCGAAGATACTGGAATTGGGTTCATACCGAAGAATCCAGGTTGGATTCGAAACATATGCTTTTTTAGTTCACTATTTAAAATAATGCGAGTTATTATATGATAATCTAGGTTTGGAATCAGCCAAAAATATAACATTAAGAATTAGCAGCAGGTATCATTTGTTAAAACCCAATGTTTACTCCAAAGAAGGTTCTTTGGTATATAACTTTAACCTATAAAACAATCAAGCGAAATGAACCAAAAAGATGTTACAAACTTTTTCTGACAATGTGGTCTTCGTTGTAGCTCCCTTGACTTTTCAATTGTTAGGGCTAACTTGTATAGTTGCATTAGTAGTCAATTAATCTTTTTCTTCTAGTAGTTGCAACTTCCCCGGCCTTTTGAGTTTTGACTAACATGTTATCGACGTCTATGATATTGATGTTTGTCTTTATCATGGTTTAAAAAAAACGTTGTGAGGCGGCGCCTCGAGGCGCGCCTTGAGGCGATTCGGCCGGAAATCGTATATGAGGCGGCGCCTCTGGTGGTTTGCTTGGAACGTACGCCTCGATTGGGTGAGGCGGTGGTGAGGCGGCGAGGCGGCGAGGCGGGTACGAGGCGGATTATTCTTTTTTTTTGGGCGGGAAGAAGGTGGAGAAGAAGGTGGATCTGGTGGAAGGTGGAGAAGAAGGTGAAAGGCTGCATATGTTTAGGAGAGAGAAGTGATATAATTAATATATGGGTACCCTAAAACCTAAAAGGCCTGATGGATTTGTTTTTATTGGGCTTATTTAATTACAAATGGGCCAATTAAAAGTTTTATGTTAATTAAGAGTGGGTCTTACTCAAATATACAACTAAATGTATATATAATGTAAAATTTGCAACATTTATATAAAATATATAATTCAAAAATATTAAATAAAATAAAAAAATTAATAAAAAGTTTATAAAATATGTATATAAAATATATAAATACCTATTAAAACTTATATATATATATAATTTCTATATTTTTTTTAATTCCGCCTCGACCTTACGCCTCGGTCCGCCTCGAGGCTTACGCCTCTTGAGGCGGAGGGAAAACGCCTCGAAACTCGTTTCCGTACTTTTAAACTTTGGATGTTTGTCTTTATCAAGAATTTGTGCGTTTTGCTACTTATGGTGAAATTGAAGTGTTGTATTGCATCAGACCAAGCCACAAGGGGATTATCAAATATAGGAGACACTTGCATATTAGTTAGTAATTATCTCTTGGCAAAGGCTGCTGGGAAAGCCCCCTCCTGTTGCAACGGTGTGGGGCGTCAGAGGGGCCGCCACTTATAGCTAGCTTTAGTTTATGCCGTAAATGTTTGTGCTCTCGTTACGAATGACTCATTCTATTTTTTGCAACAACCCCTGCTTTTGGTAGATGTAGAGGCGCACCTAGGAAAGTGTGGGAATAGACCTACGTGTTGGCCAGTTTCGTAGCAGAGATAGGGACCCTGAAAGCATAGGATTCAGTTGTACCTTTATAGGAAATTCCTAACGCGAAAGAGGGATACTAATAAGCTGACAGCTCAAGTGAATTTGTTATTTGAAAATGGTTTAATTATAAAGATGTTGCTTTTATTTTCTGCGCATTCTAAATTTCTAATATTCACTGACACTTTGTTTAATGCTGGTGAAAGATGTAATAATGCTGTAAGGTATATACTAGTGGGGAAATGCCCCCGATGAAAGAGAGGGATGACTTCTTGTTGATTAGAAAAAGCATTATGAATTGTCTTTTATCTAGTTTATTTTATATCCTTTACTATATCACGACATGGATCGACATATAGTTTCTTCTTAGGGGCTGTTTATTTTTTGCTTAATGGTTTGTTTGGATACATTTCTTAATGTAGACAAAAAGTTATGTTGTTTCTTTTTTGCTTATTTCAAAGATAGTCTCTGGTTGTAGAAGCCCTCCAAAATACTCCATGTTTACTAAACATTTAATATGAGTGGGTACCTAAAATACCCTTATAATTAATCAATAGTTTTAGGTTAATTTAAATGTTTAGTTTCCACTTGTCATGAATTGATCGGCCCTGTTATTTTTATTTTGAAACAAATCTTCACAGTATATTAAAAACAGAAACAATATTTTCTACTATCTAATACGAATCTATTATTGTATTTTAATATCGGGTTCATCGAACCGGATCGAACCGAAATGAACCTACCCCCCTTCGAACCGGATTTTAGGGACCTAGCGAATTGCAAATTCGTACCGCGAATTCGAACCGGAGTGAACCCCGACTCAGGTGACTATGGTCCCATCCCTCCCAAGTCCCAAGTAAAGCTTCTTCACCAACTTTCACCGTCAGCACCTTCCTGCCGGAGAACACAAACACCGGTGAGCACCAATGGCTGGCGGTCCTCAACACTTATCCATCCATGTCGATGCGGCGATGCTCCGTCCCCATTGATGACCTTTACCACCAGCGCTCCTCCAATCTTTCCTGTCAATGCACATCTCGCCGGAATTCGTGTGATTACTGTTTCCCGCCAAAGTTCATGCTATTTAACTAAGGGTTAATACATACAGAAGTTACTAAAGTTTCCCAAATATTTGAATTAAGTTACTAAAGTTTTTTTTTTTTCAACCGGGTTACCCATGTGTACGGGTTGGTTAAATATGTTACTGAACTTTGTAAACGTTGACATTTGTTAGATTTTAAGTACAAAACGGTCCTTGTCGTTAGTCGGGCGTCACGGAATTAGTCCCTAGACCACAATTTCGGTTAGTTTGACCGTTTTTCTTACGTTTTCGTTCGTTTTCTTATGTTTTCATACGTTTTCGCCCATTTTCTTAACTTTTCACACATTAAGCGACCTTTTTCGAAATTAATTTTTTTTTAAAAATTAATTTTTTTTTGGAAATTAATTTTTTTTTGGAAATTAATTTTTTTTTGGAAATTAATTTTTTTTTCTTAAAAAAAAATTAATTTCGAAAAAAAAATTAATTTTTATAAAAAAATTAATTTTTCTAAAAAAATTAATTATTAATTTCGAAAAAAAGATTAATTTCGAAAAAGGTCGCTTAATGTGTGAAAAATTAAGAAAATGGGCGAAAACGTATGAAAACATAAGAAAACGAACGAAAACGTAAGAAAAACGGTCAAACTAACCGAAATAGTGGTCTAGGGACTAATTCCGTGACGCCCGACTAACGACAAGGACCGTTTTGTACTTAAAATCTAACAAATGTCAACGTTTACAAAGTTCAGTAAAATATTTAACAAACCCGTAAACATGGGTAACCCAGTTGAACAAAAAAAAACTTTAGTAACTTAATTCAAATTTTTGGGAAACTTTAGTAACTTCTGTATGTATTAACCCATTTAACTAATTGTTAGTATATGGCTTTTGTTTTCAAGAGTTTGTAAATTAAGTGATAAGAATTGATTACTAATGGGGAATCAAGTAATTCAAGTTACAGACCATGAGATAATGAAACCATTGAATTTCATTATCTTCTTGTTATATTCATTTACTGTCAATTGTTATTGACTTTTTGTAAATTTTATGTGGTATTTTTATTTAATGCTAAATGAAGACAAACTATTTATTCAGGAAAAAAAGGAAACAACTTTTGGTTACATTAACACAAACTCAAAACAGAACTCATTTTACAAACATACACATTCTACATATAGACCTTAATGCTTTAAAAAAAGAAACAGCCCCTTAGTACAGCTAAACACACGTAAGATAGTGACCTATAAAGAAAAAATATCTTTTTCTGAGGACTCATCCATTCATATTTTGCCTTATTATCTTTGATACGAACTAGAACAATGTGCCTACCTCTATTAGTTTCAGAATTTAACTAAACAACTTGTTGATTTTGGGAAATAAGAGATCGAGATAGGTCTTTGGAGCTGTGTGAAATCTTTTGAGTGAATCGGTGAAGTTATGTTTTTAGAAATGAGAGGCAACAGTTAATTAGATGTTATGAGTGAAGGTGGATCGTGGATCGACTGTGAGTACATGGAAACTAGTAGATATGATTTAGTGAGACAAACTTAGCGTCTCTCTGCCAAAGGTTGGTTCTTCTTGCCAGAATCCGTTTACCTCCCCATCTCCAAAGATGTGGAGGTAAACGAATTCTGGCAAGAGGAACCAAACTTTGGCAAAGAGGCGCTCTATAGCATTACTGAATTAACCATTGGTTCATTGTAATTAACTTTTCTGTGTGCAATCTGCTGTCATTGAAGGATTAGGATTATTAGCCATGGCTTTGTAGTTTCCTTGTTTTGTAAGTGTAGGAAACAGGTTCTCCAATGTAATAAGATACTTGTGTGGATTGGGTGTGTTTGCTTGTTCTCTTGGTGTACAAGTTTCTAAATGTATATCATTGTGTTCAAAAAGGAAAAATATTATTTTGCAAGAATTAGTTGAGGATTTTGTTATGTATGTCATTCACTTGTCACCTTTCCCTTTGTGTATAGTGATCAACTAATCAGTTTCATACCAGTTACAACAAAACTAATTATTTGATGGAAAACTAAGATTACTTATTTACTGTTCCTTTTTACCCTAAGGATTACCTTTTCTTTTCATCGGCAGTTGTATTACTAGAGAAAAATGTCTTAGGTCATTTTACATATTAGAAATTAGTTATAGTTAAATAATATTATGATGGTTGATAAAAAAAATTTCAACTTCTAAATTGTAATTTCTGTACTTTAACATGATATAAATATGTCTTTTGTTAATTTACCAATTAGTTTCTCAAATAATTAGACTTTAAAAGACTTGGAATTCAAGTAGCTGAAGACTGAAGAGTATCAAAACACCCTACTGCAACATAATGTTTGTTGCAGCTGATTATGTGATTCTTCTTGCTCAATTTCACATAATCGGTTTCAAACCACAAATCCAAACATGAGTATAGAAGTTCATGCCTATTTCAATAAGTTGTCAGCACTCTTTTTAAATTGTCAACACATGACTTTGTGCATTGTTTCTCTACTGAGAAATCAGTTAAAAACTTATGACATAAGCGGTACAATTAATCATGGTTTAAAGCGTAATCTCTAAAAATAAGTGATTCTTTCTTTGGATAGATTGTCTCTAAAGCTTCTCATCTGTTGTATTTTGCAATAGTTTATGGCTCAAGGTAAGGAGAATGATTCTGGTATTGCTTGCAGGTTTAATATCGTGGCATATCTGCAGCAAATATGGTGGTTTGAGGTTAGTGGATCCATTAAGTTCTCTCTGCCAGCAGACATATATACATTATCATTTAGAATACACTTGGGAAGATTTTCCAAAAGGTTAGGACGCCGTGTTTCGTATTTTGAACACACCCATGGATGGGACATAAAACCCGTAAGGTTTGACTTGTCAACATCCGATGGTCAAGAAGCATTTACAGAATGTTTTTTAGACGATTGTGCTGAAGATTATGCAAACGGAAACCACAAACGTGGTCGCTGGATAGACTACAAAGTGGGCGAGTTCATTGTAAACGAGTCTGATCCTGCAACTGAAGTGAGATTTTCGATGAAGCAGATAGATTGCACACACTCAAAAGGTGGAATATGTGTAGATGCTGTATATATAATCCCGAGCGATCTTAAACTGGGTAGAAGAAGGGCGTTGAATTAATTTGAGGTATATGATGTGTGTAGCTTTTAAAGTAATCGCTACATATTTCAGTGAGGAGATACAGCCTATACTATAATGGAGATTATTATCTTGATTGATTTTTTTAATTAGGTATGTGTGTCAA
This sequence comes from Artemisia tridentata subsp. tridentata, assembly GCA_021014915.2. Taxonomy (NCBI): domain Eukaryota; kingdom Viridiplantae; phylum Streptophyta; class Magnoliopsida; order Asterales; family Asteraceae; genus Artemisia; species Artemisia tridentata. The sequence continues at coordinate 71,777,710 of CP139503.1, forward strand.
TGTACATGAGTGATTGTTACAGAATTACAGATTGACGTGCTTATGATCCGATTTTGCTTTACAACTTATTTGGCAGCATTATTCCCATATCTTAGTTGAGTATTCTTTCCGGAGAAACTTAATATATTTTTGTAGTGGGGTAGTTATACTGATCTGCTTTCTTTCATTTCCATTCATACAACTGTAGGTCTATGACTAAGGGGCTGTTTCTTTTTTGCTTAATGAGCTTTTCGGTAACAATTCCATTCCCAAATAGTTTTGTTGTTTGTTTCTTTTTAGCTTGTTACAAAAGAATTGTCTTAATGTAAAAGGGTGTAAAAATACACCTCATCCCCATCCAGGATATGACAAATATATGAAATACCTTGAAAGACCCAACCCTCTTCTCACCCATTCAAATATTCCACTATAACCCAACCTTTCAATCCTCCATCTCCTTCCAGCCAACCCTTACCCCTTCCACCCGCCCATTCTAACATAGGCGTTCTGCCCGGCTGCCCCTTAGTCCCTTATCCACCGTTGTTCCTCCCTCCAACTGCATCACTTGTTTACCCATATCAGCTTCTCTCAATTTTTTTATTATTTGCTTCATTTTTTATTTTTCTGAAGTGGAGTTTCAAGAGTAACTAAGGGTGAAAAAATGGGTATGTGATAAAGATGGTGCAAACTTGTTGATTATTGTAGTTTTTCTATCTGAATAATCGATTATGAAAATCAAGATGGGTTCGTGTCACTTAGATTTGAGTTGTTGGTTGATTTTGTATCATTTCAAGCTTAGTAAACAATATATGAAGAATTAGTGTATTTGTTATGGTTTGAATCTACAAAAATTTGTTAGACTTCCAACTTGGTGCTTTTTATGAATAAATGTGTGAGATAGTCATATAATTTGTTTGTATTTGCTATTCAGCAAATAAAAGAAACACTATTTGTTTGTTTAGGACCAACTACAAAAAGATGCTTTTATGTAAAAAGACATCATATTCATAAAGAAAAAGAAGGAAAAAAAAAAAAACCTTGATTGTTTTTCAGTTAGAGATGGTAAAATGTTTTGGTTGGGTAAACGGGTCACAACGCTTATTTTTTTGTTATGTATTGAATTGATTGATCCTTTTGTCCGGAGCTAATAAAATTTCAGTTTCACTCTATCAAATAGTATAAACTTTGTATTATAAAAATATAATCTATTGCTCCTTTACAATATCACAACAACAATGCCTAATCCTGCGGAGCGAGGTATGATGTAAGACAGTTTCATCCTTACCAGAGGCTACCTCTTTATGAGAATGGATCTCTAATTTGAAGCACTGATAGCCAGGGGAATCATCAACACTGACTGAAAACACAGACGAAAATACAAATCTTGTGTACCCTGACTCTATGCAAGTGTTTCTTTGACTCCATATTCATGGAAGTCCACCATAAGGACTTGGCCAAACCTTTTTCCCAGAGCTAAAATAACCAAACTACAGAACTTAGTACAACTTTCACTACATGAATAACAACTTACTACACAACATTTGCTCTCTCCAGCAATTCTAGCTCTACGAACAGGATATCCATGCGTTTTTACCCTTGTGCATTATTTTTTACCATCTGTTAGATGCTCTTTTTTGGAGTCCTTTCATAACAAGTCTCACTTAGCCAAATATGTTGAAAGGTCACTATTAAACAAAGTATCCAACATACATTTGAATATCACTGTTGAATCAATATCACACATGTGCCGAGCTGTAGGGGTTGGCAGATGCAATGAATATATGGTGGGTTAGGGTGATAAATATATGTAAAGGGTACTGCAGTTGCAAAATAATAGTTGTATATGGGATGTTGGGATGATATGTTCAATAATGGTGGTACTGGTACTAGTGTGATGATGAAGTATAGAGCTATAAATTCTGATCTGTGATAGTAAAACTAGGTTCGGCAGTAATGCATCATCGTCGCCATCATCATCATTACATCATCACATCATCATAGTGCTCTACCCGTTTCTAACACCACCCTCTTTATATATGCAAATGGTCTTTGTAGTTTGTCGAAAATTTCACCTATCGTCCCTCAAACTTAAAAGTTGCATATATCGTCCCTATCGCCTCAAAAGAATAACACTCGTGGTCCTTAAAAGGACCACGAGTGTTATTCTTTGGAACTTAAAAAAATTTCACCTATCGTCCCTAAAAGGACCACGAGTGTTATTCTTTGGAGGTGATAGGAACGATATATGCAACTTTTAAGTTTGAGGGACGATAGGTGAAATTTTCGACAAACCACAGTGACCATTTATGTAATTTACTCTATTATATAGACCTACTCCATTCATATTTTGACAAATGTTATACTCTCATTCTCTCTAATCATTACCCACTAATTAATTTTTCACTTTCACTAATCGCATTTGTAGTTCTATCTTTAAGTCCATTAGTTAGGCCTACAAAATCAATTTTCATTCATCATGCATATATGTTAATATGTATAAGGGGTATTCTTTAAAAAAAAGTACGCAACTATACGTGAAAACCGGTTTTACGTAGTGAACTAAAAATTTTCCCAAAATTTTACCTAAACTCCACAAAACCCCCTCAAAAATGCATTCATTGACCAATTGAGCCGGTAACAAGTTTTTATAACAAATACTAATTATCTTTAATTCCAACCTGGAATTACACGACAGATATCCTCTTCCCCACCACAAGCCTCCATCAAAACTGCACACGCCCATTATAGTACGAGGTTGTTGTATGAGGATCCAATATTTTAATCCCATATTTTAATCCAACCTTATCCTAAGTTTACCCCACACAATCTTATTTTAACGTCACTTTCAATAACTGGTCCAAACCCTAATTGCTAAGCAGGTTAAATTCAGTCAATTGATTGATGCATTCCACAATTAGAGGGGACATAAGGTATATTCCTTATTTATTTTAACATCTTCTTACCCATTTGAATTAAATTAACTGAAAATATTTTTTTTTTTGGTTTCCAAAAGTTAGTGTATATAGGCTTAATTTTTGTTATATTTTCTAACAGGTGGGATATGATGGACATACCACTTGATGTGGTTTTCAAAATACACTACAATGGTGTGTTTATGTTTGACCCTTTAAGGTATGATTATGGTAGGGAGTTAGTAATGGAGGCCTCATCGAATGATAGGATCATGTTTAGTCCACTGTTAGACTTGTTAGTTGCCAAGGTGAAGCAAAATATATGGGCATTGTATTACTGCATTCCTGGACTAGATATTGATAGTGGGGGCTTGAAAATAATAGAAAGGGATGTAGATGTCCATGCATTGTATGATCATGCTAAACGCCATAAGGTGGTTCAACTTTTTCTTGCTCATTCCCCCCAAAATTTGGCACCTTATTACCACCAGAATTTGTGTTTAGATAGCTCAGACTCAGAAGTTACATCCAAAAAAAGGCAACATGATAAGCTTAAAAAGGATGCAGCTGAATTGTCTGTTGATGAGTTGATTGCCTGGGCTGAGGAAGAAGAACATAGTCCATACCTTAGGTCTTCTCCCCCGTTTAAGAATAGGCCTCTTAGAAAAGACTTTGAGGGAAAGGTTACGTTCACTAGAGTGTGGAATCATGAAGATGAGCATGCTTATGATTACCCATTCCTCACTGAGGATGAGGTGTATAAGGAGTACGGTGTTGAAGTGGATAAGATTCCGGACTATGTAGTTATGGAGGATAGGCAGAACAACAATGAGGTTGAACCTGATATCGTTATGGAGGATAGGCAGGAGAACAATGGCGTTGAAGATGCTGATTTTCAGCAAAAAGATCCAAGTGTTGAGGTTGTCGCGAATATGGCTGAACAGGATAACCATGATCAGGATGCTTCACATGAGAACATTGATGAAGTTGTGCTTGCTAGGCAAAAGAAATTAGATAAGGGTAAATCTGTAATGACAGCAAAGGACAAGCCAAAATCAAAGTCTACAAATAACGTACGTCGGGGTACTGGTATAAACATTAGGGAGAACAACAACCCGGTGGCCTCAGAAACTGATAGTGAAGAGAATGTTGATACGAGTGATAACGACTCTTCTGGGTACGAGTCTTACGAGTCGTCTGTTGAGTCGGATAAGTCTTATGATTACTTAAGTAATGGGGAAGACGAGGTAATTCAGTTGAGAAAGCGATACTTCGAGCGGAAACATACTACTGCTGATGATGAAGATGCGGAAGAGGCACATCAGGATGAGTCTTGTGATGACTCTGAGTCTTCTGCTTCTTATAATTTAGGGCCGTTAGTAAAGGAGCATGAGAAGCACATGGCATCTTTATTGAAGAAGTTAAGAGGTAACGGAGTGGGGTTAACAGACCCATTTGCGGCTGTGGAGAATTCCAAAAACGATGACAAGTACCCTATTCATGATGACCAAACTCATTGGAGATTGAAGAAACCCAAGGTACGTATCACACATTTTCTATTTATCTTATGCGTACCAACTTGATTATGCCTATCTTATAAACTTCTGACTGTAATTTTTTGTTATCTTGTACTCACAGCTTGGGGAGAAGTACGCAAATGCCAACAGTTTTAAAGAGTGCCTTACTCATTATGCGTTGGCAAACGGGTACTCACTATGGCTAGAGCGGACCAAAAAAAAGATGTCATAGCAAGGTGTGGACAACGGAAAGAGAAGCTCAGGGATCCAAGTAAGGGAAAAAGGGCAAATTTCAAGAAGTGGCCTTCTGAGAAAGCGTGCAACAAGGATTGCCCTTGGAGATGTTTCGGAAGGATGGTGCCTGATGAAGCGAAAAGTGTACCGCTTTTAAGGGGTCATTTAAGCCCTAAATCGTATTTATTTGATCAAATATTGCCCTAAATCGTTCCTTTTGTCATTTTAGGTACTTTTGAGGAGAAATCTGGAAAAGGAGGCATTTTGGACGTTTTTGGAGCATAAAAGTGAAGAAAACGGCAAAGTCTCAAAATTGTGCTGAAAGTCACCTTTGACGGCGTCAACATTAACTCCAGACGGCGTCATGCCTTGGCAAGAAAAGTTGGATGTGAAATTTACTCATGACGGGCCAGTGAGTTTGCATGAGAATTCTGACGGCGTCACGCTTTAACTAAATCAAGGGCGTCACGGCTTAAATCAAAGAGGGACAGCGTCACGTTATAGGTCCGACGGCGTCAAGCCTTGATAAGCCAGAATGGATTTTTGAAGAGCTAAAGAGGGACGGCGTCAAGAAGGTCACCCGGGAACCCTAAAAGCGGCGAGGTGACGGCGTCACAATGCATAAGGTGACGCCGTCAGATGTCAAAGTCTATATATAGTTTTCTAATTTTTTGTCATTAGGAGAGAGCTTAGTGTGTGGAATTTTGGGATAAAACCCTAAGACGATTTTAGCTACTTTTTCAGGGCTTCTTGCCTTGAGATCTTCCATGTTTCATTGAAAGATAAGTTATCAATTAATCATTCAATATGTCTATGTGTTGTTTGATTCTATCTTATGCTTGTCTTTTGTTTAACATGTTAGGCTAATTTTATCTTGTGTTTGCTTAGATCTAATGAAACCTAGCTATTGATTATTGGTTGTTAGTGTGTTGTTAGTTGTATTGGATGATTGTTTATCTATGTTAGGCTTAAGAAAACTGGCTAACTTCCTATTCGGTAACTTGCTTGAACGTCTTAAGAAACATGAACCAAACGCGTACTAAAGGTTTTTATGGTTGTATTTAATGCACAAGCGAATTCTAGTGATCCCATGTTAGGAGCTTCCTAGCCGGCTCGACATAGGAGTGAAGTAGGAGCTTGTAGAGTTTGGGGAAGTAAGTACGCCACCCCACGAATGGTATTAAGGAATACACCCGTCATCCACGCGACTAATATACACTAATTAACCGGTAAAAGATAGTTAGGGAGTAAGGAAATCTAAGTAAACACATTTCTCCACACATAAGTTTCTCACCACTTTTCATTTTTGTTATTTTATTTTATTTGCATTTGTAGTAATTTGGGTTAGTTGACTAGCAACTAATTCCGCCCACTCCTTCAAAACCCGAGATTTTACTTGCTTTCATAAAATATAAAAACATAAAAAAAGAATCTTCCTCAACCCTTAGACCTAATTAGAGTAGCCTTTCACACTTAACGAACACTATTCCCTGTGGAGAACGATCAATCCCCCGTACTTACCACTACACTATACTACATCGGTCAGGTACACTGCCTGGTGGGGTTGTAAGCCTCTTGAGATCCCTCGAGAGGTAAAACCTGTTGTAAGGTTGCAAAACCCACGCATCAAGTTTTTGGCGCCGCTGCCGGGGAATAGTTATTGTTTAGGTTGAATTTTTATTTCTATTAGGTCTACTCACTAGATTCCTTTCTAGTGAGATTTTTATTTTATTTTTCTAGGTTTTCTTTAGTCTATCTTATTTCTTTGTGTGTTTGTTCGTAATTTCCATTGACTCTTCCGTTCACCATTATGGAGAACGCGAATCCACCATACTACCAACCACGTAATTCACCCACTCCATATGACATCTTGATGTTTAAACAACATAAAGATGAACCTCTCTATGATGCATGGACTCGTTTTAAATATTTACTCCAAAAAGTCCCTCATCATAACTTCGATTTTTGGTCCCTAACTCAATTCTTTTACAATCATGTCGACCGACAAGCCCAAAGGTACATTTACCATATTGCCGGCAGGGATATTAGGGAATTAAGTGCTGAGAAAGCATGGGAAGCTATTGAAGAGTGTGCCCAATATTATTATATAGTAGACAACCCAACAAACGTTAGTACAAGTCAATTGACCACAAAATTCGAGGATCATGAAACAAGTTTGTTTGGGGATGAATATGTTAGTGTTGAGATACCTAAGTGGTTGTCATGTAATGCCATAGTACAAAACAAACACATAGGTGACCTTGATGTGATGGAGGATTTAGCCAAACATGATCACATTGATCAAAAAGACCTAGGTTTTATGATCGATGATGATGAATCTCAAGAAACACATGATGAATCTTTTGGGAAATTTGAATATAGCAGTCATAATATTGAGGATGATCCTTATGATTCGGATATAGAAGTTAAGATGCCTAGAGAAGCACTTGAGATACTTGGGAAAATGTTAGGGTTAGATCCTACTAAAACACATGATGAAGATATAGGTGATCTTGACATAAGGAATGATGAGGTAAGTAACATAAGCCCACCAAGTACCCCACAAGTCCTACCATCATTTGAGGCACACACACCACCCGTGACTTACCCGGAAGAAGTTGAGGAGACTATAGGAACCCCAATAGAGGTAGAGCCCTTGGACCAAACACAACTAGAAGAAATAGGTTTGAATGCTTTTAGTGATCACAACCTTTCTTTTAGTTCTATGGAAGTTCCTAGTTTTGATGAGCCGGAGCCTCAACCAAAACCATTACCTAATCTTCCATCCTTGGATGAAAATTTAGGAATTAAATTAGGACCCGACCCACCCATCAAACCATATAGTCCGGGTAGTTTTATGTTGAAGGTAGTAGACTCTAAGCCTTGTAGAGAGGAAGCTAACATAGGAGTGAACCATAACCTTACATACTTATATCACCCATTCATGATTGATCATAAGAAACATTATGGGTTTAAACCGGGTTTATTAGGTCAAGATGGATTCCCAACTAGGAATCTCTCGAAGTTGATAGAAGATGATCCCTTTTTAGGAGAAAACTTTAATTCACCCATTGACCAAAGTGAACTAGGCAAGGTTATGATGAAAGAAGCACATCCCTTTGAGCATATAATTCATCCACCACTCTTTCCTCACGTGGCATACTCCTACCGAGCTGGTGTGTATCGCTACTATCACCCGCACTTAATCCTAAGTGTAAGGAAAACCTCCCCTATTTCCGTTAAATAAGGGTAGAGTCAGGCTCGTGACTCGAACAAAAACAAGCGCTCTTGGGAGGCAGCCCAAGCTTTATTTGTTTTATTTGCGTTGTGTGTTTATTTATTTGTTTGTTTGATTTTATTTGTTTCCGTATGTGTGTTTAATTTTTATTCTTATTGATTCATGTTCAAAACTAATTTGTGAAAATGCTTTATGTTGTTTTTAACTTCGTCTTAACTACATATAAAGGTATTTTGCAAAAGATAAGTGTAAGGGAAAATCTAAATCGGTTTATTAGAACACAAATAAACATGAATCGTAATAATAATAAATTAACATACATATCCGTATTTGTTTGAGTCAAATGCTTGTATCGAGTCATAATGATGTTTTGCAGGATTTCCAGGAAGTAAGGTAAAGGTTTTTCCAGAAATTTTCCGGAAACTTAAAATGAGAATTTTTGTCAGGTCATTTCTGACGGCGTCAGGGGTTATAACCTGACGGCGTCAGATTTAATTTTCAGAAATTTTTGAAATTTTTGTTTTTAAAAAGTTTTTATTAAAATCTCCAACTTATAATCTCCAGGAATCTGCAAAGTTATCATTCCACAAGCATTATATCCTTATATATAGATTTTATCCCGCCGATGTTATGCAGGTTTTCGTGTTTGTTTTCTCAGGTTCAACAGGTTATTTTGGACAAGGAAATGTTTTGAATCAAGCTTATGGCGATGCATTAGTCATGGAGCTTCAACATTCTCTTTGGAGGAAGATTTAACCGTGTAATTTCATTATCCAACGAGCGAATCAGGGGAGTATTTGATTTCATTCTTTTACTTTATGCTTTTACATCTTGTTATTTGAACATTAGGGACAATGTTCATCTTAAGTGTAAGGGGGGGTAAAAGTACGATTTTAGAGAATACAATTGCGTTTGATTTTTGTTTGTTTAATAGTAGATGTGTAATAAAACTGAGAGAAATACTTGTTAAGGTAATTTTAGTGCCAAATTTAAAATTTTTTACAACATATAGGAGTAAAACTTTGATCTTAATAAGCGTCTCACGGATAGGAGTTATATGACTAGCACAAAAACCGTACCACTAAACAATTTTCCACCCCCAAATATGTGAGGTTCGCCCCTAGAATTGGTAGGAAAAGCATTTATGCTATGATGTGTGTACCGGTAGCACTTAGATTCTAGAACTTGCGTTAGGACCATTCCGAGGCCACAAGTGAGACTACATTCGTGTAGTTAGATTTACTACATGATAAGAGGCATTAGGATTAACCCATTGTTTTTACACCTGTGTTTTTGTTATAATTACGTTGGCTACATTGGTCAAGTAATTCTCCCACACCCTTTGCGTTGTACTCATTTTTAGTACACGATACCCCTAGTACACCCCTCAGAGCCTATCTTTTCGTTTCGACCTTTAAGCATTTTACTTAAAGGAAGAATTTGTTACACCCCACTTAAATGTACACCCAAATCGCCTTAGCCTACCTTGTATGCACTCATCTTTAGTGCATTATTGTGACAACATTTGTTTAAACCCAAGTTAATTATCTAATTGATTACATGGTTGCTAAGTCGAGTCATATCCTTGTACATATTGTTTTGGGACGATTGGGACTCATGGGTAAAGTACTAGTGTAATGGAGTAATGGGGAAGAACATCGTTTATTACCCCCATATGTGCTAAATGTTTTAAAAGTACTCCAAGTTTTTCAATTATCTTAATTCGAGTCATTAGAATAGTCATTTGTAAAGTTATATAAAAGTTCAAGTGTAAGGGGATGCAACGCCCCTATGATGTATTATTTTGGATGGTAGGGTAAAAGTGTATGCAAAAAAAAAAAAAAAAAAAAAAAAAAAAAAAAAAAAAAAAAAAAAAAAAAAATTTCAAGAAAAATACAAAAAAATGAGAAAAAGAAAAATAGAAAAAACATACGGACTACCATCCCGTTTTATTTTATGTTTATTTTATGTTTATGTTTTGTTATTTTCTTTCATTAGCTTAAGATCGAGTCTAGTCTTGGCTTAGCAACATTGTATAGTACATGTAATTGATCAAGATCTTTAACTCGCCACCAGTAAAATATCCCGTATCCAACAAAACCGTGTTTTCCTTTTCCCTACACCTAACGTTATAACCCATTTAAAAGCCCTCTTTGATAGTTTATCTTAGGTGCTTACGCCTAGTGGAGGAGGTTTTCGATCCTTTCCCAAGCCTATGGTAATCTATTTGCTATGACAGGTAGTGAGAGATATTTTCCGTTTTCATTTATGAGATTTATTTTGATGACACTTGAGAGATGTGAGTATCTAAACACTACTTGTGAGGTGCTAGTATGTAATCTCCGTGCTTATTATGATTGAAGTGGAACGATTATTTGTTGTAATTACTTTTATGTTTGCATTAAATGACCCCTAACTTGTATTTTGATTAGAATAAAAGCGCATTTGCTTGAGGACAAGCAAATCTCAAGTGTAAGGGTATTTGATGAAGCGAAAAGTGTACCGCTTTTAAGGGGTCATTTAAGCCCTAAATCGTATTTATTTGATCAAATATTGCCCTAAATCGTTCCTTTTGTCATTTTAGGTACTTTTGAGGAGAAATCTGGAAAAGGAGGCATTTTGGACGTTTTTGGAGCATAAAAGTGAAGAAAACGGCAAAGTCTCAAAATTGTGCTGAAAGTCACCTTTGACGGCGTCAACATTAACTCCAGACGGCGTCATGCCTTGGCAAGAAAAGTTGGATGTGAAATTTACTCATGACGGGCCAGTGAGTTTGCATGAGAATTCTGACGGCGTCACGCTTTAACTAAATCAAGGGCGTCACGGCTTAAATCAAAGAGGGACGGCGTCACGTTATAGGTCCGACGGCGTCAAGCCTTGATAAGCCAGAATGGATTTTTGAAGAGCTAAAGAGGGACGGCGTCAAGAAGGTCACCCGGGAACCCTAAAAGCGGCGAGGTGACGGCGTCACAATGCATAAGGTGACGCCGTCAGATGTCAAAGTCTATATATAGTTTTCTAATTTTTTGTCATTAGGAGAGAGCTTAGTGTGTGGAATTTTGGGATAAAACCCTAAGACGATTTTAGCTACTTTTTCAGGGCTTCTTGCCTTGAGATCTTCCATGTTTCATTGAAAGATAAGTTATCAATTAATCATTCAATATGTCTATGTGTTGTTTGATTCTATCTTATGCTTGTCTTTTGTTTAACATGTTAGGCTAATTTTATCTTGTGTTTGCTTAGATCTAATGAAACCTAGCTATTGATTATTGGTTGTTAGTGTGTTGTTAGTTGTATTGGATGATTGTTTATCTATGTTAGGCTTAAGAAAACTGGCTAACTTCCTATTCGGTAACTTGCTTGAACGTCTTAAGAAACATGAACCAAACGCGTACTAAAGGTTTTTATGGTTGTATTTAATGCACAAGCGAATTCTAGTGATCCCATGTTAGGAGCTTCCTAGCCGGCTCGACATAGGAGTGAAGTAGGAGCTTGTAGAGTTTGGGGAAGTAAGTACGCCACCCCACGAATGGTATTAAGGAATACACCCGTCATCCACGCGACTAATATACACTAATTAACCGGTAAAAGATAGTTAGGGAGTAAGGAAATCTAAGTAAACACATTTCTCCACACATAAGTTTCTCACCACTTTTCATTTTTGTTATTTTATTTTATTTGCATTTGTAGTAATTTGGGTTAGTTGACTAGCAACTAATTCCGCCCACTCCTTCAAAACCCGAGATTTTACTTGCTTTCATAAAATATAAAAACATAAAAAAAGAATCTTCCTCAACCCTTAGACCTAATTAGAGTAGCCTTTCACACCTAACGAACACTATTCCCTGTGGAGAACGATCAATCCCCCGTACTTACCACTACACTATACTACATCGGTCAGGTACACTGCCTGGTGGGGTTGTAAGCCTCTTGAGATCCCTCGAGAGGTAAAACCTGTTGTAAGGTTGCAAAACCCACGCATCAATGGTGCCAGGCGAAGCTACATTTCAGGTTATATCTTTACGTGATACCCACACTTGTGTAAGAAATTTTGAATTTGGGAGGCTAGTTACTTTTAAATGGCTAGGTAGGGCATTTGGTGATAAGATTAGGATGAATCCTAAAATCACTATCAATGAAATAAGAGAACTAGTATTTAAGAAATACAAATGCAAAGTAACTCGTGCCCAATGTGAGAACGCTAAGGTATTTGCATTGAACGAAATAGATGCAACTATCCAAGATCATTATGGTATGCTTAGGTCATACGCAAGGGCGTTACTAGACTCAAACCCAGGGAGTACAGTCAAAATTGGTGTGACAGTCAATCCGGATGAGAAGACTTATTTCGATAGAATGTATGTATGTTTCCAAGGTTTGAAGGAAGGTTAGAAGTTAGGTTGTCCTAGGATTGTAGCCTTAGATGGTTGTTTCTTAAAGAAACCAAACCATGGGGAGATATTGACGACAGTAGGTAGGGATGGGAATAACCATATATTCCCCGTGGCATGGGCTGTTGTATCAGTCGAGAACAAAGACAACTGGAGCTGGTTTTTGAGCTTATTGGGAGACGACTTGGAGATACCAAATGGACATGGTCTTGCACTAATGTCTGACCAGCACAAGGTACGTCTTTTTTGTAAAATTTTAGCATGTAATATTGTAAAAATATCTTGTAAAATTTAATAAATCTTGTAAACTTCATACATTGTGTCTTATATATTGAATGTAATGTAATATGTGTTTAAACTTTTCTCGTAGGGGTTGATTGAAGCCGTGAAGGAAATTATGCCACTTTCAGAGCACCGACAATGTGCTCGCCATATATACGAAGGCTTTAGAAAACAATTCAGCGGTGTCGAGTTTAGAGGTCTCTTCTGGGCAGCTTCAAAATCCTCATACCCACAACAACATAAGAAGATTATGGAAAAAATCAAGAAAGCCAATCCTAAAGCATTCGACTATTTGGAGAAAAAAGATCCTAAGACCTGGTCAAGAGCGTTTTTCAGGGAAGGCGTATGTTATGAAGCAGTGGAGAATGGTTTTAGCGAATGCTTCAACTCAGTTTTGGTTAGTGTCAGACACAAACCAATAATAACAATGTTGGAGTCAATTCGAGTGATCGTAATGGAGAGAATGAATACTATGCGATTATTGATGGAAAAGTGGACCGGTGATATATGTCCAAACATTCAGAAGATTTTGGAATTGTCTAAGATCAACAAAGGTACAACTATCCCGTGAGTAACTTATTTTTTTTTTAGCAATAGAATAATCTGTTTAACTCATTGCTTTGTAGGTTTTGGCATGTAATACCAAGTGGTGAGAACAAATTTGAAGTTAGGAAGGGTTGTGACGCTTTCAAGGTTGATGAGCCGAATAGGAAATGCTCATGTCGAATGTGGCAGCTTTCAGGTTTGCCTTGTACCCACGCCATAGCGTCTATCTTTAAATTAAATAAAATGGTTGAGGAGTACGTGCCAGATTGTTTTAGGAAGGCTAGGTATATGTTGACTTACAGCCAATACATGCAACCTGTTGACAACATTGACTTTTGGCCCGATTGTAGTAACCTTTCTAGGATTTTGGGTCCCATTAGAAAGCCAATGCCCGGTAGGCCTAAGAGAAAGAGGGTCAGGGCAAGCCATGAACCATCGGGAACTAGTGGTAGTAGGATTAGTAAGGTTGGTGTTGCAATGAGTTGTAGGAATTGTGGCCAAACTGGGCATAACAAAGCAGGGTGTCATAAAGAACCAACACCTTCAGTCCCTAAACCAAAGGGAAAACCAGGAAGGCCGAAAAAGAAACAGACCGTTGAGCCTAGTTTAGTTGATGAGGAGGATATCCCTACCTTTGTAAACAATGAGATTAATGAGTTTGAGATGGGAGAAAGAAATATGAGGGGGAGGTTTAATGATGGAAGAGTGTTTTTTATGGGAAAAATGACTAACAAGACACGTAGGGGTCGTAAGACAGGTCATGTAAAGATGAGAGGAGGGAAAACTAGATCTGGTAGACTTGTACCAGCTGAGAGGGTAACTAGGATAGGAACTTGGTTGGCTACGGATGGTGCACCCTCAGATACCATTGAGGATCAACAAGAATTCAATGCATCAGTTCCGCCCACAACCCAAACAGATACAAACCCAGAAAACATAGCAGGTACACATTTTTTACATTACAAATGTAACTGTTTTATCCATGTAATGTAGAATTGATGTGTGAATTTATTTAAGTTACTAGTATTTTGATAGGAGGTTTCTTTAAGACATGAATTGAGAAAACAACAGCGGATTAATGTTAGAGATACTAACACAGTAATAGTGTATACCTTTAATGTTAGAATACAAATACCAACTGTTTGGTGGAGCCGTTGGAGTGAGCAGGAATGTTATAACAAGGTCTAGGAAAGCGGCGCAAGCTGACATTGTTGAAACAAGAATATTGAAGCCTGGGAAAGAAAGCAAATCATTAAATAAAGGAACGACATCATCAAAGACAAGTGTAGCTCATCAGCCAGAAAGAACATCAACTGGTATGGGAAGAAGAGGAGGTAGTACATCAGGAGGACCACAATAAGCAAGAGCAACTAGGGCAACAAGATCAGAGATTCCAAGACCAACTACAGCCAAACCAAGTGCACCTCAACAAACAAGCTGGCCAGACGTACCAAGAGCAACTGGATCAACAAGACCTCAAGAAGCAAGGCATACTCCAAGAAAGAAATCCATTGCCAGGAAATCAAGGTCACTTGCACATCAAATGACACCACCAAGGATGAGTAAAAGAGTTCTACAGAAGAAACTGTCAAAACCTGTAACTGGACCAGGTTCACGTATCGACAACGAAATAGTACTTGACTAGTAACACTTACAATCAACTAAGACTGCACATATTTTGTTTAACTGTTGTATGTGCTTAAAAAGAAAAGGTAGAATGATAATTATGTGTAATTAAGCTGCCCTATTTTGTCCACAAAAGGGCGTAATGTAGTTAGGTTATGAAAGTACAATAGTGCAGCAACTATTGCCACTATTGTGACGTGTAAGATATGTAAAGTAGTGCTGCAATTTATGCCACTACGAAGCCCTATTTTGTACACAGAAGGGCTATGTACAGAAAGTTAGAAGGATGTGTTCTTCTTGTAACATAGTAACCTGCATTGCAGAAACTATTTATGTTATGAATGAACATAAGTTGATATAAGAATTTGTCATTGTATTTATGCGTTCAGAAGGATGTGACCCCAAGTTTGGTTCACTCAAGTTGTACAGGTTTGCTTCACTCAGGTTTGCTTGAATGTGTTGTTCAAACAAAAAAAACACCATAGCAGCACATAATGCAGCACATACTGGTTGCATATGTTAACCTACATGGTATTGGATAATTGGCAAAACACACAAACAAAAACAAGGCCATGGCAGTTACAAACAAACAAATACCACCTATGGTAAACATTGAATAACAGAATATAAGTTACCATTCATCAAATACAACCAACAAAATGGTGCATTACATTGCTTTAGTAGTTCATACTAGTGAATCATTAGTTCATTCAAGAACATTAGCTACTTAACAAATTCAAGATCACTACTTCATACTAAATTACATCAACAACTACTTTCTAATGGAGAGCACAATAACATAGGCCACCAAAACCATCAGGACAATGATCAAAGAAGTGGAACCAAGCAACAGAATGTCATACACTTTACCTTTCACCTTTAACTCCTTCAAATCTTTGTAAATGACTTCCATGGGTATTTCACATGTTGAGTTGTTTGCAACTTGGTTTTCAGCATAATCTTGGTGGGTAAAGCTGTCTAGCTTGCACTCCAAAAGCTGGTTGTCCTTATACATTTTGAACACAAGGTCCTAGTAGTATTTTGAAGGTAATTCATCATCAAGAAATCCATAAACATCACATTTTTTTCCCTTATTCTATGACAATATATCCAGTAAAGAAAATTCAATAAGAAGAAATAGAAACTAGTTATCAATATGCATAAAAGTTGGAAACTTACACGTGTGGGACATCCTTTGAATATTCGACCAGGATTCTCAGGAGTCCAAGCAACTTGTTCATAGATTGGGAAGTTACAACTGCAATGAGTCATACGAGCAATTTCTTCTTTGGTATATCTCCTTCTATAATAACGACATGTTGAAGTAGATGAATACATTACAACAATTTAATTGTAACCTCATTCTTGTCAATTGTTGTGATTGCCAGAAAATTAATTAGGGTTCATGTTGAGTGAAGAAGAAGAGGGAAAGAGGGAAAAGTGGGGTTAGGGGTATTTGTATTATATAATTGTACACGTGGAATGTAGGAAAAAAAATAATATATATGCCAAACTGGCAACAACCGGATGATGTGGAGAAAACGGGCTGCAAAGGTCATTTAATGCGTTTTTAAGGGGTTTTGTGGAGTTTAGGTAAAATTTTGGAAAAAAATTTAGTTCACTACGTCAAACCGGTTTTCACGTATAGTTGCGTACTTTTTTTAAAGAATACCCCTATGTATAAAGTGTGATATATATGTTTCAATTTAAGTAGTAACAACTAAGTTGTTAATATCCACATGTATTCTCCCAACATTAGTTGCGACTCATTATGGACCGTTTCTACATTGTCTTTTTATTAAAGCCTTATTGGTGTTTGATTTCTTTAATGTCTTTGAATTTAAAATTCATTACAAAGAAAATGACAATTTTTGTGAAAACCATTCCTTCTTTGATGTACTCTTCTTATCTTAACCATTATTCTCTATTTTCATTTCATTTTGTTTCTTTTGCCGTCACACACTACACACCACTTGATGGGATCAACCCGCCATGACACTCGGCGACTCACTAGAGCTGCCAAGTAGATGTTGTTCATATTGATTATTTTAATCCAAGAAACATGTAATCATAAATTAATAACATAAAACATAACAATAAAACTTACTTGATGTCGAGAGACGAGATCATCATGAACAAAAGGACACATGTAGGACGAAGATCTTATACTTAATCCTCTCCTCTTAGTGATGGATCGTAATATTTGTGTGTGTTGTTATGGGATGGAATAAGCCCTTACTTACAAGAGATGTCAAATATGAATTAACTCCTAATTAGGTTATAATTATGTAATCGTTATCATAATTTATTATCTATACATTATCTCTTAAGGAAATTGGATCTTCCATTAAGATACAATGTTTTACTGAGTTTCATTATAGTAACTAAATATTATTAATTACTCTTAATATTACCGATATAATTCAATAACAAATACAATAATGCATTAAATAAAAGTCACAAATCGGGAAAGTCCATTTTACCACATGTATGTCAAGCTGTCCAGATTTGGTGTTGTGTTTATCATTCAATAATGAACACGATACTTGTGGGATGAAACTCCAAGCAACCAAAGTAGATTGCCTCTTTGATTAGTCACACTAAACCTCAATCAACATCATAAGGATGCTAGTCCTTAATCAAGTATTCTCTACATCTTGAAGCAAGCAAGAAGAAAATAAAAAACAAACCCTAGTTAGGGTTTTTTTTGGTTTTACCGTATGGTTTTTGGAGAGGGTGGAGGAAAACCTTTTTTTCCTTCTTTTTAGTCAAGGGAATAATATTGTGTGATGATTTGGTAAATCAATTGATAGTTATTTTAAACTATTTTACACATTACCACTTTGAAATTTTCTCCTCCTTTTAAGGCAATGGGCTGAATACATATGGACTAAATAAGTTGATTATTTGTAATTAAGGTTACGTTTTTGGTTCTTTTTTCATTAGGGTTCTGATCGTCACTCTTATTTCCATCTAATCACTGAGCCATGGTAGATCTTGTTTGTTTGGTTTTTCATTGAAAATACGCGTTATCTTTTCTGTTTTAGGTCTAATTGTTTTGTAATTGGGTTATGTTCTGATTCATTCTCTTGGGTTCATGGTTTGTTGCGTTTGTTTATCTTTCTGGTAATCATCATTACAATTGGTCTTGTGATTTGTCTATTCAATAATGGAAGCGGGTCAGGGCCTGGTTTCGTTCTTGTTTTGAAACCCTAAGTTTTTAGGGTTTTGTTGTTTGTACTTTGCTTCTAACAGGGAGTTGCAGCGTGGTTGTTATTGTCTTTGTGGGTTGTGAGAGTATGAATAAAGGGTTGCTTAACAATGCTTCTAATGGTAGATCGGAGAAGAAGGAGAAGACAGGTTCTTTGCTAAGTGGTTTGGCTGCTCGAGAAAAGAACATTAACGGAAAAGTTTTAATGAAGGACGGTTTTGATGTATCTAATACGTGCATGGCTAATGACGGTGTTCAATCAGATGCTACTGTTCATGCTAATGTAGGACAGGTGGAAGTGGGGGATGGGACTAGTCACGATGAGGCTGTTGGTGTCGATACTAATCTGAGTAGCCCTAAAACTCATGGTGAAGGGATAAAGAACCCAATCTCTTTTGCTAGTGTTATTACTTCTAGAAGTGTGATCAGTAGTGTTATTACTTGACCAAGGTTATTGGTCTAACGGACGTATACCATGTCGGAATTCTAAGTGTTACGGGTTGAACACTTACTGGGTCGTTATCTTATGTGTATTGAATTGCATACTTATATTGTCGTAGCTTCGGTGTCATGAGCTTAGCGCAATCGTAATACCTTTCTGTATGAAGTTGTATTCGTTATAATGTTCATATACTTGAAATCTTGTGGTCCACGCTATTGAATTTACTTAAACCTATGAACTCACTAACTTAATGTTGACATTTTTAAGCATGATTTTCTCAGTTGCTTAACTTTACGGACTTGGTATGCATGGAGTCTACATCATCTTCATGACATCATCACATGGAGTTTTATGCATCTAAACTTTATCTCGTTGTACTGCATTAAACTATGTTTTTCTTTTGGGACCACTTATTTTTGAACTTATGTCGTAACTTATTTAAGTTTTATGTAACAACGAGATTATTTTAAATGAATCATGTAGAGGTCGTTCTTTATTTCCATGTGTTCTTTACTATGAAGTCACGCCCTCGGTTACCTTTCCGCTATGATATTTTGGGGGTGTGACAGTTATGTACTCCCTTTAGCATTCAAGTGATTAGTATGAATGAAGATGAATAACGTTTTTACTTGGTATTAACAATGCACGAAATTCATTTGTGATGAGTGCCCTAGTAGTGAGAAGTTTTTGCAAAATTCGACTTGGGGTGTTTTTCAAAAATCGATTTTTAACAATGCAAATGAGTAAATCCTAACTAGATGAAGCATAATTAGTTATACATTGTGTAATCCTAATCCTAAAATAAGCATAGGTTGTTTATGTAACTGTATTTAGTTCTTATGCTATTTTCATTTCTGTTACTTAAATAAGCATAGGTTGTTTCTTGTGCTTAACAATTATATTCTTAAACTTTTTACTAAAATTACTATAAAAAACATATATAAAACATTTATAAACAACAAAAAAGATAATAATTAATAAAGAGTAAAACAAACATAAACATCATATATTAACATAAAAATAAATATGATTAAAAACATCTTAACTAACAAAACATAAATGATAATAACAAAACAAAAATTAACATAAACATTATTCAAGCTAACTTTTCTTGCAACTGTTTCATTTTCTTTTTTATTCTTTTTTGGCGCATATTACTCTAATAGTTGAATACTAAACTTATGATCTTATTTTATATTTTCACATAAATTTTGAATGATTTCATTATTCAAATTGTTTTCAACATAAGCAACCATTTTTAATTTTTTGTTCCTTATACGAGAATCATCATCTGATTCAGAAGAAGATGAAGAAAGGAACGGTGATTTATATTTATTCAAATTTATTTTGTTGTTTGATGTCGACATTTTGGGAGTGTTTTGGTTTGTGAGTTTATGAATGTTTGGTTGTAAGAACACGTTAGGGTTTTTTCGAGAGGCTGTGAAAAAGAAGAAAGGCAAGGCGGTTTATGTTCTGAAGGGGTTGTGTTTTCCGAAATTGCAAACTGGTCCCTCCGACCTTTTTTAAGTATATTTTCACACTTTTGACACATATATTTTTTCACTAAATTAATTGCAAGAGCTCTAATATTACCAAGCCCAATATCTTGCAAAGCCAAAAAAATAACCAAATGCAATTTTTAAAAGTTTAATTTGCAAAAACAACTCTAACAATAATATATCTAAAAGGTCTAATAAGCAAACACACATCTAACAAAATTTAATAACTAAATAACGCGATTTGAATTATTATAAATTAAAAATATAAATACATAATAATGTAAAAAATGCACAAACCGACTTATTAATTTGGCCTATACAAACACACCCACTTCTTAACCCTAACTCATTCATACATACAAGTTTTAGGTGGTTTTAATTTGTTAACATATCTTTTAGGTAAAGTAATAAAAGTGATGGTCATTCTATATTTAGGAACAATGTAAAGTTATGTAAGAGTCTAAGTAATGGGCAGTAGATAGTAATCTAATAGGCTAGGAGAATAGGCCAAGCCCAAGAGAACTCAAAGCCCAACCAAAGCCCATAAGGCATTGGATGGACTATATGTAAGCATACATGATTCATTCATGTGTGTGCTTGTGTGTGTTTCTAGTGTGTGATAATACAAAAGCTCTCTCCATCTCTCTCATCCATCAACGCCGCACCATCACCACCACCACCACCATGAACACCATCAAGTCACCATGTTTATAGTGTAGTAAGTTGATAGAAATGGGAGCCTACAATTGGTATCAGAGCCTAATGATAGTTATTGGTTAGATTAATAGGTTTGTTAGTTTCGTTTTGGTAGTTTTCGAAAAAGGTAGTACAACGCAGGTTTTCGAAAAACTGTTTAAGGCTTGAATCTTAGAACTATTAGTTAGATTAGTTAAAGGTTTGAACTTTCGAGTAGTTTTAGTCATTACCTAGCCATCCATCTAATAAAAACCCAAAAAGAATCACAAAAGAAGCTGTTTTTAGGATTTTGTAGAAAATTACTGTAGCAGAAAAGTTTTCAAAAAATTACAATCTTCAAAAGTTTTCAAAAAATTCGAGTTTTCTCAAAATCTAGGTGGCAGTACTTTTTAGTTGGAGTTCCACTACCTGGCTGACATGACAGTTTAGAATACTTTGGCTTTCGAGTAATTTGGTTTCAAATACTTTAGCTTTTCGAGTAATTTTGATTTCGAGTAATCCTACATGGCAGTTTCGAGTACTTTAGTTAGTTGAGATTCCACTACTTTTGGTGACGTGGCATTTCGAGTAAAGTTCATAGTTTCGAGAAATTTAGGTTTCGAGTAATTTAAGAGAGTTTCGAGAAAAAACCCGTATTTTTAGGCAAGAACCTTTTCAACCTGAAAATTAGAGTTTCGAGAAATTTTCACTATCATTAGATACCTTTCTAGTAACTTAGAACATTTCAAGAAATTCAGACTTCGAGAACCATACCGTTTCGAGAAATATTGGGATTTCGAGTAATTATTGGACTTTTGTGGAAAAGGAACCTAACAACTTAAAAACAAAAATTTCGAATAATCTTAAACACGTTCAAAAAAACTTTAACCAACTTAAAATTATAAGTAAGTAAAGTTTTCGAGATACGTAATCCTTCGAGAAATTTTTATAAACCGATAACACATCATCAATCCAAAATCAACTTACACAATGTCAACTCAACAAGATATGTACGCAGCGGGTAATGAAAACCGTTCTCCTATGCTTAAGAAAGGTGGGTATCTTCAATGGCAAAGTTGAATGCTTCGTTATCTAAAAGCCAAGCCTAATGGAAAACTCATGATAAAATCCATTATGGAAGGACCTTTTAAGCCTCGACAAATCCAAGATCAAGGAAATCCTAACCTTACACCACCAGCTTTACCTCACCTTCGTGATCAAACAGAAGCAGAATACAGTGAGGATGACAAAATTCAAATAGAAGCTGATGATCTTGCTATGCACTTAATCCAACTAGGATTGTCACGAGAGATATTTGCTGCGGTAGATAGCTGTGAAAGTGCTAATGCAATGTGGGAAAGAGTTCGAATATTATGTCATGGAATAGAAATTGGTAAGCAGGACATGGAGAATAAGTTGTTAACAGAGTTTGAGAAATTCACATCTATACCTGGAGAGACCATTGAATCTT
This sequence comes from Artemisia tridentata subsp. tridentata, assembly GCA_021014915.2. Taxonomy (NCBI): domain Eukaryota; kingdom Viridiplantae; phylum Streptophyta; class Magnoliopsida; order Asterales; family Asteraceae; genus Artemisia; species Artemisia tridentata. Next base: position 71,799,733 of record CP139503.1, read on the forward strand.
ACTATCATCGCTACTGTACTCTTATGAATGAGCTTACAAGAAACAAGTTGACTTCATCAGTGATAGTTAGCAACATCAAGTTCCTTAACAACCTTCAAGAAGAATGGGGATGATATGTCACTATAGTTAATCAAACCAAGGACTTGCATGCTGTGAACTTTGATCAACTCTATGATTTCTTAAAGCAAAACCAAGCTGAAGCAGATGAAGTAAAGAAAGAGAAGATGTTGAAGAATCACGATCCACTAGCATTGATTGCTAATACAACAACAACCATACCTACTTATAACCCACATCAACCGTCATCTTCCAATCACAACTTCATGCAACAAACAATTCCTCAAAACCACATTCCACAACTTATTCCACAACAACCGATACAACATTACCAAGTTGCTGACAACACAACACTTGATTGTGATGAAGGCACAAAGGCCTTGACAGAAGCTTTTGCCATGCCATCCAAAGCATTCAATGTTCGCTACAACAAACCAACCAACAACAACCAAAGTATATCATCAAATACTCGTAACAGGTAGATTGCACAACCGGGTATGAATATGGGTCAAGAAGAACACTTGGTTGCAGTTAATGGTAATCAACAAGGATATGCTCAGGGTATGCAGATGGGAAATCAGAGGCAAAATGCGGGTCAGTTTGTTGAGAATCAAAGGAATCAGAATATGGGAAATCAGAATGGGAATGTTGCAGCTCAAGTAGTTGGGAATATGGGAAATGCTAATCAGGGTAATCAGATTCGGTGTTATAATTGTAAGGGTGTCAGACACTATGCTAGGAATTGCACTGTTGGAACAATCAGAAAGGATGCTAGATACTTCCAGGAAGCATTGCTATTGGCTCAGAAAGAAGAAGCGGGGATACAACTCACTGTTGAAGAACATGATTATTTGGCACTAGCTAAATGTGAAGAGGATACAATAGAAGTTAATGCACACTACATCTTCATGGCAAACCTTCAAGTTTCATCGTATGACAATGAGGTAGTCACACCTCCCGTCTATGACTCAGATGGACTTTCAGAGGTACGTAACTATACCATATGTTATGATAATGATATATATGATATGTATACTCATGAGACACTGCATTCTGCGACTACAGAATCTGTTATGAACACATATGTGGAGGAGGAGATTGATAGCAATATTAATTCTAACACTCCAGATATGGATTTGAATGGAATCTCAGAAACCCAGAATGTAGTGAATGATGAGCAAACTCGTGCTTACTTTGAATCATTACTTAAGACATGTAGTTCAGAAATTGAGAAAGTTAAATTGAACAATCAAGAGGTTAAAGACGCGAATGTAAAGTTAACTACTGAGCTTGAGAGATACAAGGAGAATGAAAAAGTCTTTGATTTTAGCAAACAATGAGTGACAGAATTGGAAACCGGTTATCAAAACTCCGTTTTAAGAGAAAAACAACTTCAAATTAAGTTTGACACCTTGGACGTCAATTTAAACAAAAAGATTAAATCTTTAAATGAAGAAATCTCTGTTTTGAAAAACCAAGTTTCTAAACATCAAACAACTTGTTCTAATCTTGAAAAAGAAAAGAAAAAGTTGAAAGCTGATTTTTTCAAACGTGAAACGATCTTCTTGATGAGATACTTGAGAAGAATGATAAAATTCTATAACTGGAAAATTTGCTTATTATAACTGGGCACTCTCAATAGACAATCAATATGATTATGAAAAACAAAGATCCACTTTTGCACACAGCTCAAAAAATGGCTCTTAGTTGTGAAAACCCTTGCAATCTCAAGAAAGCTTAGAAAGCTCAAAATGTTTTGTATAATGGAAATGTTTTATATGAGAAACATGAACCCATTAGCGTTACAGACTCAGATGAAACATTAGAACTTGCTGAGGAGAGTAAATCAAAAATGAAACAAAAGACCCCAGAAATAAAACCCATATATTATAAGAAGCTCAATGAGATTTCAGGAATTACTTTTGTTCCACTAAAACAAAATTCAACAAGTGTTTTCAAAAAACCAAGTGTTCGAAAAAAAGTTTCAAAACCAGTAGTTGTCTCAAAATGTAACATATTCAAGATTCATATAACAGACAAACAAGGTGAATTTGCCGGCGGTTTGTAGAGAGAGAAAGAGATGAAGTTGGGAACTTGTAGAGAGAGAGAGAAAGTGAAGTATATTAGCTTAGGTAAAATGAGAAGTTCCAACCCTCTCCCTTGGTGGAGAGGGGTATTTATACTACTTACTAGTTGTGCCCCGAGTGGGCTGTGGAGCGAGCTGACAGTGGGTAAAGACCCGACCCACTCCACAAATTCTATAATAACTAATCTACTATTAATATTACTAATAATCCTACGAGCTATTAAATGCTAATAAGTACTCGGGGTGACCGAGTCTTCAGATGAATATTTATATTCCTAACAATCTCCCCCTAAGGGAGGTCACCCCGGAAATAATCTTCTGAATTCTAGCATTCGATTTTTGATCTTGACTCTGTAGCTCGTAGTCATTGATTCTTCAATATCATTAATCTTGTGCCTTCAGCAGTGAATCTTTGATGACTGATCTCTTGACTTGGATGATCCTTGAGTTGTATTAGAAGTTATCATCCAATATGTATCTTCAAGTCATCTGGCAGCTTCGTCTCTTTATGAGGTTGTGTTCTTTGAACCTTCTTTGAGATCATCAGTCACCGTTAATCTCTGAGCTTATCCACTGTTGTGATATTGCCTTCATGTGATTGGTTGTGACTGTTTGGACTCGCATGCTCACACTTTTCTGGATCATGATAAGTCCTATCAGAGTTGTGGAAGCGTGTTGTAGGTCTCTTAGTTATCATGATGTCTTTGATGAACAATAGGAAGTGTGAGCATGAAGCGTGAATTGAGGCGCCTTATCTGGAATCAGGAACCACCATCACCATCTTTATATGAACCTGAAATGAAACAGTTAGCAATAAAGTTGGAGAACGAATATGGCTTTTTCATTCGTTCGGTGTGGTTGGATTAACCTTCGGTCTTGTGAAGACCGACCTGTGATCAGGTAGAATCCCCTTTAAAGAAGATTCTCCTTGACAGGAATTTCCAGCTTGTAGTAATGAGTCTTCCAACAACTTAATGTCAGAATCATCATACTAAGCATGTTCTCATACCGAAACGTCTCAAAGTAGACAGCACGGTAGAGTGAATCAGTGAATTAAATACCCACTGATTGACGAGAAATTGATTAGAAAAATCACTTGCGTGTCACTGGATAAACATTTTGTGCAACACGACAAGGGTTTTATAAATTGAATCACATTTCTGTCAAAAATACTTTTGTTTGAAAATATTCACAATCAATGTGCTCGAAACTTAGTTGGTGAGCACATTGAAAGGTTTTCCAAAAGTATCCGTCAATCCATTTCCTGGAACAAGTTTGATTCAAATTTGAATCGCCCCATCATTTCTTTCTAGTTGTCACAAGCTTGATCCATGAAGGATCTCACATGTCACCCACCAAGAGCTTGTTTAATGTTGGCTCTAGAAGGATTTCCATCTTCATTGTGAATACTTTACGTATCACTCGGATGTTCTGGCAATACCACAAGGATAATGCGTAAGACTCTTCATATATATTTTCTTGCTTTTCACGGTGTATGAAACAACAAGCATATTGGAAATGTGTCCTAATGAGATTTATTGATGATCTCTTGGCTCTAGACTCAATTGTGCGTTTTGATTTAGTGATCGGAGGCTGGAGCAGACTGCCACCTTTTCAATGTCGTCTAACTCGGAGTGAGATAGACGACAGAAACATATTGAACTCCGTGACAGTGAAACAAGAATCCTTTAAGGGACCTTGAGTGGCTAGGGAAGGTTGGTGCAGTGCGTCACTGGGTCCATGACGACTTGTCTTCAATACCAGTGTTACCATAGTGACCACCAGTAGCAAATGAAGTGAACCTGGTTTCTGCCCTAAGGTTGAATAAATGGAGGGCTATTTCTTTTCACCCTTTCTCTTTATGTTTCTTTTTCATTCTTCAACCCCTTCAGTGCTTACCGAGACTTCATTACTAGCACCTTGTTGGGTTTGTTCCAGCACTAGCTCCATCTCAGTCGGCACTCTTCCCTTATACACTTTTCTCCTTTTTAATCATTCCTAAGGACTTCTATTCTATCTAGAGGATTGTCCCTGGGAAGATCCCTCCGGTTCTGGCTGGATCATGGGATCTAATACCTAACCTTACCATCCTTATAACTCCATTGCATAAAATAAGATTGGTCGGTCTTTAGTATTCTTCCACATTTGCCATCACACACCATTCGCTCCCCCTCAATATGTGCTCGATTATACGAAAAGGTTTAGCACATATGGGAGAGCCTACACTTGAGTTCTAAACGATCACATTTTTATCAGAATTTCATATTTAAATCACATTCTCTCCCCCGATCAAAAATTTCAAACCACTTGAGATTTGTGATCCCAAATGATTTAAATAAGTTTAGAAAATATGGGAGAAAATGTGGTCAGGTTAGATATATTCTGATTATGGAGCATACTATGCTCCCCCTTTATCCATGAGAGAGTGTCACTGCTGATGTTGCACAATGATTAAAACGGTGTCAGAAATTTGAGCAAATACTCTCCCCCTCAATTAATGACCCGTTTTCTATTTAAAGATTTGTAGTCATTCAATTGAGCGTCAGGTATTTGTGAAATTTTAAGTCCAGTTACCACCTTGTGAAACACCAAAACTCTCCTGAAGAATCATAGAACTGGAAGAGTTTGATGTAAAGAAGACTTCTCTTCTTATACACGAAATGATGCACTGAATCGTACATCAGATCGAAGAAACATGGATATCAAGTAATCCATGCCCAGGTGAACATCACCCAGTTGGAGGAACAACTTCTTTTTGGTGACATGCTTTCCCCATAGTATAGCACGGGTTGCAGTATGAAGTAACTGCAAGCCATTTAGACATGTTTTAACTGGTTAATATAACTTCTACTCGAGCTTCATTTAAAGACCCGTGTCATTATTGAATGACATTTCTAGGTCCGTAAATGTTATCGATAAACATAAGACATTCCTAGTAGAGCTATTTTTGGTATTTTTGTGATTTTCTGATTTTTATGGTTTTTATAGGTTTTATATTTTTCTCTTTTCTTTTTGTTTTTAAGATATTTACAAATATATACAAGGATATGTGAAGCCAATCCTTTACTCCTCCTCTTCTTCTTGAAGACTCTTGAGTGTTTCATGTGTCAAGCTCTTCATACCAAGACGAGGGAGAATAAACTGAAACCGCTCTCTTGGAAGTGCCTTGGTGAAGATATCGGCCAACTGAAACTCCGTCCTCACGAAGTAGAGATCAAAAATCCCTTTCTCAACTTGTTCCCTTATGAAGTGATGCCTGATGTCGATGTGCTTTGACCGGGAGTGTTGGACATTGTTACAGCAAAGAGCGATAGCGCTTTTGTTGTCACAATACAGGGGAATCTTGTTGTATGAAAGCCCATAGTTTGAAAGTTGTGATCTCATCCATAGGATTTGAGCACATCAAGCAGACATAGCAATGTACTCGGCCTCTGTAGAAGATATTGACGTGCTCATTTGCTTCTTAGAAGACCAACTAACCAACTTTTCCCCCAAAAACTGAGCTCCCCCCGAAGTACTCTGACGAGTATCTTGACACCCCGCATGATCCGCATCAGCATACGCTGTGAGTTCCATTGCAGTGTCCTTTGGATACCAGAGACCCATGTGAACCGGGCCATGTAGATATCTGAAGACTCTTTTCACCACTTCCAGATACTTTTTAGTGGGTTTGGATTGGTACCTGGCGCACATACATACTGCGAACAGAAGATCTGATCTACTGGCGGTGATATACATCAAGGATCCAATCATGCTTCTATACTTTGTTTGATCAACCGGAATCCCAGAGAGGTCTTCATCCAGCTTTGTTCTTTCAATCATAGGGGTGTCAACTGCATCACTTGAATCAAATCCAAATTTCTTCAGTATCTCATTTGCATACTTGGATTGATTAATGAATATGCCTCCGGGACTTTGGGAGATTTGCAATCCCAAGAAGAAAGACATTTGTCCCATCATATACATCTGGAACTTTGAGCTCATCTCTTTTGAAAACCGATCACATTCACTAGGATCAGACGAGGCAAAGATAATGTCATCTACATATATCTGGACAAGGAGTAGATGTTTTCCCGCCTTCCTAGTGAACAATGTGGGATCAACAACACCCTTTGAGAATCCATTTGCTAGAAGGAACTTGGACAATGTGTCATACCACGCCCTAGGTGCCTGCTTCAAGCCATATAGGGCCTTCTTCAAGCGATAGACATGAGTAGGATGATCAGCGTCCACAAATCCTTCTGGTTGACTCACATAGACTTCCTCCTTTAAGTCACCATTCAAGAAGGCTGTTTTCACGTCCATCTGGTAGACTATCATATTCCGAATAGCGGCATTTGCGAGGAAGATTCTGATGGCTTCAATTCGTGCAACAGGAGCAAATGATTCTTCAAAGTCTATTCCCTCTTATTGTCGATATCCTTTTGCAACTAGCCTTGCCATGTTCTTAAGAACATCACCATGCTCATCAAGTTTCACCTTGAATATCCACTTTAGAGCAATGATCATTGCGCACTCTGGAGGAGGTACTAATTCCCATACTTCAAGCCGATCAAATTCGTGTATTTCATCTTGCATAGCGTTAAACCAGCTGTCTTTGGTCATTGCTTCTTTGACATCTTTTGGCTCGACTTTGGATAGTACAAAGTTGAAGAAACACCATAGTGCATCAGTGGCCAGTTGTTTTCGTGTAGATACCGGACGTGAGAGATTACCAATGATGTTGTCAATTGGGTGATCATTGGTCCATTTTCTGAGATGATCGTGGGGTTTTGGGTATTGAACTGATGTTGCCGTGTTGTGATCTCCTGAGGAGGATGTATCTGATGAAGACTCAGGAGCAAATACATTCTCAAATGGAACATCATCAATAGGAGCAAAAGGATTAACTTCAAAAGAATTGTTATCTGCAGATCCTAGTTGTACCGATGAAGTTTGAATGTTTGATGATGAGGGTGATTGACTGGCAGATGGTGCATCAAGGCTGACTGATACAGATACTGATGGACCATCTGAGTTTTGTGGAACTTGAGCCTCAGCAACAGGAAGTACAGGTGGAATTTCCGGTGTAGGATTAAACATGGAGTTGCCAAAGAAAAAAAAATGGAAGGCTTGACTAGAAGCCTTGTCTCCCCCCCCCCCTAGCCAAATTCGGCCACACCATCAATCCAAGCCTCCCATATGTTTTTTTTTTTTTTTTTTTTTTTTTTTTTGACTAACTATTGAAACATGGACTATCTTGCTATATATATACGGAAGACATGGCACCATTTACTTACATTAGCACAAGAAGAAAAACAAAATAAATCACCTACTCATTCTTCCATATAATTCGAGCCACCAAGGAACAAGGAAAGAAGGAAGGGTTGTCTTGGGCTAGTTGAAGTATTATTAGGGCACATTGTAAGAATTTAGGAGTATTGGTCTTGAGTTAATCAAGTAAATCATATTCTCATCTCACTAATCACTTCAAGTAAGTTATCAACCTAATTTTTATACCTTTACACTACTTAGAGATGAGCTATTATATTTTCTAGAACTTGCATGGTTACATATATATTAGTATCACTCTTGTACATGTTTGGAAAATTTTCTTAAAACATACCTAGTTGACAACAAGTTACAAGGTCATAAGCTTTCATTTCTATGGGTTCTTGAGTTTTCTAACACACTTGATAATAATATGGTAGAGTTAGAGTAGTTGTGAGGTGATTGGAAGTGATTTGGAATAGCTTGAACACTAGAAAAATGCACTTTGAAACATCCTTAAATTAAGCTGTCCCATTTTTCCAAATATGGAATAATCAGTAGGATAGGAGTAATTTTGAGCTAGAGATTCAGAAAATATATTCAAAAAAGAAAACATGGCCGCTTGAATGGATTAAAACGGGCTTATAACGAAGGAGATACACTAATTATAAGTTAGGCGACGAAAACAATTTTCTAAAGAAAAGCATGCTGATGAGGGTTTTTCAAAGGGTGAAAATGGGCATTTAAAGTTAACTAAATATTCTGAGATGCTAAAAATATGTTAGTACCCTTAAATACGAACCCGGGGATATAAAGAACTTAAGAAACGAAGCTAAAACGACCAAGATACATTGATTTGAAATACCAAGTAAAAACTGAGAAATTTTCCTAAGTGTCAAAACTGTTTTCCCATGTGACCATGTTTAACCCCGTTTTTCTCATAGATAGGGTCCGTTATGGAAAAATGACACCAGCAAGTAAAATAAAGTTCACATGGCCCAGATTTCAAAAAGTCCAACCGTTCGTCAAATGGATTTATAACGAGTAACTTATGACCTCTTAAACTTCCCCGAGAACTGTCCAGAAACTATAAAAACAGCCTGACCACCTAACTTTACGGCCATAAAAAGGTGGGATCGGGATCCGAATGGGCTAGAAGTCAGTGTTAGCTTTTGTAGACCTTGCTACATACTTCCTAAATCCACTGAGTTGGGTCAATAACACTTAGTAGAAACTGTTTTACGACTAGCCTTACTGGGCTACTTAGTCATTTTCAGGAATCTAACAAAGTGCTAATTATCGACGTAAAACTCTATTTTTCTCAAAAGTCACTTAGAAGACTATCGTAGAATGTTGTTAAAGCGTACCGGTGATTTTTCTAAAATATTTATTAGTAAGATAACCCTACCTAAAGTACGAGACAAACTAATTACGCCTTATATCCGAGGTAATTTATACTTAATAATTGAACGAGTTGTCATAACTATATTTTTGACGTTAAATGTTGCAACAAACATGTACAAGTGATATAATAGCATATGAACTTGCATGCACCACCTTGTTTTCAAACCTAAGACATGGTACTTATTTAGGTTGCGGTTAGAGTTACTGGACCACTATTCACAGTTTACCATATTACTAATCGAGATTTGATAACTAAGGTGAGTTTCATAGCCCCACTTTTACTTGTTTTACTATTCGATTTGAAATACTTGGGGTGGGAATACATTGCTTGTTTTTACATATGGACACAAGTGCATTAAACATTTATTGATTGCCTAAGTTGTTGTCGTTTGCCATAAATTCCCCACAATCATGAACCGTTAATTACTTTGTAAGCGCGAATGTTGTGAATAGATCTATTAGGGATAAACTCCCCCGTCCGGGTTGGTCGCTCCAATTTGTCAAACGGACGCATTTCATTTGATGTCGTACAGGTGTTTGGCAAAGCACCTGTTTGGGGTGATAACATGAACTAACTGTTAAGGCTTCGGTGTCATGAGCTTAGTGCAACAGTAATACTTTTTATGAACATATTTGGAATACATTATCGTTGAAATCTTGTGGTCCATACATAACTTGTTGTTTACTTAAACCTATGAACTCACCAGCTTTATGCTGACCCTTTTAGCATGTATTCTCAGGTGTTCATCTTTACTACAGCACAATCTATTGTTGGAGGCGCTTGGTATTGGCACGGTCATAGACTACTCTGATATATTTGGGACCACTTGTTTACTTATATGGGCCTTATTTTCGCATCAAATTAAATGTTGTAAACTTATTTACTATGACAATGTAACCATTTTTCTAAATGTATAAGGTAAATCAGTTCTCTTTACTTTGTGTTGTGATCCAATTTAGTAGCACCCCAGCGATATCATCTTCCGCTGCAACGCATTTTTGGGGGTGTTACAAAATATTTTAAAATTTTCAAAATTCAAATGACTTCTAAGTATTTCAGCTTATAATTCGTACTTCAATAAAAAAAAATCTTTTTTCAAACACGTTCGAGTATAAACAAACGAAAAGATTTTAGAACCAGAAACTCGTTTGATCAAACGACTTGTGTATACATCGGTACACAACTCAAGCTTTTAACAAAGGAAATTCTTTTCTATTGAAAAACATTTTTTTACAAAAGAAAAGATTTCAAAACAAAAATACCGTCTTTAACACCTAATTTTAAACAAACGTTTGCCACAGAGAACTTCTTAGTCTCTAAGTGCGAAACAAAAATCTTTATGTGCTTAAAGATAACTCTCTCAAAATCTTTCAAACGATAAACTTTTGATATAAACAAATTTCGTTAGTTATATCAAAATGCTTTTATTAAAAGGGAGTATAAACTTCATAAACAAATTTTTCATGCTTAAAGAATCCGTTAGACTCTCCAAATGCTTTTCAAAAACATCGTTGATATTAAAAAATATCATGATATGCTATTTTTAGGGGGAGAAAAACGTGATTGAAAAGTGATCTTATGAATCTGTGATATATTGTGAATCTTAAAAATCATTTAGCTCGACTCAAATGTGATTATCTCAAATAGACTTGCACCGTGACGGGTAATAATTTCAAGTTAGTTATTAGAGCTAGTTATCACCTAAAAGCTGATAATGTATCTCTTTAACTAGTCCACGTAAACGTGTCTCGCAAAGTCTAGTCTTATTTGAATAATTCACTAATTTAAAGGTATTTTTACTCAAACCACCATGTGCAAAAACTTTACAAGTGGTAACAAGAGCCTTACGTGTACGTGAAGCAATTGTTTTCAAAATCTTTTAAAGCACATGTGCAGGGTGAGTAGTTTTTCAAAACGAAAACTTTCGATGTGTGATCAAAACAAGGTTTTCACAAACACATTGATTGACTTTCAAATTGATTTAATGGCTGTGAAGCTTTCAACAAACCAACAAAACCAATTCTTATGCTGATGAAGATATAAGGAGGTTAAGTTTAGGTTTTATCCCATGATCCAACCAGAGCCGGAAGGATCTACCCAGGGTCAATCCAGTAGTTAGTGTAGAAGTCCTTAGGTATGAGAAAAAAAGAGGTAATTGAGAAAAAGGGAAAGAAGGGGTTGAAGAATTAAAAAGAAAAGTTAATGAAAGGGTGAAAAGAAATAGCCCTCCATAAACTTAGGACAGAAACCGGGTCAATACATAATCTATCTCTAATCACAAAGAAAATTAAGATATTGAAGACAAGACATTATGGACCCAGTGATGCAATGCACAACCTATTCCCAACCACTCAAGTTTCTCTCAATAGATACTTGTTTCATTTCTTACGGAGATAAACACGTAATCTATTGACCACTCACTTCGAGTTGTGTTAATATTGAAAAGGTGGCACTCTGCTCCAGCCTCCGCTCACTAAATCAAAATGCACAAATTGAGTTTAGAGCCAATTGAGATTCAATCTATAAAATCTCTTAGGACACATTCCAAAACATACATTTGTTGTTCATCAATTAGAACGCAAAATGTAAATCTTTTGAGTCCTTCGCAGATCTTAGTACTCTTGCCAGAACATTCATGAGTGGAATGGCTTATGTGATCCACAGTGGTCGAATGAAAATTCTTGCCAGTGTCAATATCAAGCAGCGCTGACAGCAGGTCGCTTCGTTAATTCTTCGTGAATTAAGCTTAGTGTTTCAGTGGTTACGTATATATCAAAAGGTATACAGTTGTGAAGTGATATCTCGGTATACTTCAGCAACTCATAAGAATTATGTTAGCACTCCTGTGGCATCTAATTCTAAAATAGCCTCTGTAAGGATTCGAATAGTATTTACACACTATGCTGCAAATACACTCGACATCTAAACTCGCAAGTTCTAGAAATCCTACTAAGGAGATTCATCTTACGAATCGAATCCTGAAGACGTAGGTCTTTACTTGGATCTAATCCAATGTATTGATAACTATCTCTCACGAGATTAGGACGGCTGATTCGCCCGACCAAGGTGAATGGGATTAGGACATTCATCAGTAAAACAATTGACGTGAATGAATTCTCTAAGAAGAAGTTCACTATAATCAATTGGAGTTACACGATTATGAAACTAACCTTAGCATGCAGGTACAAAAGATGATACCACATGACGTGAACAACCACTTTCATCGACATCAACACCACCATAAACTTATACATACGCAACAATCAACATCATCATCAAAGCTTGAACCAGGAAAAGTTTAAGACAAAGAAATCAAGATAAAGACAATAAATCGTCAAAGTCAAAGATCTAATCAAAGAAAGTCAAGAACAAATCCAAGCAAACGAGGAAAGCTCAAGTATGAAGATCAAAGTTATACAAGGCGTATGAGTATGATGATAAGACAAAGGCAAAGTCAAATGTGAAGATGATCGATCAAGGCAAGAAAAGACAACAACCTTACATCACAAGATCACAAAGCATGGAAAAGAACGAAGAATAAAGACTCATTTTATACAACATTAAAGGTTCAAAGATCAAGAGTAAAGAAGACCAATTCACAACACTCATCCAAGACAACTAAGGAATGACTTCAGAATGACATCCCTTAGGGGAAGATTGTTAGCATTACTTTTAGATAAAGTAATAGAAGTGATGGTCTGTAACGTTATGTAAGAGTCTAAGTAATGGCAATAGATAGTAATCTAATAGGCTAGGAGAATAGGCCAAGCCGAAGAGAATTCAAAGCCAAACCCAAGCCAATAAGGCATTGGATGGATTATATGTAAGCATACATGATTCATTCATGTTTGTGCTTGTGTGTGTGTTTCTAGTGTGTGATACTACAAAAGCTCTCTCCATCTCTCTCTCTCATCCATCAATGCCGCACCATCACCACCACTACCACCATGAACACCATCAAGTCACTATGTTTATAGTGTAGTAAGTTGATAGAAATGGGCGCCTACATAATTCCTCAAGGTTTACTTAATATATGTATATTTTTATCACTTTTGTTTAATTATAATTATTGATTATTATTTTTTTTCTTACATAATTTTATGAGATACTTTTTTTAACAATTCGAAATTATAATGAGGGATTACTAAAGAGCGTAATAAAGATAAGGCAAATAATATCAAAGTATTTGTTAAAGATGATAAACTTGATTCATCAAATAACTTTGATTTTGCTAATGGAAAAGTTGAAGATTCGGTTCCAAAAGCTAATGATGCAAAAAAGAGAAAAAGTTCTGATGTTGTTGATGTTAAAGTTGTTGATCTTGAATATTTGAAGGAAAAAAAAAAAAAAAAAAAAAAAAAAGTGGATGTTCATAAACTCCATAGTGTGAGGAAAAGAATGGTTTATGTGAATTTTGCAACTATATAGAATATTCTGACAATGATTCTATAGATGCATATATAGTTATATACTTAAAAGTATGACGAAAGAGTTGTGTTGTTGCTCAGTGTGTCAAAGAAATTGTCAAGAACTATAATACGAAGAGGTATTAGAAGATTGAATAATATTATATGATTGAATTGTTTATCTTTAGTTTACATTGTTGGTGTAAATGTTTACATTTCTGATACATAATCTTTCTTATCCAAATGTTTATATTTTTCGTTTCTGATATTCATCATTACATGTTAGCAAGCCCAAATTACTGCAAAGCCTTATTAAAATATAATGTATTTAATATTTTCATTTATCAATAGTAGTTGTTTCTTATCAGCTACACCATTAAAAAACCACATCATCTTAGCAAGAACAATCTAAACAACACAATAACGAAAAATGTGTTAAAACTAGTACTTTTATCTAACATAATTTAAGCCAAAGCCTAATCTAGTTAAAACTAGTACTTTTATCTAACAAAATTTAAGCCAAAGCCTAATCTAACAAAAATCAAACACAAAACCTCGTACGTGCACGAGGATCTAAAACTAGTACTTTTATCAAAACCCTAAACAAAAGCTATTGTTACTCTATTATACATTTACTGTGACAAATGACGCCGTTTCATACAGGCCCAAAACGACGCTGTTTTGCTAATTTTTTTTTTGCTCTTTCGTTTAGTTGAAACGGTGCCATTTAGTATGTATTTCTCGTTTGGGGTAAAAAAGAAAGTCGTTTGTTTTTTTTTTTCTTTTTTTTATATGTGTCTTAAATACATCTCGCAAAAAAATATTGATTACAATTCACAAAACTATTAAAATCTAACACATGGCTAAATAAAAATCTGGCAATAGAAAAAGTAAAAATACCTGACATGACACAAAATTACGTTTGATGATCTCATAATATATATATATATATATATATATATATATAAACTATGATTATGCTAAAATTAAGTTCGATTGTGGTCTTAATTAATGTTTCTTGGTGGGCTAGGGGTTTTTCTTTTTTTGTTGGAATTTCATATAAACCCAACTTAAACATTATAATTACATATTTTCATTACATGCTTTAAAAGAATTGTACTTATGCACTAAAATTTGTGTTTTGGAAAATATGATATTTTGATTTTCAAGTTGCAGTAAATATGAAATTATCCCTTCCTTTTAAACCTTATACATATGAATTTTTAGTTTTCTTTTTTCCAGTTTAGTTCAAAACTTTTCAAAACTTTTCAAAAAAGGCAATTTCATATTTCTCAAATAAAAACATCAAAATTCTATATTTTCTCAAACATGTATTAAATCATTGCATATTATACATTATTAACTTATAAGTTAAGTGAATATAATATTTTTGAGGTTTATATTGGATAAATATGAAATTAACCATTTCAAAAGTATCCTTACTCTTCAAAAGCAAGGGTTTAAACAAGTGTATTTTTATTTGGTATGTTTGGCGCGGAGCTTTTTTGAGCTTTTTATGGCGATGAGCGGTGAGTAATGAGCTTTTTGATTTTTATTGTTCGTTTGGCAAAGGAGCGGTGAACTTTGCGATTTTTTAGGAATGCTCATTTTTCTAATGCTTCTTTAAGAAGCTGTGAGCGGTGGGCTGTGAGTTGTAGCTACTTCTTACCGCTCACTACTCACAGCTCACTGCTACTGCTCAGTGCTACTTTTACCAAACACACCCATAATCTCTAAAACGAATTGAGCTAATAAATGGTAAACTAATCTTGACTTTTATTAGTCAATCATGTAGCTCCACTTTACCACTCGATAAAATTAAGCTTTTCTATTTGTATAATTTGGTTCTTCAATAATAATAATAATAATAATAATAATAATAATAATAATAAATGAAATTCCCTTGAAATAATGTTTTCTTTTAGTATTATATAAAATATTTTATATGCATAATACTAGTAAGTAGGAACCATGCTACTCAATTAATGGTCCCTAACGTGTGCATGGGATATTAAATGATCAACCACTCGATCAAAGGATTACAAAAGAGAAAGAGTGTCTTGTATACTCTATCTGCTACAAAAACATCTTGTCCATACTCCAAACCACGCAAACTTACTCACCCTTATAATTATGAAGGGTCCCCCACATCCATATACTGTTTCCTTTTTAATGCCTCGATCTCTTTTGTGGGGATGCCGTTTGCTGCCTTATCACACATACTTCTTGCTTCCTAGATTCTTTCCTTACTGTGTCGTTAAAAGATTCATTAAAAAGTAGATGACATGAATAGGAAACGTTTCAGATTTGTTTATGTTGCCCAATAGAAACAAAATTAGCAAAGTTGCTATACATGATTCGTTTCGTTTCAGATTTGTTTATGTTGCCCAGTAGAAACAAAACTAGCAAAGTAGCTATACATGATTCTTTTTTTAACCGGCAAAGTAGCTAGCTATGAAACAAGAGTTGCAAAAATTACAATATTTAGTCAGAAACCATGTCAAATAAAGTAGTCTGATCTCGTTGAAGACGAGTTCACTCTAATTTTTTTTAATTTGTCCGCGAATACTAAAGTCGTTTATGAATATCCATATAAGCTCAAAAGTGTGTTCTGAAGTCTGAACCACAACATCGAAAATTTAGAACGGCCGGGGTTTACCTCGGACCACCAAATTAATGGCATCAGTTAAGTTTGAGATTTGTGTCTCAGTGTGGTATCCCTCCATCTTATAACAATCGACCAAATTTCTTTAGCTAGGCGGCATTTCACAAAGATAAATAAAAAGAACGTAGGTTTGAAAGTGGAACCCTAATGGATTCTTGAGCATGGGCGGAGCCATGTGTAAGCCAGGGGTAGCGGTCGCTACCCCTGAACTTTTACCCGGTAGTGGAATTTTTAGCGATTTTTGGCAATTTTTGGCCATTTTTTGGCGATTTCGCTACCCCTGAAACAAATTTTCGCTACCCCTAAACAAATTTTCGTATTTCACTTCCCCTGAATTTGTCTCCTGGCTCCGCCACTATTCTTGAGTGAAGTGCTACATCATACAATAAGCTTATAACTTATTTAACCTTTTAAAGGTATAACTACAAATCAAATATTATTTAAGTGCTTGCATAAAGTAATGAAACTTAATGGCGCATGCATGGTTACTGGAAATTCCGAATGAAAAAAAAAAAAAAAAAAAAAAAAAAAAATAGAGCCTAAAATACCATTGGATGGGTTCAAAACTCATTTTAAATCAATAAATAGTTATGAAATGTTTAAAGTTAGCACATTTGTTAATATATTCCACAAGATTTTATGAAATTAAAGGGGTGGCAAAAAAATTTAATGTGTCGAGACAATGCTTCTTTTTTATTTTTTAACGGCATTTAAAAAAAAAATTAAAAAAAAAATCCTAGCAAGCATCTACGGGCTTAACAAAGCATTACAAGGATTACAATACCACTCTAGCTAATTAATCGAGGCTTTCCTATGTCTATTTGAAATCTATGTATAAGTGAGAAGTTTGGTATCATTGAAAATGAGACTTTGGCTTGGACGTTTTAAGTTAAACGTGGATTCGTTGCGAAAGCGCCAAAGGATCCATAGAGTTGATTGGACAACGGCATCAAAAAGCATAATGTTTGTTGTACAAAAGTTTGTTTGATTTGCGGTAGTGAGGACATCATTCAGGTTGTAGATTTGAATGTTTCGAACTTTCCACCATTTGAGAACCTCCAACCATGTATCCTTTGCAAGGGAGCAATTCAGGTCGAGACAATGCTTATAGTTATGTTTGAATCGGAAAGTATGTTGAATGGTCGTTATAGTAGGTTTAGGGTCGTGTGGGTTGGAATTGTAAGTTAGATTCGCTCTAAGAGCATTGGGTATCATAACGCTTGTTGTGGCGTTATGCTGATTTGGCAAGTTTTGAACCCATGTTATGATACCCCATATGCAAGTTTTGAGCCCAAGCTATGTTGGGCGTTGCCACAACAACGTGAGAAGCACTAAAACTGAAAGGCATGGTTTTTTGGTGTTGAGCTCAAGTTATCATACCCCAAGTGGTGTTGAGTTGGTGTTATGATAAGTGGTGTTTTTTTGTGTTAATGTTGAAATGATAAAGGTGATGTGGCGTTGACGTGACTACATTTTTTTCCATAACTCAAGTTATGGTACCCAATGCTCTAATCAATAACCATTAGAATTATATTTGTAAAGTCATTGTAACTATTAGCTAGCTAATTCCTAGTTTTATATAATGCTCCGTAATATATAAATATCTGATGCTACAAAACATCCCTCTGTGTTCGATCTTGCCTCTTTTCTTTCTATATCTTTTCGGGCTCTCGTGGTGTTTAGCTCATTGGTTTAGGTTGGTCAAGAAGTGGCTCATGGTTTTTCATCTTAGCTCTGATCTTTAGGTTCGTTTAGCTCATTAGTTTCAATGAATTGCTTGCTCTATCACACTCTTTAATTTAGATCTCCTCATGTCCTCGATCTGTTTCATTTGTTTCGGAGTTTATCTCTTACTTGTGTGGTTTCTTTCATCATATATATATATTTTTTTTTGGGAAGGCGACTTTCAATTTTTGGTTTAGAGAGTTGTACCCGCCTCACGGCAGGCCCTCATCCACCACATACCCAGACTATGTTGTCTGAACCGGGCCCACGCTGGTGTAGTGGGGATTCAACGGCTTCCACCCGGAAACCGTACTGCCTCCACACGAGATAATTCGCTGGAGTAACAGCCGGATGAAAATCGGGGCCGGCTCGGATTCAAATCTACGCAACTAATGGCTCACAGACTCTTCTCTTCATTGCCTGATAACAACAAACACTGTGATCAAGGAGGACTTCCCGGATGGTCACCCCATCCGGTACTACTCTGACCGTGGCTCGCTTAACAAGTTAAGCACTCACCACTAGACCAGATGGTAGTTGTTATCATATATTTTGTTTAATGGTCAATTTAATATTTGTGTCCTTTTTGCCAAAAACAAGAGTAATCCCCTATACCAATATGTTGCTTTAATCCGTTATACATCACTATCTCTGTCTCTAAACAAAAGAGGTGTAAGTGTACGTACACTCATTAGATGCCAGCATCTAATTAATTACGAAGCCACCTGTTGGCTTGTAGTCTTTTCTTACGTTTGTATCTCAGTGAGACAAAGATATAAAAGTTCAGAACTGTAGTATATGAGCCATAGGAGACATAAAAAGTGAAGGCATATATTGATGCATGCAGGCTCAAGAAACATAGTTCCCATTGGGGACCAGATTGTGACCCTCCGAATCCCTTTTTGTTTTATTACCCTTTTCATTTATTCTCACACCATAAACAGTACTAGTGTTTATTTGTCTCACCTATTGTATGCACCCTTTAATTTTCATATAAATACACAACTTTATTACACTTATTTGATTCACTGCAACTTCAACTCCCTACACCATCATACATATGCATTAGAGAGTTGTGCTAGCTAGGTTAAAAACATATTATTGTTTGTGAAGGGAAGATATTGAGAATTAAAAAGAAGTTACTTTAAGAATGGAGTGGAGTAGCAACAATCCTATACCGTTTATTCCTCGGCCAGCACAAAATTCTTTTGCTTTTCTGTATAACTGTAACAATGATCCTTATCTATACCCATCCGGTAATTCATTCTAGCTAAATGTTCTCACATTACTTACTTTTGTTGAGTTTCATTAAATTCCATTTAGTTCTATAAAAAAATTATTTTAGTACAAGATGGTTCAGTTAGGAAGAAATATTGTTTTACCAAAATGAATCGCTTTTCGTTTTGGAAACATATAGTTTCACCATTTTGAAATGTTTGTGTGCTCATTTTTGTTTATGTTCTTTTTCTTGTGTTTCTAACTTTTGGAAAAATTGTAATAGGAGGGGCAGAGATGAAACATCAGATGATGCAGCAGGCATCATTACCGATGATGGAACTAAACCAGCTTGACTACGAGAACAATCTGGATAAGAAGAAAAGGTTAAGTAGTGAGCAATTAGAAGCTTTGGAAAACAGTTTTCAAGAGGAGATTAAACTGGACCCTGATAGAAAGATGAAGCTTGCACATGAACTAGGGCTGCAGCCAAGACAAGTTGCGGTTTGGTTCCAAAACAGACGTGCTCGTTGGAAGGCTAAGCAACTCGAACGTTTGTATGATACACTTAAACAAGAGTTTGATGCTGTATTTAGAGAGAAGCAAAAGCTTCAAGATGAGGTATGCATATCCGTTCGCATGCATGCAATGATCTCATTCCCTATAAATCACCAAACATATGTGTTTCATTTAAGCTTGCAAATATGAGAGTCCTACATTTAAGTACTGATGGTATATCATATATATAATATTGATGTATGAAAGACTATAATTAAACGTTTGCCTTTAAGAATATTCTTTTCTAATTAATTTAAATTTTTTGTTATTGGACCTTGTTTAAGGTACTAGCCTTGAGAACCATGCTTAAAGAACATGGGTGCAAGAGACAAGCCGTATCTACACCAGTGTACACAGACATGTCTGGTGAAGAGACTGTTGAAAGCACACCGATGGCGGCTATTCACAGTTCCAACAACCCTCTTGCAACTGCAGCAACCGATATGGATGCTGACTGTAACTATATGCTTAACTATGACGGGGCTACAATGCACACTTCATCTTACTCCAATTGGGCTGTTCTCCCTTCTTATCCATGAAACAGTCATTAGTTTATTTATGTAGTTTAAGATCTTCGTTAGTTCATTAGCTTGAAGAATGATGTTACTGTAGCTTTTTGTTATACTATGAATAGTTTTCTAAATATATTTATTGCCATACTTTACTTTAATATCGTCAAATAATATATTACCCTATATATACATTACACATTTACACGCCTTGGGTTGCCAAATCCTCCGTTGGGCTCTTGATGTTGGGCCAGTTAGCCCTTTTTTTTGGGACATTGTGTGCTGTATTTTTGGTTTACATAAAAGTACTTACATTTTGGCATGCCAAGGGGCTTTGAAACCTATATATACATAACACTACATGGATTGCCAAATCCTCCGTTGGGCTCTTGATGTTGGGCCAGTTAGCCCTTTTTTTTGGGACATTGTGTGCTATATTTTTGGTTTACATAAAAGTACTTACATTTTGGCATGCCAAGGGGCTTTGAAACCTATATATACATAACACTACATGGATTGCCAAATCCTCCGTTGGGCTCTTGATGTTGGGCCCATTAGCCCGAGTTTTTTCCAGGCGTTGTGTGTTGTATTTTTAATTTACATAAAAATACTTACATTTTGACATCATAAAGGAGATGTGAAACCTATATATACATTACACGCCATGGATTGCCAAATCCTCTGCTGGGCTCTTGATGTTGGGCCAGTTAGCCCTTTTTTCAGGCGTTGTCTATTGTATTTTTTGTTTACATAAAAATACTTACATTTTGGCATGCCAAAGGGGCTGTGATGAGTTGAGCACTAAAAATATTATTAAAAAAAAAATGTGCTTTGTTTTAACAAACGAGGAAAAGGGCACCCGCGCGTTGCTATGGGGCCTTTTCCTTTATTAAGCGACGGTTTGAAACAATAGCGACTATATCGTTTTGTGTAACCCTAAACCGTTCTCATGTTGCGCTGGGACTCTTTGTATTTCGATTCCTGTAACAATATAGTTTCGGCTTCAAGACCTTGTAAAGCAAGGTATCGGGTAGGTTGAAATTGTTTTTGTTTTGTTTTTAACTGAAAGAAAGGAAGAATGAAATACAGTTGTTTTTGTTGTTTCTTTAAAGTTTTTGACTATATAAAAAAGGTTGTGCTTCTTATAGATCTATGATGGTGTATGTTCACAAACGAAAATCTTTAAAGATTAGTACTATTGATGAACAAAACTGAGATCTTGTGTAAATTGAAACAATCCATGAAATATAAAAGTAGATCCAAACTGATTTTAGGGATTAAGAATAGCTATTACCAGCTTTTTCGTTTTATGTTTGCTGAGGGTTCCTGCAGCTGCAATTATACATCGGCTATCTCTAGATCTTGGTTAAGATTTTTCTAGAGGACCTTGGTTTTTGATAAAATCTTTGTGTGTGTTAAGATTGTTCCAGAAAATTATCACAGATGGATAACAATGGCAGCCCAAGATATGGCCCAAAAATTTAATAATATTTTATTATGCAACTCAAGAAATAATAATATTTTATTCTCACAAACAAAACCGCATCGTTTCATGAGCGCTTGTTTGTTGAATGTGGAGGAAAGTTCTAGTAAGCCGGTGAAAATAATGGGCATTTATTAAAAAATGGAAATACGGATATGGGCCGTTGAACCTGGCAGCCCAAAATAAGGCCCAAATATTTTTTGAATATTTTATTCGTGAGTGATTTTTTTGAATGTTTTATTCCCGACACATCAAAACGGTGTCGTTTCACGAGCAAATTGGTTTTAAGTCCTTTATGTGGAAAATTCATTAGAAGTAATACACATGGACGGTGCCAACTTGAATAGACATTGAATAAAATATAGTGAAATGTGATGAGGTCCCAAAAAAAAAGTGTCAAAATGTTTGGCTTGTATGTGTCCATCATCCCAAGAATCCCGGGGTACCTCATCTCTTTAGCTTAAGTGCATTTCTCTGAAAACAGTCAAATACACTAATGGATTGGGAGAACCTGATAGCGTATAGGGCCTTCAGCCCACTTGACTAAGGCTCACACACTCTAGACTCGGCCCAAACATAAGCCCGACGAGACCAAAGTCTGACAAAAAGCCTAGGAAATACTTCCCAAGGTAGCACTAACGCTCTGTTCTCAAGTGAAATTTTTAAAGAATGGAAGGGGATGGGATAGGAAGGGTAAAGTAAGGAATGACACTGTGAAGAAAGTGGTTATTAATATTTGTGTTCTTGAGTTTTTATTTTATGTTGGAAGGAAAGGAAAGAAAGCTACCCAAATTACCAATATACCCTCAAAAGCCAATGACTGACATGAATCAATTGTTTATTACGTGTGCATAATATACATAACATTAGAATGTGATTGTTCTTTTCTTTCTGCAAATGTTATGTTAAGAACGATTTCCAAGAATAACAAATGAACCACACAACTTGCATTAGCCAATTATGAGCTTAAGATGGAACTTACTTTTTGCATAACGCTCATCCCTAATACCGTCAGATCAAGACGCAAAATCCAAAAGACATGATGTTCCAGTCATCTTATTTAAATTCAGCAAAACATTGAATGGAAGAGTAATTTCCTTGGTTACGTAAGAATCTATCAGGTACCAAAAGTATAGACACAATTTCCTGACAAGGGTTATGACGTGATAAAGTTGCATTCAATACATCATTTCGTCATTGGTTTTCCTTAAGCAAGATAAATTAAAACTAGGTAATTGGAATCTCTGATCATTGAGATACATCTTACTAATGTGCCAAATTTACCAGTATCCATACTTGTGATAACCATGAAACTGGCAACTCATGTAAAATCAAATCCCAGAAAATGAGGATATATTTGTAATTTTACACAAGCCCAATATGTTAATAACCCGCTTCCCCTCCTGATCCCCCCAAAATTGGACGGAACAGAAATACACAAGAAAGCCCATACCTTCCCTCCCTCCCACCTTCCCGTCCCCTCCTCTTCCTTCTTAAAAAAACTTAAGAACACCCATATTTTTTATTTCCCTTCTCATCCCCTTCCATTCCTTTAAAAAAAAACTCGAGAACAGAGCGTAAGGCAAAATCCGCCTGACAAACACGTCCAGACGAACGTTACACCTAGCAAGCTCGCCAGGACCGTTAGGACGAGTTTCACGTGCTCTCCTCACTTCTTCCCTCGATGGCCACCACATTGACTATCAGATGGTGTGACAAACGGTAATTTTCCAACTAATATTTTAATAATAAATGTTAATTTATTATTACCTAACTGTTAAATTAAGCATTCATAAGCTTGCATAACTATTTCGGGAAGCAAACTCGCACACTGTAGCATACAGTAACTCGCAAAACTCGCAAAACTATCAGAAAAAGTGAATTTTCCACTTTCTGACATTTACAGACTCCGACGTAATAAAAACGAGAGGTTATCTCGCTTTTCCTGAAAAACGATACCACACGCGTACCGACACCACATTAGTAACGATTTAACTTTATAATTTATTTTCGGAGTCAATAAATTTTGCTTTTACACCAGTTTTATAAAAACGTCTCCAAAATTATATTTTGCGCGTTTATACCCGACCGGGGGACCGCGATTACACCTCAGCTCAACGGAACACGGAGTACACAAATTACACTCTAATATAATAAAACTAGAAAACCCTTATCCCTTCCCCTTGATAGAGCCGCCCCACATACACATCTATATTTCCTTTTTATCGTTTTTTTCCTGGCTTCATCTCCAACACATCCCAGACCATCATCGATCACCATCACTGGGTCTAGGAAGCTATTCCACTGTTCTATTTTCCCAAAGTCTATTGTCGCTTTCACATACCTCCTCCCCAGGGTCAACGGTGTGGAAGAGATATAGATGACAAGGATTGAGAATGAGTTTTGCTACAATCGGTTACTCCTCATCTCCTATGTCCAAAAACATGTCGAAGATTTTCCATTTTGTTTTCTTTTTATTGTTGATCGAAGACCAGGGATACACACACTCAAAACTCACTTACATCTTCACAAGATCTAAGGCATCGAGAAGTATTGACTTGCAACGGCTATGTGGATTAGCTGGGGTTCGGATTTGGACTTGCTTGGAATCGGATCCGGGTCTTGTTGTTAATCTCTGTCAGTCGAATCTTGTGTTGTAAGGATTTTAATTTCTTTTCACTCCGTAAATTTTATTATGTTTTTGTTATTAAATTTGTGATTTGGTTCATTTTTACAAGTTGTGATGGGATTTGGTATATTATTATTACCAATTGGTTTGTTCATGAATCTGTGAATGAATTATGTCCATTTTAATTCTTTGTTGTTGTTGTTAATGTGTGGCGAAAATAAGTAATCTCACAACTAAAACCCGAGTATTGGCTAAAATATGGAAGTGCTTATTATTGTTTTGCTTATTTTAGTGGCTTATTGGCATGATAAATCTTGGGTTGTGTTTGGATTTGTTATGGGGTCGAAACCCACTGTGGTCGAACCACAGTGGTGAGCTTTTGGTAAATACTTACACCTTTGGCAACTGATATAAGACAATAGAAATGGTGTCGAAATAGAGTTGGTTTTGAGTTCATATAAGAAGCTTCCAAACTCCACAACTAGTAAATGAATGTTTTGAGTAAAATGGTTGTTTGTGTTTGGTTTATGAGTCGACCCACTCCTTGCAGTGGGTGCATTTTTGGTTTGTGTACTCTTTCTCTCAAATTAACAATCATAAAGGTTTTGAGTGTTGAAATAAATCTGAGGTCGAAAGTCGAAACGCACTGTGGTGGAACCACAGTGGTATATTTTTGGTTGGTTTTGATAAGTTAAAAGTTGGTTTCATTTTTGTCTCTTGCCTCTTTGCCCTGCTGTCGAGGCACTCAACCCAAACAGTGGGTGACTTTGTTGGTGTATTGAAATTGATCTTTATAGTAAAAAAAAAAAAGGGTTAAATGGATTGTGTGTTAATTTGGTTTGGGTTGCTCACAGTTGTCAAAGGCAAATACAAAACAACTAACCACATAAAGATTTAATAGTTTGGACTAATATTGTGTATGTGTTGAGGCTGTTGGGCCGGTCCAACCCACAACCCAATCGCGAGCCCAACAGGCCAACATAAGGGTACGTTTGATTTGTTTCTTTGTTTCGGCTTAATCCCGACTAGATACTACTTAATCGACTCGACTCATGTTTGATCAAAATCATATGATGATATAAAAACTATAAGTCCTACTCTATTAAATATTAAGCCAAACTAAAAACATAAGTGCTAACTTAAATTAAGACTTTTGATATATACTACTTTATTTAGGCTCAACATGACCCGTTTTAACTTACAAGAACCTAACTAAGTTTAATAAGTAATATAAGTGGTTTATTTTCGAGTATAGAAATTCTAATACATGTATTTATTCTTGGGAAAACTAAAACGTATACAGGGGTCATTAGGGATGGCAACGGGGCGGGTTTGGGGCGGGGCGGCCATCCCCATCCCCAAACCCGATTACCAAAGTTCTCCCCAAACCCGCCCCGATCCCTATTGGGGATCTAATTGGGGCGCCCCGTTGGTGCGTGATTTTCCCCCAAACTCGCCCCAATTAGTTAGGGATCTTATCTGGGTGTCCTCTTTGGATGCAATTATCGACCAAAACCGCACCATTTCACATTTACTATTATTTTTAGACCGTTAGCATTAGCAAACCTATTAATAATCAATTACAAACAAGGATTATTAAGTTTTCAACGATAGTATTATGCATAAATAATGATAAATTATACAGTCAAAAATTAAAACTTAAAAATATGACACTAAACGAGTTTCTATAATCACAATTTTGCATTTTTACAAATATTAAAAAACTAACAATATTAGAGTAATATTTGTATATATGTATATATTAATCGGGCGGGGCGGGGCGGGGCGGGGCGAGGATACCCCGCTCCCTGCCCCAAACCCGATTAAAATCCCCGTTTAATCCCCAAACCCGCCCCGTAACCCGATTAGCATGCCCCGCCCCGCCCCAATTAGTTTGGGTTTCAGGTTTCCACGTCGGGTTCGGGTTTTTTTTTCCATCCCTAGGGGTCATGCCCCATTTTTTTGAAAGTTCTATACTTAGAGTATGTTTACAAAGACCGACTAACAAACAATAAATGAAACATTTTATACAAACATACACTCTAAAAATATGATTTCCCATCTATTAGCTTATATTAAATACAAACACCTCAATGAAACCATTACTTAACAATAATTATTTATATACTTTTATTTATATGATTAACTAATGTTTTATATATACAAATATATGTACATTTAGTTATACACTTTTAACAGCAATGTTCTCATAATCCGACGACGTCCAATAGTTATTTGTAATTACTCTCCGTACATCTTCTTTCAGTTACTGTCGAACCGGAGACCTATTTGTCTTTGATACTTTTGTTATATACTTATGCACTTCCAAGAGACAATACTTACAAATACTTAAAAACTGTTTTAAACTTAAATGCTGCCACACAAGCAACAATAACACCAACACTTTTAAAATTTTAAACTTATTTAGACTTCACTCTTCGAGTCTTAAACTGGAACTGTGAACTAAACCTGCCATACTGATCTAGGTCGCATGTCGGTGCCGCTCACTATCACTACTTGACTTTCACTATCAGATTACTATTTGTTAAGGTGAGTTTATAGCCCCACTCTATTTATACTTGTTTTACAATTGGGATGAGAAACATGCAAAACTCTTTTATGGACCAAAACTGTTATCTATGCTATTACGTGGTTTAGCCTAAGCCATATTATGTCCCATTATGCCCAACTCATGAACCGTCAATTCCTGCTGGGAAGCGCGAATGTTATAAATAGATCTATTGGGGGTAATGCCCCGGTTCGGATTGACCGGATAGGCAAATGAACGTATACCATGTCGAAACACAAGTGTCTGGGATAAATACTTGTTGGGCCCCTGTATATGTTTACATGCTCTTTGAGCATGCATACTGTTATAGCTTCGGTTGCATGAACTTAGTGCTAGCGTAATAGACTATTTTTATGTGACATTATATGCGTTGTAATGTTCATATACCAAACTCATGGTCCAAACTATTGATTTTACTGCTTATTGATAAACCTATAAACTCACCAGTTTTTGCTGACTTTTAACATGTTTTTCTCAGGTGCTTAATCTGCTTGATTGTTGCAAGGTATTGGCATGGCAAGGGTCATAGACTATTTTCCGAAGTGCTTTTACACATAGCTATGACTAGTTTGTATGGGACAACTAAACTTATGGGCCTTATTTTCTGAACTTGAAACTTTATTGTAAACTTTATTTAACTTGGATGAATGTATTTAAACGGAGTATGTATTCCGTTCTTTATTACCTTGTGTTGTGATTTCCAATTTAGTAGCACCCCATGACCCGAATGCTTCCGCAATACCAGATTTTAGGGGTGTTACAGATTGGCATCAGAGCCTAGGTTATAGAGAACTAGGTACATATAAACCCTAAACTATAACCGCTTTTTACAAAAACAAGTCCCTGTGACCGCCACTTGCCTGCCTGCCTTGCTTGCCACTTTACTTGCTGTTTACTTGTCTTAACTATATGTTACGCTTTACCGTTCGTTGATTTTACTTAACTACATGTACTATAAGTATTTCATGTATACTTATACATACTTAACTTACACTATTTACTATGAGTATTTTATGTACTAATTACTATGAGTATACCCCCATACACTACTTGTGATAATCCTACCAGGTTGTTAGGAATATAAATATTCATATGAAAGACTCGGTCACCCCGAGTATCTATTTAGCATTTAAGTAGCTCGTAGGCTTATTAGTATTAGTTTAGTTATCGTAATACTAGTTTAGTCATAGTAGTATTTGTGGAATTGGGTCAGGTCTTTACCCACTGTCAGCTCACTCCACAGCCCATGTGGGGCGTTTTATGAGTAACTATAAATACTCTTTCCCACACAAGGCAAAGGGTTGGAGCTTCTAATCATACAACAATTTTTCTCTTTCACTTTCTCTCACTAGAACTCCCATCCTTTCTCTTTCTCTTTCTAAGATTCGGCCAAACCACAAAGATTAGAGTGTGTTATGATATCTAGTATTCTACAATTGGTATCAGAGCTTATGGTTTGATTAGATAGATTGTGTGTGCGTTTTCTTGGTTAGTTTAGATAAATAGTTTGGTTTTTGAAGGTTTAAGGTATTATTCTTGGCTTTCTTTCATTCTCACGTTTGTGGTGTTAAAGTTAGTGTTTTTATAGTTGTTATAACCTTCTAGGATCAAGTTGAGCAAAAGAAACCAAGCAAAAACGTTCAAAAGTGTAATTTTTTGGTGTTTTTAGGTGAAAAAGTTCGTATTTCTTCATTGCGATTTAATTCTCGGTAGTGTGTTCTTGGTTGCGATTTGTGGTTTAAAAAAGTAGTTTGTTGATTACGATTTGCCTAGTTCCAGATCTGCGATTTGGTTTGTAGCTAAAAGGGGAAAAAGACAAAACTGGGTGAAAGTGACATGTTTGTCTGATTAAGACTTGCGATTTGGTGTTGCGACTTGAGTCTGCGATTTGACTCTGCATTTTGCTTCTGAGTTTTGGTTTCTGCGATTTGCCTAAAGTTGCGATTTGAGCATTTGAGACTTGGCTCCTGCGATTTGAGTTCTGCGATTTGAGGGCTGCGAATTGAGGGCTGCGATTTGAGCTTTGAGGTTTCACTGCTGCGATTTGAGCTTTGAGGTTTCAATGTTGCGATTTGACTAGTTTCTTCATTGCAATTTGCTCCTGATTCTTCATTGAGATTTGCTCAAGTGCATTCATTACTTGTTGCTCAAACCATTACGTAAACTTAATTCAATCAAACCTAATCAAAACTTAACTTAACAATAATTCACCTAATCCAACAAACAATCATTCCTTTTAACATACAATCACTAATCATTGTACTGATCCAACAATTATCATAACACGTCCAATTTATCATTATCTCATGGTTTCTTCTTGATTTTGTAAAATCCCGCGAAAGAAACGATTTCTCGGTTTAAATCATAGATTTGTAAAATCTCGTGCACGTTTACACCATGTCTACTAATTCAGATTCTTTCATATCTGAGGTACTCAAATTGTACGACACGAACGATAAACATAAGACTTCCAACCCTGTATAACAAATAAACGTGTTTGATTCTGATAATGTTAACATGGAATCGTCGTGCTCGAATTCTCAAGAGAAAGAGTTTCATCAGCCACTAAAATTGCCTGATAATACAAAGGAAAGTTGCATAGAATGTTTTCGACTACTTCACTTACATCTCAAGGTTCTCTTTGAACGACCTGGATACTTGGGAGGATACAAAAGTGCATTCGCATCACTCTTTGGTCAAGATGTTCAGACTTTCACAGTCAAAATGATACTGTATTTAGATCAACTTGAACAACAACTTGACAAAGGAGAACTTTCTGAAGGCAGATCCATGGCTGCCTTTTGTGTGATCAACAACCAACTCCAAGTGTTCATTGATTCGTAATTCACTGAGGATTATGATTATGACAGTCAAATGATGAAAAAGTGTTTTGCTAATTACACTGGAATCGAGGTTGACATGTTCAGAGTTACACTACTCCAACTCATGAGTAATGTTAAGGAGTTCATTAATGAAAGGGCGCAACATCAACAATGCAGTGACACTATGTTTGATAAGCAGGATACAAACGATAGTTCTGGGACTTATACCACACTTGACATGGATCCACATCACAGACCAGAAAATGACCAAGTTCCATCTGCTGAGGTACATGTCACTGATCAATATAATTTACTCCCTAATGAACGACTGCATACTGATCAAGTTATGCCCACTTATGACACATATTAGTTGGAAAAGACTGATAGCAATACCATTTCTAATTCAACAAATATGAATCATAAGGGGGGCGAAAGTGATCAGGATGATGCTGAACATGATGATGAGTCAAGTTCTTTGTTTATGGCTGAGACTTTTAAATCAAATGATGTGGTTGATAAAGAAGTTTTTAATGAACTCTCAAACAGATTTTTACAGCTTGAAAAACATTGTATTTCACTTGAAATCGCAATGCAACAAAAGAAAGAAAGTTTTCAAACTAACCTACCATGTAAAAATCCGGAACTCCCTGATTTCCGTGAATTCTTTATGATAAATGATTTGAAAGCTCAGCTAGAAGCCAAAAACATAACGATCAACAACCTAAAAAAACGGATTATTGAGATGTGTGATATGTGTAATGAAGTTAAGACTAAACATGACAGTGATGTTATTGCAACAAAAAATACTGAATTGGAACATAAAGTGGCTAAATTACTTAATGAAAATGAGACTTTGACAAAACATTGTAAAAACATGAGTGATTCCATTAAAGAAACGAGAACTAGGGCTTCAAAACATACAACGTCTTTGATTGCTAAAAATGATGAATTCAAAGCTCAACTTCAAGAGAAATGTTTCACAATTACTGCCTTAAAGAACGAGTTAAGGAAATTAACTGGAAATGGTGTGAACACTAAGTTTGCAAAACCATCAACCTTGGGAACACCCGTTTCACAACCTCTTAGAAACCAAACAGTTGTTAGACAACCAACTGCGTTTAGATCTGAATGACCAAAACCTTATAAACCGAGGTGTGCAACCCAAGTTGATACGAAACAAGTTTTGTCAAAACCAGTCACTTCACAATCTAGACCAAATGATCAGATAGTTAATGTACGTTCTAAGGCTCAATCTCATAAGTCTAAAGCAAATGAAGTAAATGCTCATGCTAAGGTTCTATCCCTTAAGACTAGAAACCACAACAACCCCGTAGAACCAAAGAGTCATACTCAGAAATCTGGTAGGCAGATTGCTGTATGGCTAAGAACTTCTCTCAACAAGCATTCTACTGTGTATGAGAAATCTAACACTCTTAGATCTTGCCTTAGGTGGTTACCGACGGGTAGAGTCTTTAAGATGGTGGGTCTTAGATGGATACCTATTTGTACAGATTGCATAACCAAGGTTGACTATGAGAATCCAAAAGGTCTGGATACTGAGATCACTAACCCATATAAACGCAAGCAAATTTGTCATGTTAGTGCAGGGAATCCTTACTTAAGTGCAGGTACATCGACCATTTCCTTCAAAGAAACACTCAGAGTTTGGCGGCCAAAAGGACTGAAATCTCCTAATTTAGGGGTTCAGGAAACTTCACATTGATGTACATGCATAATGACTCCTGAACAAATCAGCTCAGGACTCGTACAGCAACGATCTATCTTGGGAAGAATATTGGTGGTTATTCTTCATGTATCCTCTGTATATATTTTATACCAAAAGCAAAATACAATAATATAAAACCAAGAAAAACCATAAAAATCAGAAAAAATAGAAAATTCCAAAAATAGTTTTTCAAGGCATGTCTTCTGGTATCGATAACATTTACGGTCCTAGAAATGTCATTCAACAATGATACGGGTCTTTAAATGAAGTTCGAGTAGAAGTTCAAATTGTTTCTCAAAACATGCCTAAATGGTTTTCTATTATTTTAGATAAGCAACCCGTTTTTCAAAATGAGGAAAGCACGTCGCCAAAAAGACGGCTGTTCCTAACAACGGGTGATTAAGTTCTCCCAGGCATGGATTACATTACATCCGTGCACCCTCGATCTAGTGTACGCTTCAGTGCATTAGTTCTTGTTTTTGAAGAGAAGTCTTCTTTGCATCTCAAATTATTTCTCGTCTATGATTCTTCAAGAAAGTATTTGTGTTTCCCATGATGGTTTAATGATATTGGAAAATCAATTGGTCTGGCACTGTCATAAATTTTTCATACCCAATCAACGACTGCAGCTCTTTAAATAGAAAACGGGTCATTGATTGAGGGAGAGAGTAATTGTCAATATTTATGATAGCTAACGGGCATCTACAACTCATTGATTTAATCTGGGGTTTTAATTTGAGGGGGTGTTAATCTAGTGTTAACTCCATATAGGCCATATGTGTCTGTTATGTGCTAGTATAGGGACTTATTTGCAATTTGCTAATTGATTCCTTGGCCTTCATAAATTAGAGGACCATTCGTGCTTTAATTGAAAATTGATTCTCACCCTAGTGAAACTTATATCTCAAAGGGAAAAGATATTGAAAAGGGAGGGGCCAATTCTGCCAATATTTGAAAGTTCTTTATTAGGTATAAATACCCTTTGCGTTTTGACCTGGTCAAACACGCTATAAACCAGTCAAACTCAATATTATTTTTCCTCTAAAAACTCAAAACGCAACATCCTGCGATTCTATTAATTTTGGTTTTCTGTGTGATTCCTGGCCTAGGTAGTGCTTGCTTCATGTTCCTTATCATTTCTTTATGCTTCATCTTGAATATCTTGGCTTGGAATTCACTCTATCGTGTTTTTCTTTAGGTCATCTTGTCGAACCATCATCCATTTCTAGGTTAGTGTTTGTTTATGAGTTTTGATTGATGGGTTTCTCTTAGATTATGAGTGTGATGCCTCATATGTTGTTTTATCTGATTCCCATTTCATACTGTAGTTATCCATTGATTTTTGAAGGATGTTTGACTTTTATAAGTCAATACACGTTTGTTTGGTTCTGAGGATACGTAATAGATTTGGGTTAATAGATTAGGACACCATTTGTTGTGTTAAATCATGTAGCTGTTATGCCTTAGGTATTGTAATTTAATAGTTGGATTCTGTGTGCATAAGAATGTTCTTGATTGCGTTTTGGGTAACATATTCTTGATTGCGAGTGGATGCGTGTTGTGTTTAAGATTCTTAGTTGCATTTTGACTAAAGCTTCTTGTTTG
Organism: Artemisia tridentata subsp. tridentata; assembly: GCA_021014915.2. NCBI lineage: Eukaryota > Viridiplantae > Streptophyta > Magnoliopsida > Asterales > Asteraceae > Artemisia > Artemisia tridentata. The sequence goes on from CP139503.1 coordinate 71,832,443, forward strand.
CGATTTGGTATATGTTTCTTGGTTGCGTCTTGCCAGTTATTATCTTGATTGTGGTTTGCTTAAATGATTCTTGTTTGCATTTTTGCCTATTTTGTGCTTGGTTGCGATTTGGTATCTCTTGCTTGAATGTGATTTGCTTAATTGTACTAGGTTGCGATTTGCTGTCAAAGTTTGCGTGATTGCGATTTGTTGTCTAAGTTTGCGTGATTGCGATTTGATTATAATATGACATGTTTTAGGTCAAATCACAATGTCTGCGATTTTCTTTTGTAGACATTTTATATTCAATCCGTGGGGCCCGCTAGACTGCGATTTGGTTATGATCTGTTGCGATTTGATTAAAATAGTACTTTATACAGACCAAATTGCAACTTCTGCGATTTGTAGGAGAAATATTTCTATAATCAAGTTGTAAGGTCTTTAATGTTGCGATTTGATCAGGCCTGGTTGCGATTTGAAGTTTATATTATTAAATTCGGGCCAAATCACAATCTCTGTGATTTGAGGTCAAATCGCAACATCCATTTCTTTATTACGATTTGAACTTCTGTTTAAATGTTACAATTTGTCTCAATACAGTGTATTGACTGCGATTTGATTATTTAGTTGCTTGCGATTTGACTGTTGTGATTTGGGGTATTGCGATTTGGTCATGTACAATGTTATAATTAGTCATATCGCTATCCGTGCTGATTGTAAGCAATGTGTATTCAATTGTCAAATAGCAATCACTGTGAGACTCATTGTGATTTAATGGGTGCAACATGTGTCTAAACAATGATCTAACATCGAGCATTTGCTCTTTTCTAACATTGTATCTGTATATATGTTTCCTTGTGAATGTAACTATGCAGATACAATGGACGATGTTAATGTCGATGTTCCTGTTGAACAAGCACCAGTTGTTCCACCTCCCATTCGTTCAGATGAACAGATCTTGCCTCGTAGCAGATGGGTCCCTATTGGAAAAAGCAACTGCCACTTAGATATGGATAAGTCTCAACCCAATCCTATCTACAAAATCGCGGTGGACATTCTTAAGCAAACCACCTTCTTCAGTGCGTTTACGGCTAGCTCAGTTATTCCAGCTATCTACATTCAGCAGTTCTGGGACACAGTGAGCTATGATAAAAATACTGGATGCTACCATTGTCAGCTGGATGAACAATGGCTTGATCTTACCAAAGACACCATCAGAGACGCATTACAAATCACACCGGTCATTATGAACAAGCCATTTTGTAACACCCCAACCTGATAAGGGTAGAAGTATTACGTTATGGTGACATATCAAAGCAAACACAAGCATATGACTAATTAATACAAAATGAAATTCAATGGTTACAAGGGCAAATCTGAAGATACAAGGTTACAATGAGAATTTCAATAAGTACTAAGTCTAGAATAATCTCTTCTAGCCATCTCTAATCCGGAATATCTATCAAGGGATAGCCTTCTAAGTCCAAGATACTCTCCACTCATACCCAGCTTCCTACTAAAACCTGCCGCAGGAAAAGAAATGCGGCTGAGCTTAAAAAGCCCAGTGAACAGATATAGAGGTAACAAGCAGTAATAATGGAATAGTGAAATAAGAGAAACAATGCAAGGTATAATAAGAGTTAAGGAAAAAGTAAAAGATTATAAGGTAAAGGGAACAGTAATCAACCACGAGCCCAAGTCAAGTCAAGTATCAAGTAACCATGTATACGGAGGGGAGACCTCAGTATACCAAGTATAATGTGAGGGGATACCTACAAGGGTTGGAGTAGCTAGCTCCCAAGATGTGAAAGACGTGTATCGCACACACTATCAGTCACCAAGTATAACAAGTAATATCATGATAAATCCATCGAAACAAGTAACAAATCTAGGATGCATCCATACGCCCCAGTAGGCCAAGTTCTTCCTCTACGTAACAAGTCAAGTCAAGGGACCGGATAGGTCATCACTCTCCTACCCTAGAGTCAAGTCATCGGTGCATCAATGACAAGGACATGAAACCCACATGCCTAGTATACAAGTGGTGGCTCGTAGTATCAAACTGTGGGTCAAGGGTCAAGTATCAAGTATCAAGTGTCCAAGTTCAAGTTTCATATCAAGTGGTTCAAGTCAAGTTTCCAATTCAAGTATGTCATATCAAGGTTTATATCAAGGTTCAAGTCAAAGTTCAAATCAAGAGTCATAGCAAGGTTTATAGCAAAGGTTCAAGTCAAGGTTCAAATCAAGAGTCATAGCAAGGTTTATAGCAAAGGTTCAAGTCAAGGTTCAAATCAAGAGTCATAGCAAGGTTTATAGCAAAAGTTCAGATCAAGTGGCTCATATCAAAGGTTCATAATCAAATGATTCGTAGGTTCATAGTAAAGATTTAATTCAAAGGTTTCATATCAACGCGTATTTAGAAAATCTTTCAATAAGTGGCTTTCATAAAATGATGTTTAGTAAAGTTTTTCATAAAGATAGTCTTAAAAGTAGTTTTCAAAAAACTTTTAGTAAAATTTCATTTAAAAGTGGTATCGCATCGTGCTCAACAACACCGTTTAAAAATAGCTTTTCTCAAAAGATTTAAATATTATAATTTAGGATAAGTCATTAATTAAGTATTATTACGGGAAAAGGGTTCATTTTAGCAAGTTATAATAGTCTAGGGTTAAATATGACAACTTTCTATATTTTAGGGGTTTAAATGCAAATATGCCAAAGATAAAGGTCTAAAGTGCAAATATTACAAGTTATTCATTTTAATCCATAAGTTTCCCTTATTTACGATTCTAAACCTTTAACTTTAACAATTTTACGAATTAGACCCTTAAGTTCATTAAATTACAATTTAAACCTTATAATTAATTTAATTACAATTCGATCCTTAAAATATCCATATTTATACATTAAGCCTTCAATTATCAAAATCACACATTACACCCCTTACATTAATATTTATACGAGACACCCTCTATTTTCCAGAATTTATGAAACAAACCCCTCTAGTTTAGAATTTTGCAAATCGAATTCATAATTTCATAATTTATCATTTAAACCTTTTGGTTACCAAATTTACGTATAATACCCCCATATTATATTTTATACGAATCATCCCTGTTCCAAAGTGTCTTACAAAAATAACCCACAAGTTTATAAAATTACAAAACACACCCAAAACTTTTTAATTTCTCAATCGGTATTAATATAAAACTCAAACCCTAACCCTAGAATTTTCCAATCATTACCTATCATTGAATTAACCCTAAAACACATTTATTAAATCAGATCAAACACCAAGAACCCTAATCTTAAACAATTCGATTTATATTTTATTTCGAACCCTTTTTTTTCTTTTTATATCCGGTTCAACAATAATTCACCAAGGATGATTTAAGCTTCAAAAATTACAAAGATCATTTTTATAGTGTTATATGACATGTATAGGACCAGAATAAAATAGGTACAAAGCCTGGAAAAAACGCATGATCGGTTTTGGATTTATGTTACGTTTTTGATATTTAGAATTACTACGATTGATCTAGCGTGCATGGGTCGTAATAGCCATTTTATATGGATCATGTATGATGTAAAAAGAGTCACAAAAATACCCGATAGTCTTTAGGATGATCGAATGAAGAGTGGGGATTTTGTACCTCTCGGCTAGGATAGAACTCGAGCAAAAATCAAAACCAAGCGAGCCAAGCCTCTATAATTCGAAATCCTATTTTTATAGCCTTCTTCTAACTCCAAAGTACCCAGGAAAAATGCCAAGAAGGCGTGGAAAATTGTGGTGGCCGAATGGGAGTTTTTAGTTTGTTTTTAGGGTTTAAAGAATAATAAAAAGGGAACAATGATGAAACCGTGTAAATGGAGGAGGGGAGGGCATGGATTTCGGCCCAAGTGATTTTGATGAGATCAAATTACTGATTTTGTCAAGGTTTCCTTTTAATTGTAGTACTTGTCCCTTATTTATTTTTTTTTAATCATTTAACAAGAAATAAATACATATATATATAAGTATTCGGCCCAAGGTATTATTTTATGGTGTGACAAGTATTTTTAGGACATTTAGAATATTAAAATGTTTAAGAAAAAATTATCATACTTCATATGTTGCTAATTTCCAAGAGTTTGTGATTTATTTGATGTTTTTATTTAATCATTAATTGAAATTTTAATTTACAAGGGTATTTTGGTAATTTTGCATGCTTTGAAATTTTGTGTATTACAACTTCTTCCCCTCTAAAAGAAAATTTTCGTCCTCGAAATTTGAAGTCGCAAAGTTAGACGAAGTCGTAGCAAGTCGCAAAAGATCGTCACAAACATTCTCATGCCCGGGGAGGTTCTTCCAAAAAGGATCTTCAAACCAAATAGTTTCTCATGACTCAATCAAAACAAGGGGGTTCAAGTTCCTCAGAAGGAGACAAATTAGGTTGATTCTGATCAAAAGGTCCATGCAACATAAAATGGATGATAGGTGAATCTTCTGAAAGCTCATATGGAATACGAACAAAAATTTCAAATCAAATTAACTGTATCAACAGTAAAGAGCTCAAGATTTATAACTGAGGTCAACAGAATGCAAAACGAGAGTCCAAACTCATCCAGATATCTAATGAACGAAGGCAGAGTATACGCATAGGTAGAATGAACCTAAAGTCTCGCTAATCCCGGATAATCCAACGGAGATCAAATTCTAAACTTCTTTGGTACTCCTCAAGATATCATATGGCCACAATGAGTGCACGTTATATGGTGTAAGTATTATCACGTTGATCAGGCGTCATAATACTAGCACCACATAAATATGCCTTCATGATGATCATACTTTGTCTCGAGTCGTGAGCAAAACAACCTATCTTAATCCACCTAGTACTTCTACAGTGTCAGAGGTCAACAAAATCAAATGTCATAGTCAAGAGGGAAAACAAAACTACTCGCAAGAGTATCGGAATCCCAGATTGCCTAGCAGAAGTAAGGTATGCCGTCCACAAGCACAATTCGCCAAAATTCCCAAAATAAAGCCATCATCGAACATACGAAAAATAAACACGGAACTGAAATGCTTCTAGGGAACTTAAATCATTAGAGGATTTTATTACTATAAAACGAAGCTTAAGTGAGTCAACGGAAGTGAAAGTTAGTCGTCAATAACTTCGGCCTTCATAGAATCAATTCTTCCAAACATAAAAGTTCTGTTTCAAAAATCCGTTCATTCAAAACATTCAATCTCTTCATGTCCGGTTAATCTGTCTTAGTTTGTCCATAAATATGGAAGTGAAACAAATCGTGAACTTGTGTTTGGTTCATCAAGCCTCCTGCAGTTCTTCTTGGAATGTGATGGAGTAATGTGGATTTCTGGCACGCTCTGTAAATTCCTTCATCATCCAGTTTGCTTCCGCTCTCAATTCATCTTAGTACAACCAAGATGAATAGGGAAGTGAGACTGCACGTCTTCATCAGTTCCAGGTTCGCCATCTTGACTAAATCTTCTGCATCGCCAACACTTCTGCCTTGTAAGGAATGTCTTCACTCTTTAGGGTAGCCACCGCTGTTGACAACTCCAGGTCAGGTATTGATGTAATTCTTCTGATATGCTTCTAGTTGTCTTGATGCATACGCAAAACTTTCTGTGCAGCAAGGGAGTATAACCGAGTCTCTTTCTAAATGTCCCAAAATTTGTTCCGCCTGAAGGTATGGAAGCTAATTTCTATTTCAGCTTTTCCAAAACTCCATTCTCAATCAAACTAAGCTGTTTCTCTCTGTTCATGAAATTTATCACTGGTAACGCAAGTTGTAAACATCTTGTAGAATTCTTCTGCAAGTTCAAGAGATTTCAGTTCTCCACTCTGTTACCGATCTTGACCACTTGGTGATAGTTTCAAAACTTGCGGGATTTAAAGAGATATCCTCAATTAAGAACACCGTTGTCTCAACAAATATCAACCTCCCAGAATGCACAAATGATCGTCAAATTTCTAACAAAGTGAAAAAATGATTTTCATGCTCTTCCTCGTCTCCGAATGTACTATTAAGTCATGCAATGACCATTTGCCCAAGTACTCACGAGAAAATATCATTTATCAAATTCACAAAACAGTCAGAGATTTAGCTAATACTATTAGCGTCACTAACCGTCATAGCAGTCGTTACGAATACGGAAGGCGATTCCAAGAATAACCTCAATTTATACTTCCATCGAAAGGAAACTACGCGCTCTGAAATTGAACAGATACATAGTCGTTTCAGGGTGGAGAAATAATGGTTCCTAACAGCAATACGGTTCAGCTTCCAGTAATCAATACATATCCCCGGTCACCATCCTTCTTTATCGCAAACGAAACTGAAACACGCCCAGAAGATACACTTAAGCAAACTCACTTCCTGGTCTTCAGTTGCTGCTCTTCCCGGTTGCTCAAATCAACTGGTATGATCCCGGACACATCTGAAAGACATCTTCGCTTGGTGACTAGACAATCTCTCGGTATCATGTCAAATCCTACTTCACACTCCGGTGGAAAACTTGGTGGTTCAACCAGGAATCATATTCAGAAAACTCAGGGTACCAAATAACTCTCAAGATAAGGTTCATTCATTGGTGTACAAAATGGGTTCTAGGAAAACTTCATAACCACGAAAGTAATACACGAGTCTCCAGAGTAATAGTGATAGCCAAAAGTTTAACAATCGGTAATCATGGTAGGGAGTTCAAAATTGTTTCAAACGCCAAAGGTGAGACATAGGAGGATAGTTGTCAATATTTTGAATGCTCAATCAACCAATCCCTTATCAGAATAAAATCGAAGTTAACTATCCAAAGAAGGACAGATCAACAAAGCAAAATCTTATCGTTCAAAAGTGAGAGGGAAACATTCTTATACTCGTGGTTAAACACCACAAGACTTCTCATAGGGACAAAGATGGGTAAGACGAAATCAAATAGCGTCGGAAGATTCATAGATGCTTATCAAAAACAAGAGACAAATCACAGAATGTATCAAGTACGTCATCGCCATGGAGATTCTCAGAATGCCCGAAGAGGCATCAAAATGATTAACAAGAGGGTCAGAGGTCAGAGTCGGAATCTGAAGATAAGGATCAAATAGTGTCAGGCAATTACTATGCAATTCTCAATGCCTTCAAGATTTAATTTAGGTTTCAAATCTTAGGTGGTGCAAAGCATAAGCTTTCAATCTCCAAAAGTGATCTCAACAGGCTTTAACCAAAAGCAAGGCACGAATCAGAGTGATGCGGAAGCAATGATACTTAAACAAATGAATTATAGTCTACCCATTCCTCACTGGTCAAAACTTAAGTTCATATTAAGAATCCTAAAGCAAGTTCTCAAGGTGTTCTCCTATGTTCTTACAGTGGAAGCCTAATGGTCCAAAACTCACAGGCCAAGGGTAAATGTATTACGAGTCGCAGCCTGTTTCTCTGATACCATAATTGTAACACCCCAACCCGATAAGGGTAGAAGTATTACGTTATGGTGACATATCAAAGCAAACACAAGCATATGACTAATTAATACAAAATGAAATTCAATGGTTACAAGGGAAAATCTGAAGATACAAGGTTACAATGAGAATTTCAATAAGTACTAAGTCTAGAATAATCTCTTCTAGCCATCTCTAATCCGGAATATCTATCAAAGGATAGCCTTCTAAGTCCAAGATACTCTCCACTCATACTCAGCTTCCTACTAAAACCTGCCGCAGGAAAAGAAATGCGGCTGAGCTTAAAAAGCCCAGTGAACAGATATAGAGGTAACAAGCAGTAATAATGGAATAGTGAAATAAGAGAAACAATGCAAGGTATAATAAGAGTTAAGGAAAAAGTAAAAGATTATAAGGTAAAGGGAACAGTAATTCACCACGAGCCCAAGTCAAGTCAAGTATCAAGTAACCATGTATACGGAGGGGAGACCTCGGTATACCAAGTATAATGTGAGGGGATACCTCCAAGGGTTGGAGTAGCTAGCTCCCAAGATGTGAAAGACGTGTATCGCACACACCATCAGTCACCAAGTATAACAAGTAATATCATGATAAATCCATCGAAACAAGTAACAAATCTAGGATGCATCCATACGCCCCAGTAGGCCAAGTTCTTCCTCTACGTAACAAGTCACGTCAAGGGACGGGATAGGTCATCACTCTCCTACCCTAGAGTCAAGTCATCGGTGCATTAATGACAAGGACATGAAACCCTCATGCCTAGTATACAAGTGGTGGCTCGTAGTATCAAACTGTGGGTCAAGGGTCAAGTATCAAGTATCAAGTATCAAGTGTCCAAGTTCAAGTTTCATATCAAGTGGTTCAAGTCAAGTTTCCAATTCAAGTATGTCATATCAAGGTTTATATCAAGGTTCAAGTCAAATTCAAATCAAGAGTTATAGCAAGGTTTATAGCAAAGGTTCAAGTCAAGGTTCAAATCAAGAGTCATAGCAAGGTTTATAGCAAAGGTTCAAGTCAAGGTTCAAATCAAGAGTCATAGCAAGGTTTATAGCAAAGGTTCAGATCAAGTGGTTCATATCAAAGGTTCATAATCAAATGATTCATAGGTTCATAGTAAAGATTTAATTCAAAGGTTTCATATCAACGCGTATTTAGAAAATCTTTCAATAAGTGGCTTTCATAAAATGATTTTTAGTAAAGTTTTTCATAAAGATAGTCTTAAAAGTAGTTTTCATAAAACTTTTAGTAAAATTTCATTTAAAAGTGGTATCGCATCGTGCTCAACAACACCGTTTAAAAATAGCTTTTCTCAAAAGATTTAAATATTATAATTTAGAAAGGTTTTAGCATCCAGTTATAATATCAAATAAACTTTCAAGGTATCAAAGGATTTGAATATTCATGACACAGGGTGATGAACAAATTATATCAAGTATCAAGGGAACATAGCAAGGTTCAATTTATCAAGGGAAGCATAGCAAGGTTCACAAATCAAGGGGAGCATAGCAAGGTTCACAATTCAAGGGAAGCATAGCAAGCTTCAAGGGAGTAAGATAGACAAGAGAGAGAGAGAGTTCATGAGAAACCTGTGAGAAGGTCAGAATATCTGTACCTTATTCGGAACGCAAACAAACACAAGATAGCAAACACTGAAAAGAATCAAGATCACTCCTTCTCCACACCTAAAGGAGTAGAAGACAGAATTATAAGTGGTTCCTATAACTCAGATTAGTAATTTTAGTTTATCTTTCCATTTTAAATCACTTTCCAAATTTTGTAACTTTCCATATTTAGTAACTTTCCACTTCAAGTAAGTTTACTCATTTTAAGTAACTTTCTATTTTTAGTAACTTTCCAAAAATAGTAACTTTCTATATTTAGCAGGTTTCTATTTTTAGCAGGTTTCCCGAATTAGTAAGTTTCCATTTTTAGAAAGTTTTCTTATTTAGTAAGTTTCCATAATTAGCTAGATTTAAAAATTATAATTTAGGATAAGTCATTCATTAAGTATTACTATGGGAAAATGGTTCATTTTAGCAAGTTATAATAGTCTAGGGTTAAATATGACAACTTTCTATATTTTAGGGTTTTAAATGCAAATATGCCAAAGATAAAGGTCTAAAGTGCAAATATTACAAGTTATTCATTTTAATCCATAAGTTTCCCATATTTACAATTCTAAACCTTTAACTTTAACAATTTTACGAATTAGACCCTTAAGTTAATTAAATTACAATTTAAACCTTATAATTAATTTAATTACAATTCGATCCTTAAAATATCCATATTTACACATTAAGCCTTCAATTATCAAAATCACACATTACACCCCTTACATTAATATTTATACGAGACACCCTCTATTTTCCAAAATTTACGAAACAAACCCCTCTAGTTTATAATTTTGCAAATCGAATTCATAATTTCATAATTTATCATTTAAACCTTTTGGTTACCAAATTTACGTATAATACCCCCATATTATATTTTATACGAATCATCCCTGTTCCAAAGTGTCTTACAAAAATAACCCACAAGTTTATAAAATTACAAAACACACTCAAAACTTTTTAATTTCTCAATCGGTATTAATATAAAACTCAAACCCTAACCCTAGAATTTTCCAATCATTACCAATCATTGATTTAACCCTAAAACACATTTATTAAATCAGATCAAACACCAAGAACCCTAATCTTAAACAATTCGATTTATATTTTATTTCGAACCCTTTTTTTTTCTTTTTATATCCGGTTCAACAATAATTCACCAAGGATGATTTAAGATTCGAAAATTACAAAGATCATTTTTCTAGTGTTATATGACATGTATAGGACCAGAATAAAATAGGTAAAAAGCTTGGAAAAATCGCATGATCGGTTTTGGATTTATGTTACGTTTTTGATATTTAGAATTATTACGATTGATCTAGCGTGCATGGATTGTAATAGCCATTTTATATGGATCATGTATGATGTAAAAAGAGTCACAAAAATACCCGATAGTCTTTAGGATGATCGAATGAAGAGTGGGGATTTTGTACCTCTCTGCTAGGATAGAAGTCGAGCAAAAATCAAAACCAAGCGAGCCAAGCCTCTATAATTCGAACTCCTATTTTTCTAGCCTCCTTCTAACTCCAAATTACCCAGGAAAAATGCCAAGAAGTCGTGGAAAATTGTGGTGGCCGAATGGGAGTTTTTAGTTTGTTTTTAGGGTTTAAAGAATAATAAAATGGGAACAATGATGAAACCGTGTAAATGGAGGAGGGGAGGGCATGGATTTCGGCCCAAGTGATTGTGATGAGATCAATTTACTGATTTTGTCAAGGTTTCCTTTTAATTGTAGTACTTATCCCTTATTTATTTGTTTTTAATCATTTAACAAGAAATAAATACATATATATATATAAGTATTCGGCCCAAGGTATTATTTTATGGTGTGACAAGTATTTTTAGGACATTTAGAATATTAAAATGTTCAAGCAAAAATTATCATACTTCATATGTTGCTAATTTCCAAGAGTTTGTGATTTATTTGATGTTTTTATTTAATCATTAATTGAATTTTTAAGTTACAAGGGTATTTTGGTAATTTTGCATGCTTTGAAATTTTGGGTATTACACATTTACTCCACCACCACCACCTGATGATCTTATCAACTTCGTCAATGATCTGGGCTACCCCATAACAGTTAACACTTTATCTGCAGTGGTCACTAATGATATGTATCAGCCATGGAGGGCAATCATCACTATCATCAACATGTGTCTCACAGGAAAAACCTCAGGGTATGAAAGACCAAGAGCTCCAATGCTACAGATTCTATGGGGAATTGTTAAAAGGGCCAACATTGATTTTGCTGAAAGGATCTGGGAGGAATTCACTCACTCCATTCACACTTTCACTTAGGACAAGAAAAAACTGGCATTGCATAAAGCTAGTAATAAAACGGTCAACAAACTTGTGATTCCAAATATTAGGTACACGAAGAGGATAATTCATCATCTTCAATGCCAACACAAGTTCCATCCAAGATCTGACTCACCTCTCCACTTGCCATCTGATGAACATGTCCTAGGAAATCTCAAATTCTCGGCAAAGGGAACCAAGCAAGAGTTCTTTAGGATGAATATACCTGAAGCTCTCATCACGAATGACATTCGAAATTCTCCTTATTATCAGGATTATTTGAATAAAGTGGCTTCGTATCAAAGGTATCTTGCTGATGAACTAGTTGGTAATGCTGGACCCCTGGCACCTAAACCTTAGAAGTCAACCAAGCATAGGAAGACAAAATCCAAGACCACCAAACCCACATATAATGCTCTACCCAAGAAGAGAAAGGAGGCATCCCCTGCTGATGATGCTCCTGGTGATGCTAAGAAACCCAAAAAGAGTGTTGCGGGTAATAAACAGGGGTCTAAAAGACGAAGACTGGAAGATCAATTTGTAAATGAAGAAGTTTTCATGCCTGAGCCTATTCTGCAAGAAGAGGCAGTTAACATTCAAAAGGCCGTAGAAGCCAGTTTAAAAGAACAAGAGAAGTTTCTGGGACACTCTACCAAAGGTGTGATCATCAAAGAACCTGATACAGGGAGACCTCAACCATTGGCGGAAGACGAAGGTAAAGGAAAAGGGATTGCCACTGACGAACAAGTTGCTCAGATACTTCTGGACATCTCTTCTCCAGCATCAAAGACAACCATAAAATTCATTCTCAAGAGATGAACCTCTGAAACCGCTAAAGATACTGAAGATTCTGAAGCTGCAAAGGAAAAGTCACCAAGTCAAGAGCTTGATCTTGACTCTAGTGACACTGAATCAGAAGAAGCGGGAACCATGGAAGAGAATGATGGGAAGGGTGAGACACAAGCTAAAGATATTGTAGGCCCTGATTCTGACAAAACAGAGAAGGAGATATCTCCTCATGAGAAGGATTTTACCTCTGATCCACCTCTTGATAAGTTAAATGATGAGTTTGTGTCCACTACTTACCCGAATGTACTAGAGAATCCTAAGCTGAGAGCTGATGAACTGACTCATCTGCCAGAACCCGACAGCTCAACTGGCACCCTTTCTTCTCTCAAGCAACTGGAACCGGACTTCACATATGGAGATCAATTCCTTAAAGACAAGCCCACAGATCCTGAAACTAATAAGATACATGATGAGAAAGAGGTTGTGTCAATGGTGTCTGTCACTATTGAACAAGATACTTCAGTAGTCCCTACTATAACAATTCCAACTCCAACAGTGACTCCAACAACTGAAGCTCCATCATCTGCAACAACTACACCGGCAACCATCATCATGACAACGGCAGCACCAACACCTCCATATGTCAAAAAATGCTTAGAATCATAACTTACTGAAGCTCTCAAATGCATTGCTGATCTGGAAGGTCATAATCTACCTCAGATTGTCAAACGTCATGGCTCTCGGTTATCCAAGCTGGAAAATCTCAACATTGATGAAAAGGTAAAGATTGCTGTCGATGAACAAGTAGCAGAAGCCGTGAGTCAAGCAATGGAAGCACCGCTGAGAGCACGCTTCAGAGATCTTCCCACCACTGATATGAAGGAGATCCTCCTACAACGAATGTATGAGACAAATCTTGACCAAGGTCATGAAGACCACAGAAGGTTATACGAAGCGTTGGAAATATCAATTGGCCGTGATAACACTGACCAACTCATGAAGGTCCTGGCTGAAACACGTAGAAAGAAGAAGAAGAGCCAGGACAAACCTAAACCACCATCTGGGTCTCCACCACATCCACCTCCACCTCCTCCTCCATCAGGAGCATCTGGAGCTGCAGGCTCATCTGGAGCATCGGGATCACACCAAGCATAACCACCACCTCATCCTCTTGCATCATCTACTAAGAAAGATCAGTCGAAGCAGTCTACTGGTCCAAGCTCATCGAAGAATGTTGCATCTACTGGATATACTGCTTGGATGACCTTTGATACTAGATTCAAGCCTTCTGCTTCATCAATTCCTGATGATCTTTTTATGAATGAAGACTCAGCTATCAACGATCAAGATTCTTATTCTGATGATGATGATGACACAGCAGATACTCACATTCCCAAGGTAAATCCGAGGAAAAGGGATGACCGATCTGCAACTCCTGGGATTACTCCTACAGATGAGATGATGAAGACATGGTGGAAGCCCAGATCAGAAGAAGACAGACCTTCAACACCTGAACCAGCTTGGTCCATCCCTTCATCAGATCTGCAGGTTCCTGATAACAACTGGGCAAATGCCATTGTGTCCAGCTATGTGCCTCCTCCAGAAAACTCACTACTTGCACAGACGGGAGACATGGGAGCTTTCATAGACTGGTACTGCCAGAAGCAAGGAATCGCCAACTTAACACAAAAGGACCTGGAAGGCCCAGCATATGAAATCGTCAAAGCCTTCCATCCTAATGTGATTCATCTTCAGTTCCAGATGGAAGAATGCCACAAGCTTCTAACTGATCAGGTCGACGAGGGAATTCTCAGGTACAACATCAGCAAACCACTCCCTCTGGGTGGTCTACCTGGTCAGGTCACCATCCAAACTGACTTCTTCTTCAACAAAGATTTGAAGTATCTCCGATTTGGCAGCAAGGAGTGTAAACATGCATTATCAATTACAAAGATGAAAGCTGCATACTACCCAGATATTGGGCTAGAGCAATTAGTACCAGATCAGATGTGGATTGAGGAAGAGTGAAAGTATGACATCTCTGTTTCGTTTGGTATATCTCACTGGTGGTTCAAGAGACAACAGTTCTACATTGACAGACATACTGCTGAAGATGATAGCAAGGCTGTAAGATCTTGAATGCAAATCTTAAGCGTAGTTAGTGTTGAGATCTTCTCAATATATGGATACGAATACTTGAAGAAGATTGTCCTTCGCTGTGCTGATCTCAAAGAGTATATCATTGCCGAAGGTAACTTCAAACACTTACGTCCTAGTGATTTTGAAGATCTATACCTGCTGCACTACCTATCTCCACATGAAAAGAAGACGCTTTCCACTGCCGTCAATCTATGGACCAGGGGATTAGTCATCAGACAACGTGTAGAGGATTTTCAGCTTGGGATCGAGAGTTATCAGACTCAACTCAACCTCACGAGGCCTCGATGGGAAGCAAATGACATGGAATTCAAGTACGACTACACGGTTCTTGAGTCTCCAAAGGCTGTGGTGTTCAGAGATAGGTATGAGGTTAAGATGATCATGCGATTCGATGAAATCCACAAGTTCAGTGATGGTACTCTATAGCAGATTGAAGAAGCACTGGACTACAGGGTCAAAGAGTACAAGATAAAAAAGGTAAAACCAGGGCGGTATACTATGTTCTGGACAAAGAAAGATCTGGATATGAACAATGAGTTCATTTGTGCCATTCAAAAATGATTGAAGACAAGGAGGATCTTTCGCAGTCTGGAAAGTTATGTTGGTGGACGTGTTCGAGAGGGCGATTACAGACTTCTACAGAGAACCGAACGAGAATATCTTATCTGTAATAATTAGTCCTCTTTTGTTGTTGTGTATATATTATGTTGTGAACTTTGTACTATTTAAGTAGTGATAAACATATGCTTTGTGTGTCGTCCTTACCTCCCTCACTTGTTGAGGGGGAGTAGTATGAGGTACGTTCCAGTGCCTCATTCTTGATAAAAGAAGCGAAAGCTTCTTACTTTTGAGTAGTATTAATCCAAACCTTTTCAAACGATCTCTACTAATTCTGCTCAAAAGAACAAGTATTCCCTCTCAAGAGGGGGAGTATTTGAAACTCTTTGTACAAACCAATACAATCTTGTGAGACTCTTCCCGAAAACCTCAAAAAACATATTTTAATCAAAGCTTTTCAAAAACAACATCAAGATGCTATTTTTGAGGGGGAGAAAAATATAAATGGTGACTAAAATATAACTAAGTTGAAATGGCATCTCATGAGAGCGCGACTCAGACTTCACCAATGAATTGACGAAACTACAACTGTCATTAATCAAAAGGACTTGCCCTGGCCGGGTGTGACAACCGGTACTTTTCCACTAGTATCTTAATAATAAATGGTTATTTATTATTTTTAAGCTGAGCATTTCTATGCGCGTTTGCATGTTTCTGAGTATTTTTGAGCATTTTGGGAGCTGTCCCGCATACTGTAGCTTACAGTCACTGCAGAAAAAGCATATTTTTGTCAGTAAGCATAAATTATCCTATTTCTGATAGTTACTGACAAGTTTCGTAATTAACTGAGAGCTTTCTCACATTTTACTGAAAAGCAACCGCACGTGCGTACCGACAGCACAATATATATGGTAGCAGTCAAATAAATATATTTTTGAGTCAGTAATAATATTTTATTGCATTTCTGACAAAAACGTGGATAAAAAGTTTATTTTTCATATATGTGTCCAAAAATGCCAAACCGGGACTTTACGGTAACTATTTAAGCTCAAACTGACACACGATACACCCACGAGGAGTAAAAACAACCTCTCTCCCCCTCTTGGCTGTCGTTTACAGCCTACCTTCCCCACTAGAAGCTAATTTTTTTTTTATATTAATAGATTGTTAGTGGAAGGTGACATGTATTAGTTTGTTTCTTACTTAAACTAGCACACTAACTATTTCACACATACATTCTATCTATCCAAACTTTCCTAGATCATTTATTTCTTCCAAAACCCTTCTACTACATGAACCACTAGTAAATTCAAGATCCATAAAATTCCTTTGAAGTTCAAGCCAATCAGGGTGTACATTTAAGACTTTCGGGTTAATTAGAACGTGTTTTGGGTAAAATTTGTGCAATTTGGGTGTGTTCTTGAGCTACCTACAACTCGACATTCTTAAAGCTTTGTGAGCTCTCATCAAAACTCTTTCAATCTTGTTCATATCATGTTCATAGGTCATTTAATGATGTTACCAAGTGTTAAATGTGTATATTTTGTTAAAATGAAAAAGTTAAGGCTTGATTATATATATATGTGCTCGAATTTTTTTGATGTCATTATACAAATTAGAGTATTTTTTGCTTGTGTGGTAAATCTTGTTGTATATGGTACTAGTTTGATGATACAAAAGTGATTAATGCTAATTCCGCGTAATTAAGTCGAAATATACACTTTTGAGTATATATATATGGATCGGCTATATTATAAAATATATAATTATTGGGGTTTTGAAAAACATAAAATTTTGGCTCTAGTGGTGAAATGGTGAAGGTTTTGCTTATTAGCTTATTATGAATAGCTTATTGTAATAAGCACTAACTTATTGATTTTTACTACAAAATTTGGACTAAACACTAAAATGGTGCACTTGGGCCAAGCCCATCATGTATTCGGCCAAAGGGGGCTGTTTTGAAGCAATGGGCTTAATTGAAGTGCTTATTGGCTTATTTAATATATAACGTAATATATAACGTAACTAAAAAGGGCTAATTAGTTATCGGACTAAAAATGTGATTTTGGGCTAAAAGTGGCCTATTCGGCCCAATAAACCACACGGAAGGTAAAAATAATTTTTTGAACATTTTTAGACTCGCCGTGGTTATTTTTGTAAAATAGAACGAATTATATCGATAAAAACCATTTTGGGCTCGTTTTGGCAATTTAAGCCCAACAAGCCAACAAAAAGGAACTTTGGCCCATAAATTAGAAACATTGACTTTTGTTGACTTTTGAAGGAATTTTGACTAAACGTTGACTTTGGTGTCGAAAACAATAATAGTGAAGTAATTATAACGATAAGTATAGTTATATCGATAAATATACATTTTAGACTATTTTTGTGATTTTAGTGATAAAAAGAGAATATTTGCAACACTTGAGAAAAATGGGAAAACTTGAATAAACGAATGGGTCATGCCCGATTTTTCTAAAATTTCAACACTTAGAATAAATTTTGACAAAAACCGACTAAAAGACGAAACAGGCTATTTTCATTATTAAAAATATTAATTTTCCTAAATTAATATTTTTAGGTCACATTAAATTTATAAACATATTTTTAACACTAATGCACTCGCACTTATTAAATTTTCAAGGATTAAATATTTCTAATTTCCTTTATAATCATATTATATTATAAATGAATAATATAATAATACCCCACTAGCAACATTATTAAATTAATTATTCAATGGTCATTTATTTAATTATAAGTCTTAATTAATTAAATATGTAATTATTAAATATATATATATATATATATATATATATATATATATATATATATATATATATATATATATATATATATATATATATATATATATATATATATATATATATTACGCAGTTTGCTTCAAGCAAAGAACGGAAGTTCCGTCACATATATATTCACCACACGCTTTCACCATGAGCCATCACCAAAGAGTTTATACGATAAATCATTTTGAAATATACTTTACCGCACAGCAAGCAAGAAATACACGAGCACTGGTCACACGTAAAAGTTTTCAAATGAATTAAGACACGAATATTTCGCTAAGACTTACCATACTGATTTAGGTTGCGTGTCGGAGCGGTTGCACTATTTTGTTGATTGATTAGCAGGTTGTTATTGTTTTAAGGTGAGTTCATGGCCCCTACTTTTACTGGTTTTTAAACTGTTTCTGGGGGATAATACATGCTTGTTTTTAACTAAATTCAATGACTATTTATTTGGAATATGAAATCTATAATTGATTGTTTTACTTGAAATGAGATTGGTGTTATATGCTAGACTATTTACTTGAATGCACTATTTACATGGCATATACATAGACCAGGGGTACTGGTCAGGCATATACAAGGGTGGTTTACTTGAATGCATTATTTACATGGCATATACATGGACCAGGGGTACTGGTCAGGCGTATACAAGGGTGGTTTACTTGAATGCTTTGTATGTATACATGAAATATTCATAGACCAGGTGTACTGGACAGGACCGGGGGTAACGGTCACATTACCGGGTGAAACGGTTACATTACCAGGCGTACTGGTCATGGCGAGCGTACCGATTAACCAAACGTTAATACTAAACTTTAAGATCATGACATTCTGTGTAACATAATCAAATTTATATCATCGTTACTGTTTTAATCAAACATATGAACTCACCAACCTCGTGTTGACACTTTAGCATGTACTTTCAGGTTTAAAGCGATAATCTAGTTGTGGAGGCTTTCGGCAGGGCATGGTATGGTCATAGAAGACTCTGATAAATTTGGGACCACTTGAAATCTTTTATGGGCTTATATTTTCGCACCATTTTTGAAATGTTGTAAACAAATCATTTTTAAATATGAAATCTATTTTAAATGGTTGAGGTAAAACCATTCTTTATACTTTGTGTTGTGATACCAATTTAGTAGCACCCAAACATGTATGCTTCCGCTAAACCAGATTTTGGGGGTGTTACACCGGGTAATAATTTCAAGCTGGTCTAACAAGTGATGTTAGCGTGTCTCGAAGAGGACTTGTCTGAATAGAGTGTACCGTTTCGAGAAACTTTATGTGGACTTGACCAGGCCGGGTAATAATTTCAAGCTAGTCTAACTAGTGATGTAAGCGTGTTTCGAATCGTTCATGTTCACTGAAAGTGGATCAATTCAAAAAGTGCAAACTCTACCCAACATGTGCAAATTTATAATAAAAACATCTGAGCACATGTTAAGGGGGAGCATTTGAAAAGTATAAAACTCTCAAAGTGTTAGCAAAATGTGTTTCATAATCATAAACGCTTTGAGAGATTTTACAATGATTTGGTTGACGGCAACATAGGATAGTCATGGTGTTATAAGGTGACTAAGGTTAGGAAAACCGTCCTATGATCCGCCAGAGCCGGAGGGATCTACCCAAGAACGATACCAAATAGTTAGTATTAGAAAGTCCTAGGTATGATAGAGAAAAAAGGAGTAATATGAGAAAGGAGAAAAAAGGGGTTGAAGAATTAAAAATAAAAGTTATGAGAAAGGGTGAAAAGAAATAACCCACCAAATATTCAACCTTAGGGCAGAAACCGGGTTCAATTCATATGCTACTGGTTATTACTAAGGTGACGCCGGTATTGAAGACAAGACGTCATGGACCCAGTGACGCACTGCACTAAACCTTCTAACCACTCAAGTTCTCTTAAAAGGACTTGTTTCAGTCTCACGGGGGACCCTGCATAATCTATCGACTGCTCATTACGAGTTATGTTGATATTGAAACAGGAGACACCGCTCCAGTCTCCGACTACCAAAAATTGCACTTATTGAGTCTAGAGCCGCAAGATACATCAAAAGATCTCATAGGAACACATGTTACTTCTACACTGGTTGTTCAACATTAAGGACACCAGTTGTAAACTTATGAGTCCTACGCAGATCTTAGCAATCTGCCAGAACATTTATGAGGGAATTTACAAATGTAATTCTCAATGATTGAATGGAAATTCCTGCCACGGTCAACATCAAACAGCCCTGAAAGTAGGTCACTTCGGTAATTCCTTGTGGATTGCGGCGGTTTCAAATGGTCTACAGTCGTGGAGTGAACTCCAGCGACTCACCTAATCGTTGATGTACTTCGGTAGATCTTGTAAGCCCTCTCGAGGGTATCCGATTCAGGAACGGCCTTAGTAGGGATTAGAGAAAATTTTCACACTATGCTGTTAACAATCTCGAAGTCCGAACCTGTAAGTACCGGATGTTTTATTGCTAACTGTCGTATGCAGGAATCCCTGGCGATTGCAACTGATTGTCGAAGTGATGTCAATATTATCACCTCATGCTCACACTTCACAATTGCAATCAAAGAAATCATGATTATTATAAGACCTTCAACAATGCTTCTGCTACTCTGATGTTGAAAATCATGATCCAGAAAAGTGTGAGCATGCCGGTCCAATGATCACTTTATCACAAGGATGCAGCAGTACAAAGAGAATGACACACAAACTACCAAAACTGATGATTACAATGAAAGCTCAACAATCACACTTACCAAAGGAACATTCATCAGAAGATCACAACTTCAAGTACAAAGTTTACCTATTATGAAGAATCAAAGACTACGAGCTAGGAAATTAAGTTCATTAGAATGCTAGAATTCAAATTTTAATTTCCGGAGTGACCTCCCTTAGGGGGAGATTGTTAGGAATATAAATATTCATATGAAAGACTCGGTCACCCCGACTATCAATTTAGCATTTAAGTAGCTCGTAGGCTTATTAGTATTAGTTTAGTTATCGTAATTAGTCATATTAGTATTTGTGGAATTGGGTCGGGTCTTTACCCACTGTCAGCTCACTCCACAGCCCATGTGGGGCGTTTTATGTGTAACTATAAATACCCTTTCCCACACAAGGGAAAGGGTTGGAGCTTCTAATCATACAATAATTTTTCTCTTTCACTTTCTCTCACTAGAACTCCCATCCTCTCTCTTTCTCTCTCTAAGATTCGGCTAAACCACAAAGATTAGAGTGTGTTATGATATCTAGTATTCTAGACAGGTACCAGTTTATATTTCCAGAGTTATGCCCTCCTCTACGTAAACTTACTATTCAACCCCAAATTTGAACACTCACCTCATTCCTTCGAAACACTTGTTATGCTATCATACGGAAACCCGCCAACGTATCTAATTACGACCCAAACTTATCACCAATTAACATGTCGCCTCAGAACATCTATTCTTAGGACACATTTTTACTACGTCTCACTTTTCTCTCTCTTTTTGAAGGAACATGTCGCCTAAGAGACAAGACCTGCACTCTGCAGTCATGAAACAACTCATAGCCCAGCAAGTTGCAGAGACAGTTGCTGCCTACCGAGTCAGTGGAACTATAGTCAGCGTGGAGCCCACAACTCGTGGTTGCTCTTACAAGGAGTTTATGGACTATAAGCCCCACACCTTTAGTGGAAATGAAGGTGCAGTGGAAATGTACAGATGGTTCGAAGATGTGAAATCAATACTTCGATGTGGAAACTGCTCTGAGGAAGACAAAATCAAGTTTGCTACTTGTACGTTTCAGGGACGTGCCCTGGCATGGTGGAATGCCTATGTTCAATCAGTAGGAGTCGATACTGCCTACTCAATTCCTTGGGATGAACTGAGAAAAATGATGATTGCAGAATACTGTTCGAAGAGCGAATTACGAGCAATGGAACAAGAAATATAGGATTGGACTATGAAGGGAGATGATGTCATCGGGTACACCACCAGCTTTTACGAGCTGGCACTACTATGCCCTGCTATGACAGAACGCGAGTACAAGAAACTTGAACGGTACATGAAGGGACTCTCCCCGTGTTGATATAAATGATGCGTGGTTTTGCAACCTTACAACAGGTTTTACCTCTCGAGGGATCTCAAGAGGCTTACAACCCCACCAGGCAGTGTACCTGACCAATGTAGTATAGTGTAGTGGTAAGTACGGGGGATTGATCGTTCTCCACAGGGAATAGTGTTCGTTAGGTGTGAAAGGCTACTCTAATTAGGTCTAAGGGTTGAGGAAGATTCTTTTTATGTTTTTATATTTTATAAAAGCAAGTAAAATCTCGGGTTTTGAAGGAGTGGGCGGAATTAGTTGCTAGTCAACTAACCCAAATTACTACAAATGCAAATAAAATAAAATAACAAAAATGAAAAGTGGTGAGAAACTTATGTGTAGAGAAATGTGTTTACTTAGATTTCCTTACTCCCTAACTATCTTTTACCGGTTAATTAGTGTGTATTAGTCGCGTGGATGACGGGTGTATTCCTTAATACCATTCGCGGGGTGGCGTACTTACTTCCCCAAACTCTACAAGCTCCTACTTCACTCCTATGTCGAGCCGGCTAGGAAGCTCCTAACATGGGATCACTAGAATTCACTTGTGCATTAAATACAACCATAAAAACCTTTAGTACGCGTTTGGTTCATGTTTCTTAAGACGTTCAAGCAAGTTACCGAATAGGAAGTTAGCCAGTTTTCTTAAGCCTAACATAGATAAACAATCATCCAATACAACTAACAACACACTAACAACCAATAATCAATAGCTAGGTTTCATTAGATCTAAGCAAACACAAGATAAAATTAGCCTAACATGTTAAACAAAAGACAAGCATAAGATAGAATCAAACAACACATAGACATATTGAATGATTAATTGATAACTTATCTTTCAATGAAACATGGAAGATCTCAAGGCAAAAAGCCCTGAAAAAGTAGCTAAAATCGTCTTAGGGTTTTATCCCAAAATTCCACACACTAAGCTCTCTCTTCATGACAAAAAATTAGAAAACTATATATAGACTTTGACATCTGACGGCGTCACCTTATGCATTGTGACGCCGTCACCTCGCCGCTTTTAGGGTTCCCGGATGACCATCTTGACGCCGTCCCTCTTTAGCTCTTCAAAAATCCATTCTGGCTTATCAAGGCTTGACGCCGTCGGATCATGAACGTGACGCCGTCCCCTTATGATTTAAGCCGTGACGCCCTTGATTTAGTTAAAGCGTGACGCCGTCAGAATTCTCATGCAAACTCACTGGCCCGTCATGAGTAAATTTCACATCCAACTTTTCTTGCCAAGGCATGACGCCGTCCCATGTTAATTGTGACGCCGTCAAGAGTAACTTTTAGCTGATTCTTGAGACTTTGCCGTTTTCTTCACTTTAATGCTCCAAAAACGTCCAAAATGCCTCCTTTTCCAGATTTCTCCTCAAAAGTACCTAAAATGACAAAAGGAACGATTTAGGGCAATATTTGATCAAATAAATACGATTTCGGGCTTAAATGACCCCTTAAAAGCGGTACACTTTTCGCCTCATCAAATACCCTTACACTTGAGATTTGCTTGTCCTCAAGCAAATGCGCTTTTATTCTAATCAAAATACAAGTTAGGGGTCATTTAATGCAAACATAAAAGTAATTACAACAAATAATCGTTCCACTTCAATCATAATAAGCACGGAGATTACATACTAGCACCTCACAAGTAGTGTTTAGATACTCACATCTCTCAAGTGTCATCAAAATAAATCTCATAAATGAAAACGGAAAATATCTCTCACTACCTGTCATAGCAAATAGATTACCATAGGCTTGGGAAAGGATCGAAAACCTCCTCCACTAGGCGTAAGCACCTAAGATAAACTATCAAAGAGGGCTTTTAAATGGGTTATAACGTTAGGTGTAGGGAAAAGGAAAACACGGTTTTGTTGGATAAAGGATATTTTACTGGTGGCTAGTTAAAGATCTTGATCAATTACATGTACTATACAATGTTGCTAAGCCAAGACTCGACTCGATCTTAAGCTAGAAACAAAATAACAAAATAACAAAAACATAAAAATAAACATAAAATGAAACGGGATGGTAGTCCGTATGTTTTTTCTATTTTTCATTTTCTCATTTTTTTTGTATTTTTCTTGATTTTTCGATTTTTTTTTTATTTTTTTTATTTATTTTTTTTTTTTTTTATTATTTTTTTTTTTTTTGCATACACTCTTACCCTACCATCCAAAATAATACATCATAGGGGCGTTGCATCCCCTTACACTTGAACTTTTACATAACTTTACAAATAACTATTCTAATGACTCGAATTAAGATAATTGAAAAACTTGGAGTACTTTTAAAACATTTAGCACATATGGGGGTAATAAATGATGTTCTTCCCCATTACTCCATTACATTAGTACTTTACCCACGAGTCCCAATCGTCCCAAAACAATATGTACAAGGATATGACTCGACTTAGCAACCATGTAATCAATTAGATAATTAACTTGGGTTTAAACAAATGTTGTCACAATAATGCACTAAAGATGAGTGCATACAAGGTAGGCTAAGGCGATTTGGGTGTACATTTAAGTGGGGTGTAACAAATTCTTCCTTTAAGTAAAATGCTTAAAGGTCGAAACGAAAAGATAGGCTCTGAGGGGTGTACTAGGGGTATCGTGTACTAAAAATGAGTACAACGCAAAGGGTGTGGGAGAATTACTTGACCAATGTAGCCAATGTAATTATAACAAAAACACAGGTGTAAAACATGGGTTAATCCTAATGCCTCTTATCATGTAGTAAATCTAACTACACGAATGTAGTCTCACTTGTGGCCTCGGAATGGTCCTAACGCAAGTTCTAGAATCTAAGTGCTACCGGTACACACATCATAGCATAAATGCTTTTCCTACCAATTCTAGGGGCGAACCTCACATATTTGGGGGTGGAAAATTTTTTAGTGGTACGGTTTTGTGCTAGTCATATAACTCCTATCCATGAGACGCTCATTAAGACCAAAGTTTCACTCCTATATGTTGTAAAAAATTTTAAATTTGGCACTAAAATTACCTTAACAAGTATTTCTCTCAGTTTTATTACACATCTACCATCAAACAAACAAAAATCAAGCGCAATTGTATTCTCAAAAATCGTACTTTTACCCTCCCCTTACACTTAAGATGAACATTGTCCCCAATGTTCAAATGACAAATGTAAAAACATAAAGTAAAAGAATGAAATCAAATACTCCCCTGATTCGCTCGTTGGATAATGAAATTACACGGTTAAATCTTCCTCCAAAGAGAATGTTGAAGCTCCATGACTAATGCATCGCCATAAGCTTGATTCAAAACATTTCCTTGTCCAAAATAACCTGTTGAACCTGAGAAAACAAACACGAAAACCTGCATAACATCGGCGGGATAAAATCTATATATAAGGATATAATGCTTGTGGAATGATAACTTTGCAGATTCCTGGAGATTATAAGTTGGAGATTTTAATAAAAACTTTTTATGAAAACAAAATTTTCAAAAATTTCTGGAAATTAAATCTGACGCCGTCAGGTTATAACCCCTGACGCCGTCAGAAATGACCTGACAAAAATTTTCATTTTAAGTTTCCGGAAAATTTCTGGAAAAACCTTTACCTTACTTCCTGGAAATTCTGCAAAACATCATTATGACTCGATACAAGCATTTGACTCAAACAAATACTAATATGTATGTTAATTTAATATTATTATGATTCATGTTCATTTGTGTTCTAATAAACCGATTTAGATTTCCCTTACACTTATCTTTTGCAAAATACCTTTATATGTAGTTAAGACGAAGTTAAAAACAACATAAAGCATTTTCACAAATTAGTTTTGAACATGAATCAATAAGAATAAAAATTAAACACACATACGGAAACAAATAAAATCAAACAAACACACAAAGCAAATAAAACAAATAAAGCTTGGGT
Organism: Artemisia tridentata subsp. tridentata; assembly: GCA_021014915.2. Lineage (NCBI taxonomy): Eukaryota > Viridiplantae > Streptophyta > Magnoliopsida > Asterales > Asteraceae > Artemisia > Artemisia tridentata. Next base: position 71,858,107 of record CP139503.1, read on the forward strand.
TGCCTCCCAAGAAGCGCCTTTCTTTATTAACGAGTCTTGTAGCTAGACTCAAAGTCACGTATATTACGTGATTCCATCATTCATAATGACGTATCCCTGATAGATATGATCCTTGTTATCAGGGTGGTGGTGTCTCAATCGCTCGACATTCGCGGTCACTTCACCTCCTCCTTTGCTGGTCAAGCTTACTATCCCATCTTGGTGTAAACTTTTAATTATGAATGGTCCGTACCACCAGGGACTTGGTTCATTAGTAGGTGCTTCAGTTGCTGAATGCCTTAGGAGCACTAAGTCCCCTTTTGTAAATTCAACGGGGTTATTGGTTTGCTCATCAGCCTCAATGTAATTGTTATTTCCACCTTTACATTCTCTAATCTCATTTTCCATATAACTCTTAATCCTCGCCTCCCATGCAAGAATTTTCTCTCGAACATTACCACGGATTATATTGGGGTTAGCCTCCATCTTCTTCTGCAGAGCAACATCTCGTATATGTCGTGGGATCGTTGGGAAGTTTATTGTTTTCTTCCCCTTCTTCATTTGGATGGTGCTATTTTCGTAATTGATTTGTGCTCTAGTGGTAGCGAGAAAGGGTGCCCCAAGGATTATTGGCATATTCATATCATTTCTCTCAATGATCATGAAGTCGACCGGATACAGGAATCCGGCAACGTTGACCAATACATCTTCTGCAATTCCTAACGGGTACTCATAAGAATGTTTCGCAAAGGAGAGTTTAGTATGGGTGATGGATGGCAACTCATCGGTTAACTGGACATAAACGGATAAAGGCATCAAATTTACGTCGGAACCTTGGTCAGCTATCGCATCCAGATACTTATGTTTTCCAATGCTGCATGGTATTTCAAAGACCCCGTAGAATTTCTGCTTTTCCACTAACTTTTGTCCTATGAGGCATTCATACAATTGCCCACCGGGTAATGTGTCAGATTTGTCATCCGGTTCCACCTTCTTGGACTCCTTGTTGGGTAGATGAGTACGTCGATAGTTTCTCACCCAATCGTTTATGGTCTCCTTGTTTATTTCGTGCTTCAAGCAATGCTTCACTTGTTGTGACACTGGCGGTTCAACCAATTGGCGCTCCTCAGAGGGCGCCTCCTCTCCCTTGTCGGAATCGCATTTGTAAGCATTGGTGTTTCCCTTATTAAGTGGGATGAGGTCAATTTTGTTAACTTCCATAGTTATGGATTTTCCTCTTCCATCATTTCCGCCCTCTTGGACGACGGAGGTGGCCTTGACAAATTCAGTGTTAGGAACATCAGCGTCATTCCTCACCAACACTTTTTCAGGGGCTTTAGTATTTGTGTATTCTTTCAAAAGATTCATCATCTCCGCCATTTTCTCTTCCATTTCCTCCTTTTGTTTGTAGACGGCTTCCTCAAATTTAGCCAACCGTTCGGAGTGTTTCGACATGTACTCTCTCATTCGAGCTTCGAATGTTGGACTGAGTTCCTGAGGTGGTGAGTTGGGTGGAGCGTGCTTATGGAAGGGTTTAGTATTTTCCCTACGGGGTGATTCGGACAATGGTATTTGCTTAACGCTTAAGACTGAGTTAATTGTTGCTTTTTGTGGACTTAAGGGTCTCTTTTGCTTTTCCATAAGATATGCAACCCTTTTCTCAAGTTCACTAACGCTTTCCTCAGTGATTTGATTGGCTGTATCGGGCGAAGAATATGTCATGACTGCCGAGCGCACGTCGTGGGAGACTTGCCACAGTTCATCATCGTCGGATGCAAGCTCATCAATGATCTCCCATGATTCCTCGGCGCTTTTGTCGCGCAATCTGCCCCCGGCGGCTCGATCGATGGCACGCTTGGTGTGGTAATCAACATGGTCATAGAAGATTTGGATTTGAAGCCATAGATTTATGCCATGATGAGGGACTTTTTGAAGTAAGTCCTTGAATCGAATCCATGCCCCGTAGAGGGTTTCGCCTCGACGTTGTTCAAACATCAAGATATCCTTCCTTAGCTTGGTAGTTCTCCCCGGTGGGAAAAACTGAGCAAGGAAACGAGTGGTGAGATCATCCCAAGAGGTGATGGATCCTGCGGGTTGACGTTCTAGCCACTGACTAGCTTGGTCCCGCAGAGAGAATTGGAAGAGACGCAATCGGGTCGTCTCTCGAGTGGCAACATCAAGGTCTATAGAATCAACGATTTTAAGAAAGTCCTTGAGATGTTGATTAGGATCTTCAGAACGAAGTCCATGGAATGCGCATCCGCTTTGCACCAACCGGATGGTGTCGGATCGCAAGGGTGTGATATTGGCTCCTTGCGTGAGCTCAATGGTGTTTCGATAGCCGTGGTGGCTAGGACGGGAATACTCTCCTAAAGTACGGGCTCTAGGAGGTGGTGGTGGTTGTTGTGGTGGTGGGTTGTGTGGGTTAAGGATATTACCATCTTCCATGATGTCGGACGGTAATGGTTACGAACAAAGACACGAAGAAAATAGATAGACTAAAGAAAACCTAGAAAAATAAAATAAAAATCTCACTAGAAAGGAATCTAGTGAGTAGACCTAATAGAAATAAAAATTCAACCTAAACAATAACTATTCCCCGGCAACGGCGCCAAAAACTTGATGCGTGGGTTTTGCAACCTTACAACAGGTTTTACCTCTCGAGGGATCTCAAGAGGCTTACAACCCCACCAGGCAGTGTACCTGACCGATGTAGTATAGTGTAGTGGTAAGTACGGGGGATTGATCGTTCTCCACAGGGAATAGTGTTCGTTAGGTGTGAAAGGCTACTCTAATTAGGTCTAAGGGTTGAGGAAGATTCTTTTTATGTTTTTATATTTTATAAAAGCAAGTAAAATCTCGGGTTTTGAAGGAGTGGGCGGAATTAGTTGCTAGTCAACTAACCCAAATTACTACAAATGCAAATAAAATAAAATAACAAAAATGAAAAGTGGTGAGAAACTTATGTGTAGAGAAATGTGTTTACTTAGATTTCCTTACTCCCTAACTATCTTTTACCGGTTAATTAGTGTGTATTAGTCGCGTGGATGACGGGTGTATTCCTTAATACCATTCGCGGGGTGGCGTACTTACTTCCCCAAACTCTACAAGCTCCTACTTCACTCCTATGTCGAGCCGGCTAGGAAGCTCCTAACATGGGATCACTAGAATTCGCTTGTGCATTAAATACAACCATAAAAACCTTTAGTACGCGTTTGGTTCATGTTTCTTAAGACGTTCAAGCAAGTTACCGAATAGGAAGTTAGCCAGTTTTCTTAAGCCTAACATAGATAAACAATCATCCAATACAACTAACAACACACTAACAACCAATAATCAATAGCTAGGTTTCATTAGATCTAAGCAAACACAAGATAAAATTAGCCTAACATGTTAAACAAAAGACAAGCATAAGATAGAATCAAACAACACATAGACATATTGAATGATTAATTGATAACTTATCTTTCAATGAAACATGGAAGATCTCAAGGCAAAAAGCCCTGAAAAAGTAGCTAAAATCGTCTTAGGGTTTTATCCCAAAATTCCACACACTAAGCTCTCTCTTCATGACAAAAAATTAGAAAACTATATATAGACTTTGACATCTGACGGCGTCACCTTATGCATTGTGACGCCGTCACCTCGCCGCTTTTAGGGTTCCCGGATGACCATCTTGACGCCGTCCCTCTTTAGCTCTTCAAAAATCCATTCTGGCTTATCAAGGCTTGACGCCGTCGGATCATGAACGTGACGCCGTCCCCTTATGATTTAAGCCGTGACGCCCTTGATTTAGTTAAAGCGTGACGCCGTCAGAATTCTCATGCAAACTCACTGGCCCGTCATGAGTAAATTTCACATCCAACTTTTCTTGCCAAGGCATGACGCCGTCCCATGTTAATTGTGACGCCGTCAAGAGTAACTTTTAGCCGATTCTTGAGACTTTGCCGTTTTCTTCACTTTAATGCTCCAAAAACGTCCAAAATGCCTCCTTTTCCAGATTTCTCCTCAAAAGTACCTAAAATGACAAAAGGAACGATTTAGGGCAATATTTGATCAAATAAATACGATTTCGGGCTTAAATGACCCCTTAAAAGCGGTACACTTTTCGCCTCATGCAGGGACTCTCCCCGTGTTGATATAAATAATGCCTAAACACGTTATTAATATTTTTCGATATCTCTACGTTTTAATAATCACAAAATGTAAAATCATTAAACGGAAAATTATGACGTAAACAAGTATTTAGTTGTCAATATCTATTTTAACAACTCAATCACTTAAGGTATGAACAAACAAATGCTTAATGCATTATATGATCAAAGAAACATTTTCTTAACCACTAGATTTTTTATAAAATGTCACAAACATTTTATATCTTTTAGAAAAACATTTTTGGTATTAAATAAATATGTTTAATCTAGTATAAATTTATGAATTCAAATTTTCAACCAAAAATGGCAAAAATGTTCCAGAAAAACCTTCCCCACAAGAAGACAAATCTGAGCAACGTTTAGGAAAGGCGGCCCCCTTAATTATACTAGGCGGTCCCCTTAATTTTAAAGGGGCCGGCCACCTGTTTAAGGGGACCGCCCCGCTCCTCTAGGTCCTCAGATTTGCCTATAAATACTGGTTCATCTCTGGACTTTTTTCTCACCTTTTGCACCCCAAAACCTTCTGTTCTAAATCTTCTCTAATCCTTGTAAATCCTTTCTAAAATCCTTTGATCATATTCACTTAAGCATTGGTTTCCAAGTGATCCAAGCTTTCATCATCCAAGTGCAAAAGAAGAATACTCCTTCAACTAGAGAAGAAGTATTGTAGTTCAATTCATATCATTTTGTAGTTGTGTAAAGTAAAGTGTTGTATAGTTGTGATAAGTAGATCTAAGTGTAAGTAAGTAGTTGTGTTGTAAAGAAGTAGTGTAGAAGTTGTGAAGTCGTAGTCTAGAAGTTGTGAAGCAGTCGTGTAGAAGTTGTGAAGCCGTCATGTAGAAGGTGTGAAGCAGTCGTGAAGAAGTCGTGAAGCCGTTGTGAAGAAGTTGTGAATAAGTCATGAAGAAGTCGTGTAGAAGTTGTGAGATTGGTTCTAGCTACGATTAGAACCCGACATCTAGCTTTGTGTCATTAAGCCGGTGTAAGCTAAAGTTGTGTAAGGTTTTCTCCGCCATAAGGGAGTTTGTTGGCATAGTGAAGAGAACTCTCGAGCAGGTGACTCGGGGGGTGGAGTAGGGCAAGGAAGGTGTCCTTGTAGCCGAACCACTATAAATCCTTGTGTTGTGGTTTGATCTTTCCATCCCTATCTTTCATTTCATTTCATTTACTTTACTTGCATTACTTATTTACATTTATATTTGTTCATATTGTTTAAAAGTTGAAGTCACATAAGGTCGAATCGAAGTTTTTAAAAGTAAACAAAAGTTTTCACAGGAAAATTTAAAAGACATAAAACTATTCAACCGCCCCTTCTAGTTTTCCACAATTGGTATCAAGAGCCAGGTCAAACAAGATTTTTAAAATAAACTGTATTTTAAAACTTGAAACGATGTATGGAATCTGAAAAATATTTAGAAGGGCAATCTATGAAAAGACCACCACTATTTGAAAGTGATGGATTTCTTTATTGGAAAAATCGATTCGAAACTTATGTGAAATCAAAAGATCTAGATCTTTGGCATGTTATTACTAATGGTGATTTTTTACCTATTCAAAATAATCCTGAAACTAAAAAGGATGAAGTAGTACCTTTTGAAAAACAAAGTGATGATTTAAAAAGAAAACTTGCTAAAAATAATGAAGCAAAAATGGTTATTTATAATGCGTTACCGCGTAAAGAATACGAAAGAATCTTTGTGTGTGAAACCGCAAAAGAAATTTGGAATTCTCTACTAATAACTCACCAAGGTAATAGTCAAGTCAAAGATAACAAAATAGATCTTCTTGTTCAACAATATGAACAATTTATGATTCCGGAAGAGGAATCAATTGATAATGCTTTTGCTAGGTTTAACACAATCATCACAAGTTTAAAAGCACTTGATGAGAGTTTTTCTAGTAAGAATTTTGTTAGGAAATTTCTTAGGGCGCTTCATCCAAAATGGCGGGCTAAAGTCACGGCGATTGAAGAATCGAAGAACTTGTCAACTCTTCAACTTGACTAGTTGATCGGCAACTTGAAAGTCTACGAGGCAATAATAAAAAAAGATTCCGAGATGGTCAAAGGAAAAAGAGAACAAAGCAAGTCAATTGCTTTGAAAGCTAGGAAGGAATCTAGTGACGAGGATAGCTCAACCTCCGAAAGTAATGACGAAGAATATGCCATGGCCGTAAGAGACTTCAAGAAGTTCTTCAAAAGACGAGGAAAATTCGTTAGACAACCACATGACGAAAGAAAGGCACTCCAAAGAAACAAAGACGACAAAGGTAGCAAGAGCGAGAGGAAGTGTTTTAAATGCGGTGATCCAAATCATCTCATCGGAAGATGTCCAATGATGTCAAAGGAACAAAATCAAAAGGCGTTTGTTGGAGGAGCATGGAGTGATAGTGACGAAGATGAGAAAGAAACCACAAAGGAGGAGAAGTGTCTTATGGCTAAGACATCAAGTGAGGTACATTCCGAAACCGAATATTTTAGTGATGAATATTTATCATTAGACGAAAAAGACTTAGATAGTGAATATAATAGGTTATGCAAACTAGGTCAAAAAGTAATGACTAAAAAGAAATCACTAAAACGCATAAATAACCAATTAGAAAACGAAATACTTGAATTAAATTTTAAACTACACAACATAGAAAAAGGTAAAGAAGCTTTTGAAGAATGTAAAACATGTCAAGTAACTAAAAATGAAAACGAAAAACTTAAGGAAGAAATTTGTAAACTTGACAAATTTGAAAATAGTAGTAACTCACTTAGGAAAATAATAAGTGTTCAAAGAGTAGTAGGTGATAAAACCGGCTTAGGATTTAATTCAACTGAGGGTTCAACTAGTGAAACTAAAAATGTAAAGTTTGAAAGTGAATCTAGTAAGCAAAAATCCTTAGAGTCAACACCTAAATACATACTTATAAAAGATAGAAAAATACCCATTTCTAGTAATGATGAAATAAAAACTTTTTACAAACCATCTTTAAAAACCAAAGAAGAATCAACTAAACCGAAATTAAGATAAAAAACACCTCCCCTAAGAAGACCAAATAATCCTCACCCTCGGCCTAAAACTCCTCAACCTAGAAGAAATCAAAATTGACAAAACCTCCATAATAATAATAGTTATCCAACGTGGAATTATTCAAATCCACCAAGCTTCAATCCTTGGGGAATACTTCCACCATATATGCATCCTAGTCAATTGCAAACCATGTTTGGTTCAAACAACTATGGACAAATTAGACCATGGGGACCAAGTGGCTAGAATGTCAACTTTTCGAGAAAGTCGGTATCTCATTCATGATTGACCTCTATAAGTCAATATATACGCTTTGAAGTGTTTGAAGATCACACATTAAAGACAAAAAGGTAAGCCTCTCTTTCATGGTCACCACTATATGCTTAGATTAATGAACTAGCTTATTGCATGCCCCCGTTAGTCTTAAATGCTTAAGTCTAGTTAATACTTATGTGTTTGTTAGTAAGTTTTCTTCTTATATATATATCTAAACATATATATACATATATTCATACTTATATATACTTATACATATACATATACATATATATATATATATATATATAATATATATATATATATATATATATATATATATATATATATATAATATATATATCCTCACATAACCTGGATACGTCATTTGTTGACTATCTAGAACTAAAAGAAATTGTTCGTCCTCGAACCTTTTCTTCCCCCTTTGCTCTTTTGGACTTTAACGTTCAACACGAAAATCTCCTATGTCCACTATCATAAAACTCATGGTGATGAAGAGAAGTGAGTTAAGTGGATAAACATAGAAGTAGAATTTAAACCTTCGCGCAAAGAAAACTATGGATGAAACAAACTCCCGACGCCGTCAGCACTCATCTCCGTCTCTACCTCATCATCTCTCGACACCATTCAACATCCAAATATCCCATGTAATATACACACACATATATATATAATATATATATATATATATATATATTATATATATATATATATATATATATATATATATATATATATATATAAATATACACATTCCCTCTCATTCCTCAAAATTATTGTCAACTTGACGTCTTGATTATTTTATCCAAAATTCTCAAGATATTTTTTTAACGAAATGTTAATAAAATGTGTCAAGTATTCGTTCCTCGTGCATATATAAACCAACGTATTTTTGATATATTATAAATCTATTTATATACATATAAATATTTTGCCGTCAGAAACAAAATTCGAAAAACTCCATTTTTGGTAGGCGGCCCCCTTAAAATTAAGGGGACCGGCTAGTTAACGAGGGCGGCCCCCTTAATGTTTAAGGGGACCGGCCATCTGCTGCTACCAAAAACGATTTTTCTCTTAAAACTTTTGCCAAACACTCCATTTCTCACACACCCTTCCTTTGCTACCTGCTGTGAACGAACTAAACCACCCAAAAACCATCAAAACCACTTACCAAATCACCAATTCGGGCTAAATTCGCAAGGGGAAAACACTTATATCTCGATTAGCAACATATATTGTAAGTTTTCCAAAACACATTTCATTTAATTTCATCAAATTTCGTTTTTATTCACAATTAGGTATTTTATTTAAATTTTTCAAATTCGAACTTATGTTGAAATTAAGTCTAGGATACTCATTGCCAAATGCTTTCCATAGGATTAGAGTACTTAATTAACCTAGAATCTAAGTAATCTAAAACCCTCATGCCAAAATTTTGAAAAACCAAACACTCTCATTCAAAATTTGTTATACATTGTTGAATTATGCCATAAACACTTATTATAATTAACCACATTATAATATCACAATTTTTAATCCTAAAAATATATTTTTCGAATCATGAAAATTGATTTTATAAACATAAGAGGGTGTTTGGATTGAGTCATAAAATTGTCAAGATTAAGTCAAAATGAATTTCACAACTAATGGACAAGTTTATAAACATGTAACTAATAGTTTTGAGTCATCAAGATACATAATTCATATGTATATTGAAATATTAGTCATTATTTTTCTAGAAAAGGAAGCGTTTGGCATAACAAATTAAAAGACATTTTTGAGTCAAAATCTACGTTTTTACCTTTTCAACGAGTTACTTAATATAAATACTCGTAAGAAATAGCTAGACATACAATCTAATGTTTGTCTAGCCACATTTCAAAGTGGCTTATGATGTATAAAGGAGCGCTACTCCTTAACATCATAAAATACACTTTAAGCGAGTTAAAAATTAAAAATAAGGAACATTGCAAACTACTTCTTAGGATTAAAATTTTAGAGTCGAAGTATGTTTGCGTTCCACATGAGTAGTATATGTCACATATGCAATTTTTTTTTTTTTTTTTTTTTTTTTTTTTTTTTTTTTTTTTTACTTTCTTGTTTTTATCTTGTTTAGGTGAAAATGCCTAAAGTCACGGTTGGTGATGTTTCCAAAACCAAGGAATATATTCCAAAAGTCTCCGCTACTCCCGGCATATCTCCCGCCATTGCATGTTTCTATCGTCCCATCGAAGATAGAAACATTCATGAAGGGAGAGTTGTCGATGAATCCTTCTATCAATCCGACCATATCGAACGAATGTTCTCCAACGTTCATCTCGATTTTCTTTTCAAAATCAATGAAACCATCATTCCTCGTTTCATTCTTGACTTCTATAGCCAAGTTACGGTGCAAACCGATGACTATGGTTATATCCTCATCTCTTTCATGATCCAAAACAAATTCATCACTCTCACTCTTGCTCAGTTTCGTCAAATCCTCCAAATTCCCTTCAACGGTCAAACCGTTTTCTCAAATGAATGGGATCTCTCATCTCTTGAGAAAAATCAGCCTCAGGGTGGTCCATACTATTCTGAGATTCCAACTCCTGACGACATTCGTCGACTACTCGAGCTAGAACGTGGTACGACTAGCCGAAAAATCAAGTCGAAAAATGTCGACATTCATGCAAACCAAGTCCTTCTCAAAGAACTAAGCCCCGACATAAAGCATTGGGAAGAACTCATTAGCGAGAATGCTTTTGGTACCGGCGGACACCGTGACCACCTCACGGCTAGCATCGCTCACATGTTGTATTGTGTTGTTGCGGAAGAACAATACAATTTGGCTTATTTCTTTGTCCATCGTATCATCTCTGCCAAAAATACTCCACATGCCAATCTTCCTTATGGTATGTTCCTCACTAGACTTTATCGTTTTGTCATGGAACATTACCCACATCTTGAGAGTGATATGTATCAATTCGTTCGTCCCGTCTTGCGTCCTCTCACTCGTAGCCAACTTCGTCGATCTCGAAGTGACAAGGGCAAATCTCGTCGCCCTAATCTCTTCGAACCTCGTAGTTCCACATCTCATCGGAGAGATGATGATGAGGAGGAGGAAGGCACCTCACGTGTTAGTACTCCATCTCCCACGACGTTCGTGAACAATCTCCCAGAACTTAATTATTCCGACTATCAAGTTCCTCTTCCTTCCGAACAAACCGATCAAATCCTATTTGAACGACAAACCGCATTACTCAACACAACTCAACAGATGCATGAAGAGGTTAGAGGTGGTTTCAAGTCAATAGGAAAAGCTTTCAAGAAGATTTTCGGAAAGAAGAGATAGAGATGTGGATGTTGGCTTATTTGAACAATATTTTTATTAGACAATTTTTTTTTTGACAATTATTTGTTTCTTGTACCTTATAGTATGTTAGTATTTTAACCATTCTCTTGATTAGAACTTTGATACTATGCTTACATTGACATACTTTCTAATTAATGATTATTGAAATGCTTGCTCTATAATATGCTTATATTAGTTTAAATGTATACATGATTATTTAATATGTTTATGCCACTATTTAATCATTCCTGATGTACATGGTTCAAATAGAGCTTGCTGCAAACACACCCCAAAAATTGACCCTTTTCTGGAAATTTTTCAATTTTGGTCGCCTAGGAAAACACCAGATGGGAAGCCCCCTTAATTTTGCTAGGCGGTCCCCTTAATTTTAAGGGGGCCGGCCTACAATTAAGGAGACCGGCCATCTGGACAGTGAATTTCACTGTTTTCTTTTGCATCTTGTAACCCCTTTTCTCTAGTCTCAGCTACTCTTTCTCTTAATAACCCAACTGAGTTTGGAATATTACTACTAAACCTCAAAACCTTACCCAAACCAACTATACTTTCATATTATAAATTCCCTCCAAATGATAAACCCTCATCTCATCAATCCTCATCTCCTTCAAACATCAACCTACAACACCATGCTATCACCAAAATCCTCCATCTCCAAGACCTCTAAGAAACAAAAATTGGTCATCATACCACCCAAACAACTTTTCATTGATCTTACTAAAGATGACAACACCACTCCATCACCACCACCTAAATGCTCATCTCTAAGTGCACCTAATGCACCATCCAAAACACCTTCCACCCATGGAACCTCCTCTTCTTCCATACCTTCAACCTCATCCATCAGTGAATACATCAACAAACACCTCTCCTCACCACAAACAACATCACCACCACATCTCAGTCAAGAACCTCCATCCACCGAGCTTGCCATCTCCCTCTCACCAATCACACCTCTTGATGTTCACTTTTCATCCTCACCAATTCCACCACCTCTCTTTGTTAATCCCATAACTTGGAGTCTCCTTGAAGCTCATGGAGACACTTGCCTTTATTGCATTCATAACCGAACCATCATCTTTGGTCTTCGGGATGAGATGCAATACATGTTCTCATGCATTGAGCACATGTTAACCAACCCACCTCCACCACCACCTCCACTATCTTCACCTATTTCACCACCACCTCCTCCATTCTCTCCAAACTAGATGAAATGTTTCACCAACAATAATTTTATCCATTCTTTTTGGTTGCAAGCTCTATGCCGGATCATGTACTCTTGGGATGATTATGTAGTATCATTAGTTGCACTCTTTGTTAAATGTTGTATGTTTCTTTTATGATGTACTCTATTTGGTTGTGTATTTATACACAACACTTTTGATTAATGGATGTCTTTCTTTTATATATGCACTACTAGAAAAAGGGCCTTTAATGACATGCTTTTTATGACACACATAATATAATGACACGCAAAATTGTAAGTCATAAAAAAACTGTCATAAATTGTAAAATCTGAAGGCTAGACGACAGGCATTTTTGTGTGTCATAAAATTCGTGTCATATCTCAAATTTTTTAAAAAACACGGACCACAAAAGCTTGAAAACTTTCAAATCCCCTTTTATTTGTTTCCCGCTCACAAAAGCTTGAAAACTTTCAAATCCCCTTTTATTTGTCAAGACCATTTACATAATACGGAGTAGTAATTATCCTTATTTTTTTTAATGAAAACCATCCACCGCCTCTCTTTCCCATTTTAATAAAAGATCAGATATTATCTTAAGATCTATCTCCCTCACTACACAGCCTCACCCACTCTCCTCCTTCTCTCTTGATAACCGCCTCTCCACCGCCTCATTTCACGGCCACCACACCATCACGAGTTGCCACCATCATCCATTTTTATTGAAGGTCCATGGTTGTGGTGTCATTTGGGGTTTAAATCATGGTCTTTGGCTCTCGTTTGGTTCGAGAACCACCACCGAGCCGCGCCACCATCTCTCATCCTTCCTCGCTATAGTTATTTTCTTGGTATGTCGAAACCTAAACTACTTTGATAATCTTTTTGTTTAAAACCGATTATAGATTGAAATGTTTAGTTTTCATGGAATAAAAACGAGATTTAAAAACGTTTTTACATATTTTCGTGTGGATAATTTATTTATTTAAGAGAGGTGCTTGCTTGAACCGGTTATGATAGAGTTGGGTCGAACCCGTTTGATTCTTGAATTAATGTTTTGAATTTGGTATTTTATTAAAGTTGTCTTGTTGTTGGTTACGGGTCGGTTTAAAACCCGACTTGCGTATATTCTTGCCTTTGTCTATTTTTGATTTGGATTCATAATGTTTTGTTGTTTCTGGTTTGAGTGGGACACCCACCAGGGGTGCGTTTATTTTGGTTTGGCGCAACGAGAGACCCACAAGGGTTGGGTTGGTTTGAGTTTTATTTTGGGCCGAGATCCTTTGGGTCACATATTTGGTGTTTTTGTTGGTTCGATATAGCGAGTACACCCAAGAGGGTGTTTGTTTGTGATCAGCTTCGAGTCAACAAGACACCCAAAGGGGGTGTTTGTTTGCGTGTATCAGCCCACAAAAATGGGCGAGTTTGGGTTGGCTTATTTGATTTGCGGTCTATTTTGGTTCAGATTTGCTATGTCTCGACTGGAAACACAAAAGTGGTATTTGTTCTGCTGGTCTTAGAACACCACAGCCCCACCTAGGAGTGTGTTTGTTTTTGGCGCACCATAGCAACCCGAGAGGGTGCTTGTTACCTACTGTTACAGTCCCATAATAGCCCCAAATATGGGCATTTGTCTGCTGCAATAATAGCACTAAAAGGGGGTGTTTTATTTCTGATTTTTCGGCACCAGCAGGGGGTTTTTGTTTTCTGTGTATAACAGCCCCAAGAGGGGTGTTTAACTGCTGGAGCGCAGCCCCAACATAGGTGCGTCTTGTTACTTACTTTCCTGCACTAAATGGTGTGTTTGGCGGCTGCCAAACAGCCCCTAAATAGGTGTGTTTATATGTTGGAAATTCTGCACTTATAAGAGATTATATGCTGGAAATTCTGCACTTATAAGAGTGTTTATATGCTGAAAAACTGCACTTAAATGGGCGGTAATTGCTGCTGAAAATCGGCATGTTTAATAGAGTTTATATGTTGATTATATACATATATTGAATTATTGATCACAGATGGACTGCAATTACTCAGCTTGCTCACCATGGGATGATCTTCGTGCCAATTGGATATACTTTTAGAGCTGACATGTTCGAAATGGAGAAGGCGAAAGGTGGAAGTCCATATGGTGCAGGTACTTATGCAGGGGATGGGTCAAGACAACCATCTGAGCTCGAGTTGCAGCAAGCTTTCCATCAGGGTAAGCACATTGCTACCGTCGCCAAGAAACTCAAGGGAAGCCCGTGATGTGCATCTAACTCACTGAAACAATGTCAAGCTAGATACAATTAGGTTACCTGTTACTAACTTGTGGTTGTATGAAACACATTGTTTTGATATATATGAAATTCGCTCTTTTACTATTTGTGTATTTATTTGTATTATGAGATTAATTGTTATTTAATGTGTGGATATTAGTAATTTTATAAAAAATATTTTTTTTTTTAAATTTGAACCATGACACGCAAAAAAGGTGTCATAAATAGTGTCATAAAAGTGTGTCGTAAAAGGGTGTCATAAAAGCGTGTCATAAAGCTTTATGATGGGTCGATTTATGACACCAAAAAGCGTGTCATCTGACCCATTTTATGACACGCAATCGGTGTCATTAAAGGCATTTTTTCTAGTAGTGATGCTTGCTTATTTTTGCTATATATATACTTGTGCTTCTAATATTTTTCTTGCAAGATTTCCATAGATCGTCTCCTTGGTGCCCTCGAACGAGGGGGAGTACACATCAAGGGGGAGTTCTAGTCCCGACAAATTTCACGTCTAAAACTTGTCGGCATAACCTTTTTGATTCTACAAAAAGGGGGAGAAGTAGATATAAACTCACTAAATACTTGTCTAAAAATTAATTTTTCAATTTAATGAGTTTAGATTTTGTAATCATCAAAAAGGGGGAGATTGTTGATATAAATAATGCCTAAACACATTATTAATATTTTTCGATATCTCTACGTTTTGATAATCACAAAATGTAAAATCATTAAACGGAAAATTATGACGTAAACAAGTATTTAGTTGTTAATATCTATTTTAACAACTCAATCACTTAAGGTATGAACAAACAAATGCTTAATGCATTATATGATCAAAGGAACATTTTCTTAATCACTAGATTTTTTATAAAATGTCACAAACATTTTATATCTTTTAGAAAAACATTTTTGGTATTAAATAAATATGTTTAATCTAGTATAAATTTATGAATTCAAAATTTCAACCAAAAATGGCAAAAATATTCCAGAAAAACCTTCCCCACAAAAAGACAAATCCGAGCAACGTTCAGGAAGGGCGGCCCCCTTAATTATACTAGGCGGTACCCTTAATTTTAAGGGGGCCGGCCACCTATTTAAGGGGACCGCCCCGCTCCTCTAGGTCCTCAGATTTGCCTATAAATATTGGTTCATCTCTGGACTTTTTTCTCACCTTTTGCACCCCAAAACCTTCTGTTCTAAATCTTCTCTAATCCTTGTAAATCCTTTCTAAAATCCTTTGATCATATTCTCTTAAGCATTGGTTTCCAAGTGATCCAAGCTTTCATCATCCAAGTGCAAAAGAAGAATACTCCTTCAACTAGAGAAGAAGTATTGTAGTTCAATTCATATCATTTTGTAGTTGTGTAAAGTAAAGTGTTGTATAGTTGTGATAAGTAGATCTAAGTGTAAGTAAGTAGTTGTGTTGTAAAGAAGTAGTGTAGAAGTTGTGAAGTCATAGTCTAGAAGTTGTGACGCAGTCGTGTAGAAGTTATGAAGCCGTCGTGTAGAAGGTGTGAAGCAGTCATGAAGAAGTCGTGAAGCCGTTGTGAAGAAGTTGTGAATAAGTCGTGAAGAAGTCGTGTAGAAGTTGTGAGATTGGTTCTAGCTACGATTAGAACCCGACATCTAGCTTTGTGTCGTTAAGCCGGTGTAAGCTAAAGTTGTGTAAGGTTTTCTCCGCCATAAGGGAGTTTGTTGACATAGTGAAGAGAAATCTCGAGTAGGTGACTCGGGGAGTGGAGTAGGGCAAGGAAGGTGTCCTTGTAGCCGAACCACTATAAATCCTTGTGTTGTGGTTTGATCTTTCCATCCCTATCTTTCATTTCATTTCATTTACTTTACTTGCATTACTTATTTACATTTATATTTGTTCATATTGTTTAAAAGTTGAAGTCACATAAGGTCGAATCGAAGTTTTTAAAAGTAAACAAAAGTTTTCACAGTAAAATTTAAAAGACATAAAACTATTCAACCCCCCTTCTAGTTTTCCACACCCCAGACATTCGAAGGGATGTCGCCTCATTCAAGCCTACTACTATGCACGAAGCCATCCGTACGGCGCATAATGTAATGGGCCAAGTTGTGCGAACTATGATTGCTCAAGGTATCAACAACGACAATCACAACCGCAACAACAACAACAAGAGGAAACGGGAGAACAACCAAGGAAACAAAGGGGTTCCGCAACCCCTCAGAAAGCCAAAGTCGGTCGAAACGTACACTTCCGGATCTAGTAACGGAAAGGCTTATGCTGGGAAGTTACCAATGTGTAGTCGTTGCAAACTACAACACAACGGATCTTGCACCGTGAGATGCCACAAATGCCAGAAGGTTGGACACCTGGCTACAGGTTGTAGGTCCAAAACCTCTGCAAAAGTAAAGACAGTGCCAGGGAACAATCGGAAGGCTGATATGACCTGTTATGGGTGTGGGAAGAAGGGGCACTACAGAAACGAGTGCCAGGAACCAAAGAACCAGAAAACCGTGGAGCACGAAAAAGATAGGACCTGAAAGCGATGTCAAGAGGTTGACTACCCCATATAACGAAACCTAAGTTTAGACTCTCTTAATTTGTATTCCTTTAAGACTTCATTAGGACCTTTCTGTGAAACTCGTTGTATTGTATGGATTGTATGATCTGCTATTTTAAGTTGTAAGCTTAATTGACTCACGACTATCTGCAATCTTATATCAACTGAATGCATTAAACATCGCCCGATGCACTACAAATTTTGCTACTATCTAATAAACCACTTTGTTACATTTTGCAAACTATTTTGATTCCTGTGTAATAAACCAATTTGCTACCTTACCAATATTTCATAAACCATCAAACGGTTTCTCTAACATCTTGTAAACTATGTTACAATCATCCTATCAGTTTTACTATGGTCTCATAAACTATTTTGCTCCCCTGTGTGCTACTTTAGTCGTTATCTCATGAAACAATAAATTGTTTTGCTATTACACTACAAACTATTTTGCGGTTACCTCACATACCATTTTGTTATTATCCTACGAAACTACTCCGCTCTTTAATCACAAACCAAACTGCAACTTTTCTACTATCTTGCAGATAATAAAGTGTTTTTTCTACTACCCTATAAACTATTTTGCAAACCGCCGTATAAACTATCATGTTATCACCTTGTAAACTAATTACTTCTTTGAAAATTATTTCGTACTTCTACCTCATAAACAAAATAACTGATATAAATTCTTGTAACTAAACCCAGCATTGCATCATTAAACCTTAATTATACAAAGCCTGATCACCTACGTATAATTCTGGTAGAACCATGCTATGCCAGGAATGGTTGCCTTAAAATATTTACCAAAAGACAAATTTTCTGTTTCCATTTCAAAAAAAAAAAACTTGCGTGTGTGGTACATAAAAGTAGTGCAAGACTTGGGCAACCGTGCTAGAAGCACAGTAACCAAATAGACTCCAATGCAATCTTACTACATAAAAATCAGCCTTGTCTCACATCACGTTCTAATCCGAGAGGATAAGCTACACCACCAGCCATCATCGAACGACTCCACCGATTAGCATCTCATTGTACACTACCCCTTCTGATTCTGAGACACCTAATCATCAATCAGACAAATCTTTAGATTTGATAGCTACCGGATAACTCATAACCCCGTATGTGACTGAAACATATTCTTGCTTTATATCAATTGTGTCAAATAGTTGCAACGGTTAGATTCAGATCCCTAATAGAAATTTTATCTTCTGCGCAGAACGCTAAGTACTTGAACAACTTGACTGACCGATTGCCAGTAGCAATCAACATCGTTCTACAGGGTTATACTCTCCGCGTTAAGTACTGAGTACACTACTGAGCCAACCAACTGACTACTAGTAGCAATCAACACCATCCTTCAAGGTCATACTCTAGACGTATAAAACTCCCCGTACTAGCTTGAGTGACTCTATTCCCACAAAATTTGGAGATTTCGACATCGTCCCCAGTGTATACAGGATGTCAAAATACCACGCCGTAATCACCCACGATGGAAAACTTGTTCGCATACCTTATGTTAATAGAATCCTAGCAACACAAGAAGGACCCCTCAGCAGAAATAAACAATGAGTGCACCACTAAGCTTTTAAGGATCTAAAGATTTACCAGAAGTTGAATACTAACCCAACAGAAGCCTTAAGGCCTTACGAAGTAATCTGAACCACTATCGTGGGGACAGATACCTAACCTTCACTAATCCGTTGGGAATACAAGCCGGTCTAGGACATGAGGTTTTATCAAAATACCGTTACTCACTAAACCAAAACTTAGAGGTAAATCAAGCACCTCCATCTCAGACTATAAATAGCGATATACTATGCTTTGACATTGCCTTGTCAAACTACAATTTATCCTCTTCATTCCTTATAATGAGGTTTCCTTATAGGTAGCGGATGCATTAAGTCAGATTATCAATATACCATTAACCTTATAACATTGTGCACTCTAGGAGTCTAGATGGCACGACCTCGTCATTTTTTTATAAGACCTCATTTCCACACCGAGATGCCAAGAAGTCTTAACATACCTGATGATCATTCATGCACAGTCCTCACTTGTAAACAAGTAAGACATCTCTCTACATAGTATCCGACTGATCTATTCATTCCAGACCATTAGTGCAACAATTTAGGTCAGGACACCCCTTAGCACGGCTTAAGTAAGTCGAATACATAAATCTACAAGCTTCACCTGATATTAAACATCAAGCCCTACTCAGCCTTGATAACTAGGATATGTTTTTGGACACTTGAAACATATGTAGATGTACATACCCGACTACACCTTCTTCTTCGATATTCTTCCTTTAAGAACCGTTCTTTAAAAATGGGTTTATTATCAATCATAAAACTCGTAGTGATACTTTTCTGAAACACACATTTTGATGGGTTAAAATTTTTCTTGGTGAACTTTATCAAGAATTTTGCATATTAAGGAGTGACTAGATGTCAACTATGGTGAAATCGTTATACCTACAACCTGTTTAAAAACCTATTTTACTAAATGATAAATCTTTCGAGGTCGTACCTCTTTACATAACTAGTAGTTCAAACAAAGAAATGTCTATTGCTTAAAAAAAAAAAAAAAAAAAAAAAAAAAAAAAAAACTTTGGTCAAATTTGTATAAACAATTACTCAAATAAAGTTTTGGAATAAAATTTTACCCATGCCTCTGAAAAGGAAGACACCAAATTCCGGAACAAACCTTAAGGACCAGTCATCCTATCACCTTATATCAGAATAGGATTGAACTTTACACTACCAGGATTTAGACCAAAGGGACGGTTTAAGGCCAAGAAAAATTTAGTGGTGCCCACCCAAACTAAGTTGTAATTCATCACAAAGTTAAGGCTGATTAGCAGAAACCTTTATGATTGCTAATGCAACCAGAAATTCTAGAATGGAAAGTTGGAAACATATAACTATAGATTTCATCCCAAAACTACCAAAACTCTTAATGGTTATGACACTATTTGGGTAATCATCGACCGTCTCACCAAGTCCGCCGACTTCCTACCAATCATGGGAAAATGACAGCATGGATAAACTTGCATGATTCTACTTAAACGAGATTGTGGCAAGACATGGAGTTCCGATCTCTATTATCTCCGGTAGAGAAAGCCGTTTCACGTTAAACTTTTGGAGATCACTACATGATGCTTTAGGTACCGATCTTGATATGAGCACCGCATACCATCCTCAAACAGATGGTCAAAGTGAGAGGACCATTCAAACCTTGGAAGACATGCTGCAAGCGTGTGTGATAGACTTTGGAAATGGTTGGGATAGGCACCTACCATTAGCCGAGTTTTCTCCCTATGAGGCACTTTATGGTCGAAAGTGCAGATCACCTATATGCTGGGCTGAAGTCGGAGAAAGTCAGCTTACTGGTCCTGAACTAGTACAAGAGACTACTGAAAAGATTGTGCAAATCAAGAGCCGGATGCAAGCGGCTCAAGACCGTCAGAAAAGCTACGTAGACAATAAATAAAAACCACTTGAGTTCCAAGTTGGAGATCGGGTTATGTTAAAAGTTTCGCCATGGAAAGGCGTGATTCGTTTTGGAAAGCATAGGAAATTAAATCCCCGATACATTGGACCTTTCAAAATTCTCACCAGGATCGGGCCAGTAGCCTACCGACTCGAATTACCACAAGAACTCAGTTCTGTGGACAATGTGTTTCACGTGTGCAACCTGAAGAAATGTCTCTCTAAAAAAACTCTTGCCATTCCTCTGGAGGAAATCCAAATCGACGAGAGACTAAACTTCATTGAAGAACCTATCAAGATAATTGACCGAGAAATTAAACGGCTTAAGCAAAGCCGCATTCCTATCGTTAAAGTTCGCTGGAACTCACGAAGAGGTCCCGAATACATGTGGGAGCATGAGGACGAGATCAAGTGTAAATACCCACACCTTTTCTAAAATCCATTGGGTAACTCTAAGTGAAAACCGAGGATGGTTTTTCTTCTAAGGTGGGAAAGATGTGACAAACGGTAATTTTTCCACTAATATTTTAATAATAAATGTTAATTTATTATTACCTAACTGTTAAATTAAGCATTCATAAGCTTGCATAACTATTTTGGGAAGCAAACCCGCACACTGTAGCATACAGTAACTCGCAAAACTATCAGAAAAAGTGAATTTTCCACTTTCTGACATTTACAGACTCCAACGTAATAAAAATGAGAGGTTATCTCGCTTTTCCTTAAAAATGATACCACACGCGTACCGACACCACATTAGTAACGGTTTAACTTTATAATTTATTTTCGGAGTCAGTAAATTTTGCTTTTATACCAGTTTTATAAAAACGTCTCCAAAATTATATTTTGCGCGTTTATACCAGACCGGGGGACCGCGATTACACCTCAGCTCAATAGAACACGGAGTACACAAATTACAATCTAATATAATAAAACTAGAAAACCCTTATCCCTCCCCTTGATAGAGCCGCCCCACATATACATCTATATTTCCTTTATATCGTTTTCTTCCTGGCTTCATCTCCAACACATCCCAGACCATCATCTATCACCATAACTGGGTCTAGGAAGCTATTCCACTTTTCTATTTTCCCAAATTCTATTGTCGCTCTCACATACCTCCTCCCCAGGGTTAACGGTGTGGAAGAGATATAGATGACGAGGATTGAGAATGAGTTTTGCTACAATCGGTTACTCCTCATCTCCCATGTCCAAAAGCATGTCGAAGATTTTCCATTTTGTTTTCTTTTTATTGTTGATCGAAGACTAGGGATCCACACACTCAAAACTCACTTACATCTTCACAAGATCTAAGGCATCGAGAAGTATTGACATGCAACGGCTGTGTGGATTAGCTGGGGTTCGGATTTGGACTTGCTTGGAATCAGATCCGGGTCTTGTTGTTAATCTCTGTCAGTCGACTCTTGTGTTGTAAGGATTTTAATTTCTTTTCACTCCATAAATTTTATTATGTTTTTGTTATTAAATTTGTGATTTGGTTAATTTTTACAAGTTGTCATGAGATTTGGTATATTATTATTACCGATTGGTTTGTTCATGAATCTGTGAATGAATTATGTTCATTTTAATTCTTTGTTGTTGTTAATGTGTGGCGAAAATAAGTAATCTCACAACTAGAACCTGAGTATTGGCTAAAATAAGGAAGTTCTTATTATTGTTTTGCTTATTTTAGTGGCTTATTGGCATGATAAATCTTGGGTTGTGTTTGGATTTGTTATGGGGTCGAAACCCACTGTGGTCGAACCACAGTGGTGAGCTTTTGGTAAATACTTACACCTTTGGCAACTGATATAAGACAATAGAAATGGTGTCGAAATAGAGTTGGTTTTGAGTTCATATATTAAGCTTCCAGACTCCACAACTAGTAAATAAATGTTTTGAGTAAAATGGATGTTTGCATTTGGTTTATGAGTCGATCCACTCCTTGCAGTGGGGGCATTTTTGGTTTTTGTACTATTTCTCTCAAATTAACAATCATAAAGGTTTTGAGTGTTGAAATAAATCTGAGGTCGAAAGTCAAAACCCAGTGTGGTGGAACCACGGTGGTATATTTTTGGTTGGTTTTGATAAGTTAAAAGTTGGTTTCATTTTTCTCTCTTGCCTCTTTGCCCTGCTGTCGAGGCACTCAACCCAAACAGTGGGTGACTTTGTTGGTGTATTGAAATTGATCTTCATAGTAAAAAAAAAGGGTTAAATGGATTGTGTGTTAATTTGGTTTGGGTTGCTCACAGTTGTCGAAGGCAAATACAAAACAACTAACCTCATAAAGATTTAATTGTTTGGACTGATATTGTATGTGTGTCGAGGCTGTTGGGCCAGACCAACCCACAACCCAATCGCGAGCCCAACAGAACAACATAAGGGTGCGTTTGATTTGTTTCTTTGTTTTGGCTACTCGACTCATGTTTGATCAAAATCATATGGTGATATAAAAACTATAAGTCCTACTCTATTAAATATTAAGCCAAACTAAAAATATAAGTGTTAACTTAAATTAAGACTTTTGATTTATACTACTTTATTTAGGCTCAACATGACCTATTTTGACTTATAAGAACCTAACTAAGTTTAATAAGTAATATAAGTGGTTTATTTTCTAGTATAGAAATTCTATTACATGTATTTATGCTCGGGAAAACTAAAACGTATATAGGGGTCATGCCCGATTTTTGTGAAAGTTCTATACTTAGAGTATTTTTACAAAGACCGACTAACAAACAATAAACGAAACATTTTATACAAACATACACTCTAAAAATATAATTTCCCATCTATTAGCTTATATTAAATACAAACACCTCAATGAAACCATTACTTAACAATAATTATTTATAAACTTTTATTTATATGATTAACTAATGTTTTATATATACAATTATATGTACATTTAGTTATACACTTTTAATAGCAATGTTCTCATAATCCGACGACGTCTAATATTTATTTGTAATTACTCTCCGTACATCGTCTTTCAGTTACTTTCGAACCGGAGACCTATTTGTCTTTGCTACTTTTGTTATATACTTATATACTTATGCACTTCCAAGAGACAATACTTACAAATACTTAAAAACTGTTTTAAACTTAAATGCTGCCACAAAAGCAACAATAACACCAACACTTTAAAACTTTTAAACTTATTTAGACTTCACTCATCGATTCTTAAACTGGAACTGTGAACTAAACCTGCCATACTGATCTACGTCGCGTGTCGGTGCAGCTCACTATCACTACTTGACTTTCACTATCAGACTACTATTTGTTAAGGTGAGTTTATAGCCCCACTCTATTTATACTTATTTTACAATTGGGGTGAGAAACATGCAAAACTCTTTTATGGACCAAAACTATTATCTATGCTATTACGTGGTTTAGCCTAAGCCCTATTATGTCCCATTATGCCCAACTCATGAAACGTCAATTCCTGCTGGGAAGCGCGAATGTTATAAATAGATCTATTGGGGGTAACGCCCCCGTTCGGATTGACCGGATAGGCAAACGAATGTATACCATGTCGAAACACAAGTGTCTGGGATAAACACTTGTCGGGCCCCTATATATGTTTACATGCTCTTTGAGCATGCACACTGTTATAGTTTCGGTTGCATGAACTTAGTGCTAGCGTAATAGACTATCACTAGTACAGATATGGGATTTCGTCACACATGTGGTATTTTGAATGGCCACACAGTAACATATTTATGTGACTAAATATACCAGAATAAAATAAACAGCCACACTTGATCCGACTTGTGTGACCATTTCAGAATTTCATTGTTACACATTTGAATATTTTTGTGATTAGAGGTATCTGGTAAATTTTTTTTTGATTATTTAGTCACTTATAATTTGGGACGTGTGACAGATACTAATAAGTTTGAAACATTAGTCACACTATATATATATACATATGTGACAAATATATGTCACACAATTGAACAGTGTGACCAAGATCCATATATGGTCACATGAAGTAATTGTGTATGTGGCTAAATCATATAGTCAAGTTTGTCACACATTATTTAAAAGTGACTACTATTTTTTGCTGAATATTTAGCCTCATATGAATTTGAAATATGTGACAACTGAAAAGTGAGTTTGAAGCATTAGTCACGATATGCATTTAAAAGTGACAAATATATGTCACACACTTGAACAGTGTGACCAAATGTCATATATGGTCACACTAAACCATAGGCATACATGATTAAGTGTAACCAAAATTCGATACATATGGTCACGTAAGTTAATATGTGTGTCTAAAGTTTAGTGTGTGTTTGCCTGCCAAATCCTAATGTATGTAGTCACATTTAATTGTAGCACGAAATCATGTGACTATAGGCTTTACAATAGTCACACCATATCACAAATGTGTATCTAAATTATGTTTATGGCCACATTATAAGGGTATTATATGTGACCAATACATTCAAAATAGTCACATTGTGAAATAGTCATGTGATGTTATATATGGTCACATGAAGTATTTATTTAGGTGTCTAAATCATAGAGTCATATTTTGTCACACATTATTTAAGTGTAGTCACAATTCGATACATATGGTCACACATTTCTGATAACTTATGTAATTTTGAGGGGTTAGATATGGGATTTTATAGTCTATCTAGTTTGAGTCTAATTTGATATTCACTGAATTGAGTTCAGACTATTAGTCATGACTCTTCATTTGCCCCATTACAATGCTGGGATTTTATAGTCTATCTAGTTTAATGCAGTAGTAAAACAAGTGGGTAATAGTCACATGCATGACTGGACATTGACTACTTTTTCAACCACTATTTTTTTCAACAAATTGCCTGCAATTGAGAATCTTTCATAGGTAATACTGGTTTTTTCAAACAAATGCCTGCAATTGAGAATCTTTCATACCAAACACTGTTTTTTTCAATCAAATGCTTGCACTATATAAAGGCATAACCACATACATAAAAACTGCATATACTAAAAAACTGTAACAAAAAACAACAATTGAATACTGCAAATACAATAAAGCTTGACTGCAAGTGGATATACTAGTGAAAACTGCAAAATTTTTCATTGCCATAGAAAAGCTTGACTTTTTGGAGTCAAAATCCATTACAACAGGCTAAATTACACAAACAACTATTTAATACTAAAACTGCTAATCATCTATCAGTACTAACTTAACAATAGCAGGAGTAACCTTGCACTTAGCCTTGAGCAGCATTAACTTTAAGCCCAGCAGTAGTAACTTTTGTACTCGCAGCACTAACCACTTGGTGTATTTCCTTTGAAGTTCACCAGCAGTCTTAACTATTACACTAGCAGTCTTAACTTCAACTAGCAGCTTTTAATCCCAACATGAAGTAAACAATTAATAGATAAATTGAAATCCTTTACAAGAGTATTTGCAGCAAAACAAAAGCTTAAATAGGTTCTGCAGACAAACATAAATCCTTAAACAGAGTGTGACAACTTGAGCATGACATGCTTCACTTGGATTTTCGTATAACAATACCTTCACAGTCAGTTCGATAGTAGACATTTCATGATTCATTACCCAAGTCACGTTGATTTACACGTGGCAATATGTTATCATTGTGCTCGTGTATGACTGTACTAAATTCCTCATCGACTTTGTTATATGTATCTTTGTAATTCTTGGTAGGTGTTTTAAAGACAATAGACAATTTTTTATCTACCTGGTCTTTCACATAAAACACTTACCGTGCTTGTGAGGCTAATATGAACGTATCACCTTTGTGGCCTAAACTATTCAGGTCTACCAATGTATAACCAAGAGTATCGCGTTTGACCCCACCAGTTTTTTGATTAACCCAATCACATTTGAAAAGAGGAATTTGCCTGAAACGGTAATCTAGTACCCATATCTCTTGTAAAACCCCATAATAAAATGCTTTTCTTGTGGTTGCAACTTCTTTGGATATGTGAAGATCTACTGCCTCAACACTAACCCCACTGTTCTGGTAAACTATGCCATCATTACTTTTCATACGAAATGTATACCCATTGATGTTATATGCCTCGTATTTCACTATGCTGGCGCGTGGTCCAAATGATATCCACCTCACAGTTTCTGATACACTATCTTTGGATATCGCTAACTCTCTCTCAACCTGAATTTCATTACAAGTATATATTACCTTTAAATTGCAGGAACAACAAGCAAAAAATTAAAGAATAGGAGTGTTTGGGATAATGAAATGGTGTGCTGGTGGACCTCTATCTAATGTCATATACAGGAGGGACAATTATGAGACAAAGTTGCTAGGCAGATCATTGGTAAGTGATTATTTATTATAGACTACTACTATTGGTTTTGGAGCTTGTAGCTATGAGTTTTTCTGGGTGAATGGTACACCTAATTAATGGTTTATATAGCTTATCACAAACACCAGTTAAGGACTTATCAATAAAACACACTTCACATTTTATCTCAACTCACTTCTTTTTAGCAACAAACAAACAATTATAAACAACATACGAGTAATTACCTCTTCGCGTAACCACTTAGCAAAAGATTTACTGTGCTCAATCTCTAGCAATGCCATTCGTTTACCCGGGTTTTTGTTTTCAAAACTTGTTTGTGTCGCCTGAAAGAAATTAATGTCTTTGATTATTATATTTGATAGAACATTTTAAGCAACGAAATAGACATGTATTAATAATACTTACTCGATATACGGTTGAATTTCATCTGTATTTTGTATTACATACAAATGTGCTTTCTGAAATAATTCTCTGGAAACTTCACTTGATTTGCCGGCCGACAATGGCTTTCCGTCCTCATTTTCATTGGTTACATGTTTATCAGGTGGGATACCAATAGTTTTCATGGTTTTATGATACTTGCTAAAAAACTCTATTGTTTCTTCCGCGATAGTCTCCTAAGCAATGCATCCCTCTGGTCTATTTCTGTTTCACACATGTCCTTTAATAACCTTCATACATCTTTCGAAGGGATACATCCACCGAAAGCATATAGGACCACATAATTTTACCTCCCTAGTGAGGTGCACAGTCAAGTGTATCATAATATCAAAAAATGACAGAGGAAAGAACTTCTCGAGTAGGCACAGTGTCACAACAAGTTCTTCTTGCATCTTACCTAGTTCTTGCAAGCTGATTTCTTTCCTACATATAGATTTAAAGAAAAAGCAAAACCTGATAATAGCATATCGTGTGGGTGGGTGCATGATTGAACATATAGCAATGGGCAAAAACTCTTGCATTAGCATGTGATAGTCATGCGATTTAAGGCCAATGAGCCTCCTATCATTTAGGCTGACCAAACCAGAGAAATTTGAACAATAGCCTTGTGGTACCCTGATGTTGCATAACGTTTCACAAAAGATGTCTTTTTCAGCATTCGTTAATGTGTAACCTGCTGGAGGTAGTGTTGTTTTGTCTGCTTCTTGCCTAGCAAACAACTCTTTTTTTTATCCCCAACTCTTCCAGATCCAATCGAGCATTCATTCCATCTTTTGTCTTTCCAGGAACATTCAGCAAAGTTCCGACTAGACTCTCACCAACATTCTTTTCTACATGCATGAAGTCAATACAATGCAGAACAGAATTATGCCTCCAATACCTTAGCTTTCGATACCAAATGTTGAATTTCTTCCAATATGCTTCATTTACTTGGCTTGAACTACCCTCTTCTTCTGTTGTTTTCCTTTTCTGCTTTTTAATCTTCCCACCTCTGCCTCTGGTATCTTCTTCATTTTCGAGGTGTTATTGTTTGTTCGTTTTCCTTTTCCCCACTTATTTTCAATATGTTGTACCTCGTTGTATATTTGTTCCCCGGTCAACGGATTTGGAACATGCTGAAATTCTTCTTGTCCAATAAACGCCTTCGTTTGCCTTCTGAATGGATGGTTGTATGGTAGATATCGTCTGTGTCCAGCATAACTTTGCTTGGATGAGGCGGAAAGTCTAACACAGTGTATATCTTTCCCACATACTACACAACCTTTGAATCCACTGTATGGGCAGCCACATAATGTACCAGGTGCAGGGTAATCATTTATCGTCCATAACACAACGGCACGCAGATTAAAGTTTTCTTTTGTAGAAGCATCATATGTATCAACCCCTTTCTCGAATAAGGTATGCAGATCATCAACCAACGGTTCTAAAAATACATCGATATCATTTCCCGGCTATCCTGATATTAATACCTAAAGCATGATAAACTTTCTTTTCATACACAACCATGGAGGAAGGTTGTATATGACAGATAAAACTGGCCATACACTGTGATGCCTAGTTCCTGAGTTGACGTCAACCCCATCAGCTGATATTCCTAGCCGTAGATTTCTCGGATCTTTAGCAATTTCGGGGAATTTTTCATCTATGGTACGCCATGCCTGTGAATCTGCGGGGTGACTTAAAAGACCATCTGTTATCCTCCTTGTTGCGTGCCATCTTAGATCTTATGAAATACTTTCTAACTTAAAGAGTCGTTGCAGTATTGGTATAATTGGAAAGTACCACATTACCTTTGTCGGAATGTTTTCGTACACTTTATGTGTCTTATTATCCACCTTCCATCTTGATATCCCACAAGTTGGACAAACAGTCAACTCCTTGTTATCCTTCCAGTAAAGAATGCAGTTGTTGCTACATACATGTATCTTTTTGTATCCTGATCCCATCATTCTCATTAGTTTTTTGGCCTGATAAGTTTTTTCAACCATTTCGTTACCAGCAGGTAGCATTTTTTTAACAATCATAGTAATTCAGTAAAGAACTTATCAAAAGCTCCATACTTACCCTTCAAGTTGAGTAGTATAACTATTGCGTACAACTTTGTGAAGTCAGGACATCCTTTGTAAAGTGGCTTCTCCGCGTCTAATAATAGTTCTTGAAACTTGGCAAGGTCAGCCTCATCAAAACTTTCTTTTGTAGCATTAACCATTTCTAATGTTGCTGGGCCATCTATTGGAATTTCTGAACCAAAATCCATGTCGAAATCCGTGTCTTCAACAAACTCATCTGTTGTAGCATTAACAGGTATTTGGGCAGTTGTTGCTTACTCATCCTTTTCTCCATGTTTATCCCATTTTGTGTAGCTTTGATCAATCCCGTAGTAGAATAAATGGAACTGCACTTCCTCCACTTTCTGCTCTATGTGGTTTAAACAGGAACTACACGGACATGGCATCTTAAGCTGTTGTTTATTACCTCGTAGGTCGATGTTCATCATCTTCTGCAAGTTGTGTACTGCATACTTAATAAACGCTTCTACTTCATCAACATATTGTTTCTTGGTCCTACTAGTTCTCATCCAAGACTTGTCCATCTATTGTTGAGGTCAAATGGTAACGTACATATATATCCTACAAGTAACAAATTAAACCAATATAAGAATCAAATCATTTTTGTATAATTACAATGGACAGTGGGTAGTGTAGTGGTACTCAAAATTCCCTTTGATCACAAACATCAAGCACATACTAATTGGAATCTGTCTGGGCAAAATTTGTTGTGCTGGATCAATGTAACAATGTTTTGAAAACTGTTATGTTTATGGCAGTTTTAAGGAGTGTTTAGGGTAATGAATGTAACAGTGTTTTTAAAACTGTTATGTTTATGGTGTTTTAAATCTGTCATGTTTATAATTGTAAAAACAATTTTGAGAATAATATAATTTCACCATTGCACCAAAAAAAATAATGATTTCCTAATTCAAAAAAGTACCTAATTTAGATCTAAACGAACCTCCTTCCGTTGTTGATGGTCGGACCGGCGAGTAGTGGCTGTGATTGGTGATTGGTGAATGGTGGACGGTGACTGGTGGCTGTGACGTGATTGGTGAATGGTGAATGGTGACTGGTGGCTGTGATTGGTGAGAAATGTGAGAAATTTGAAATTTGCTGAAAAAAATATGGGGGGCTTTTTAAAAAAATATGGGGGGGAAATACCAAAAAGGAAGCCACAGGTATCGAACCTGTGACCTCCCTTTCACAACACCAACAACTCAACCATCTCTGCCCTTGGGTCCTTTTCGATTATACCTTCTTTTGAATTCGTCTTATAGACTATTTGTTTTGAGCTTATTTGCTTATTTTATTTTTAGCAGCTTATATGTAGCTTGTTTCTATGTTTCATTTTTACGTTGCATTGTATGTGCTGGTTTGGATTCTTTTTCGATTATACCTTCTTTTGTATTCGTCTTATAGACTATCTATTTTATTAAAGAAAATTGTTACAAAATCCAAATATCTTCTATACAAAGTTAAACCTGGCAGTACAAAGTTAAACCTGTCAATACTAATTTTTACACTAGTAGTACTAACATTATTTCCTTTTTGCTTGTGTGAAGATCTTTCTCAGTAATTCTCTTGCCATTTCTGAGTCTTCATCAACTCTGAGCTTAGCAGCTAACATAACAAATAAGATAGCTGCCCTTAATGGATAATCTTTTTCTATCAGCATGTATACATCCACTCCATTCTTTGTAGATACATGGTGAACATCACATGTATCATACAGTCTCCATGTTGTACCCAAGTCATGAGCTTGAAACTGCCATAAGATATCTTCTGGATCAGGTTCATACAACCTCTTCAATTTCACCCATAGCTCCTTGTCTTTGTCTTCTATAGGATCTATAGATCTGAACCTTTCTTGAACCAGACTCCATAGCTTGTCCAAGTCTTCTCTATAAAAAATCTTCAGCATATCTTCAAAATACTTATAAACTTCTGAGTGTCCTCCTACCTTGATTATCTTCCAAGCTTTCCAAATGTATCTGTGTGTATCTCCCAATTAATAATTTGATGTTTAGCTTGAATAGGATCAACATTCAATGCATCTGGGATTATAACCAACATATGCTGATGAAGCCTTTCATCAGTTAATTCCTCTGTTGTTTCTTTTTCCTCAATTGCTTGATCTTCTTTATCTTCTTCAGTCTTTTGCTTCTTTGAATCCTCTGCTGTAGGTACTTCTTCTTCACCAATCTTCTGTTTCTTGGAAGATTCAGACTCCAATAATATACCTGCTCTCTTTGTAGTTCTACTTGCTTATTCTGTTCCTATGGGAGTAAATGTGTTCACTCTTCTGTAAACCCTTTCAAACTCACTCTTGATCTCCTTAAAACTTTTACCTTGGAAATCCTTCCTTTTGTATCCAGCCATGTTCCTCATGTAAAGACACATGGTGCTTCTTTGCTGAGCTTGACTAGGTAGTTTACTCCTCTTTTCTTTGGCTTTTTGTTCTGCAACAGACTTTCTTCTTGAATTTATTAGTTCAGCAAGTTTTCTTGACTTCTCTTCAATGGACAACACTTCATCTGCTCTTAGTTCACCAAGCCTTTCCTTTAAAACATCATCAGCATCAATCATAGACTGAACTTGTGCAACATCATTAAACCTTGCTTGTTCATCATCATGTAACTTCTTAGCCATAAGTGCATCAGATTATTCTTGTGCTAACCTTTGTAGTTCAGCTGTTTCATTTGCAAGTCTTTTTTCTTCAAGGAATTTTACAATCTCAAATTGTGCTCTTTCATCTTTCAGTGCTTTCCTAGCTACCTCTTCATCAAAACTAATCTGAGCAAGAACACTCTTCTTGACCTTCTTTGGTGGCTCTTCTTCAATCATAATGCCCTTTTATTTATCTGCCCTTTGCCTTCTATCATACACAGCCCTAGCAGTACTAACCCCTGCACCAGCAATACCAGCAGTACTAACTTGTTGTTGAGCAGTACCAATATTTTCATCATCCAAATTTTCTTCACCCATATCTTGCCTCCCCTGAAACTCAACATTCTCTTCAACCAAAGAAAGATTGGGGTCTTGATCAATATCAACTATCTTCCTCCCCTGTTTGGAAGAATCATCCATGTTATCATCTGAATCATTATCATCCATGTTATCAACTGAATCATCATCATCTGAGCTTGTAGACTCCACAATATTTGCCTTTCTCTTTGCTTTAAGTGACTTGACTTTAGACTGCAATTTCTTCACTTTTTCAATGAGCTTCTTGTAAGCAGTACCATACAACTGCTTTGTCTCCTTGAGTTCTTTCTCCAAGCCAGTCACCCTTTGAGTCAATTTGGTACAAATATCCATCAATTCCTTTAGTGACACTCTGCCCTCACCACTTCCAGGTGTGTTACCTCCTGAGAGAGGTGAATCATGGGGCATTTCCCCCATATTTGGCTAAGAAACAACAGATTCCTCTCTGGATGAACTCATATATGGTGATGAAGTTGGTTGTGAGGCTGATTGAGAACCAGATGAACCTGTGGGTGTGTGATGGGACTCAACTGGGCTTGTTGATCCTTCACCCTCAATGTTTTGATTTTGAACCAACATTGTTTCAAAAGGTGGAACTACTATCCCATTAAACCCCTTAGAAGCCATGCTCATGTTACTGAAAAGTTTTTAAGTAAGGCAAGGAGTTGGATAAACATTTTTATGAGATAGAAGCAAACTTTTCCTTATATTCAAAATCATTTGTATAAACCTTAGATACATTAAAAACTTGTATTTGTTATCCACATTTTTCACCATAGCATCAAAAATTAATTTGAAAAGTTAAAAGTCCTGTTTGTTGCTAAACAAATGAGAGCAGTTGCAATATTGCTACTGAATTACTCCCATGAGGTTTTCTTTGGACTTAAACAATGAAGGATGGTATGTATGAAGAATCTCCATTGTGGGGCAAAACATCCTTTTTGAAAAGTCAGAATTTAAGAAGATGTGTCATACCTCATTCTGGAAATGTGATGAAAAATTTCAGTATTAGGCAAAGAACTAATACCATTTTTATCTGCTTAATGGAGATGCCTCCTAACATATGACTCAGTAATAGTTATTGTTTTTCCATCAAGTGTTGCAATTAACTCTTTGTCTCCATTTTCAAATGTACTGGTAGTAACAGTCAGCCAAAACTGTTTGATTTGAGAGACATAGATAGTAGGATTGACTGTAAGAGCATACCTGATGTGGGTAGTGTTTAGAAAATCTACTATCTGGTGGAAGTCTTGACTCCCTTCTGGTTTCTTCAAGAATGCAACCTGGTTATGTGTATCACAAAACTCTAAATTTGCCATGAAAATTGATTAAAGGCTTGATTAGAGTGTTGGGTTATGATCGTTTATGAGAGAAAGTATGTTTGGTAAAGCCAATTGGGATTTTATAGAGAATACTTATGGTTTCGATTGGACCGACTTCAATAAATTGTTTCTTTAGTTTTAAGAAATCGTATAAATTAGATAAAGAAAGAGAATTATCCAATTTATGAAACCCTTAAGCGAAGTAATTGACAAAAATTACCCCAATGGATTTAAATAAAACACGGTTATTACCTAAACAGTATTAACGGCTACCCAGCAGTACAAAGTTTTACGCTAGCACTACAAACTTTTGCCTAGCTGTACAAACTTTGTGCAAAAACTTTTTCTCAGCAGTATGAACTCAATTTTCTTTTAAAACCATACTGCACTCATACATTTGGAAAGGATTAAGTGTAAAGGAAGACACTTAATCAATTTTGGTGATATTGTTGTTCTTCCATTACAACACAGTTTACTGTTTCAGTGTTAATAGTCTTCTAAGTATTAAAGAGTAGATTTTTAAAAAACACTGCTATTATCCAAGAAACCAAACACCCCTTTAACATCAGGGAAAACATAGATAACGATTCCTCTTTTGCCCATAAACTCTCAGCATTCTTTTCACCACTTACCCTTATGCAAATTTTGGTTTGTTGACTTCCTTAAATCTAACATTCACAAGCAACGATAAACAATTAATTAAACATCAAATATTTCATTGATATTTTTTAAAAGCTACAACCATTCATAAAAGCTACAACCATACATCTAATTATCCAACCTAAATACTAAACATACTATAAACATAAAAACACCATCATCATAAACTGCTTCGCTCCATTTCACACCAACTTGTTAGAACCAGAGCTCTCTTCCCTGCTTTCCATCCATTTCTTCCTTTCCTCGAGTCGTTGAAACATAATTTCAAGATCGCGAATCCTCTTGTCTAGATCATAAGGGTCTTCAAACCCATCTTGCTGCTCCCCCTAGTTTTGATGCACCATCACATTTTGCTGCTGATCCTCTTCATTTTGCTGCACCACCTCACTTTGAGCCACCTCTGCATCCTGTTGGTCCTCCTCCTCCTCTTCATCTTGTTCCTCCTCCTCCACCTCATTCAGTCCCAAAACCTCATCCTAGTAAAAGTCTTTTGTATGCAGCCAGTTCAAAATTCTTCTCCTCATCCACGTATATACCTGCCTATACGACCCATATTCTGCAATGGGTTCATCCCCGAAAGCATCAAACACTGCGTCAAACAGCAAATAGTTGTTTAACATGAACACGAACTCTTCTGCATCATTTTGAAAGTTACCATTATTTGCTGCCATTGTTGAAGTTTTCTTTGAATTGAAATGGATATATGTGTTTGTGTGTGTTCTTTGGTATACAATTGATAGGTATAAATAGGCTGGAGTGGTAGATGAATGGTTCCCAAGACTTTAGGCGGGAAAAGGGACTAAAGGCGCCAAAAGTAAACTGTGAATTGAAGAGCGATGTTAAACTTCATCCTAAAGATAAGGAATAGTGGAAGCAGTTGTACGAAAAATTCTCTAATTTCCTTTTACCAAGTATTGACTTACCATCTACAATGAGTTGATGCAACAACTAGTTGTATCTCATGCTTTGTGAATAATAAACTTCCAAACTCAATATTTTGAACAATGTTTTGGTCTAATTTGTTGATAGTTTGATCCTGGAATAATATTGGTCCAATTTGGTTTGTGTTTGGTGTTGGATTGACTTTGGTCCGGTTTGATTGTCTTTGATTTGGTATAAACCTTGGTCCGTTTGGTATGGTTTGGAATTTGTTTGTAATGTTTGGCCGCGTCAAACATTAGCCGAGACCCCATGGTCTCACTGCGACCTTGGCTTGCCGATATTGTGATATTACTAGCGTAGTTTATTTGGAATTGTGAGACTAATTGACTTGTTGATTATGGTTTGACTCGACAAAATGAAACCGATGGAATGTTTGGAATGATTTGGGATCGGGTTCATTATTATTGACCCGAGGGAATAAATGTTTGATCGTGACTCGAAAGGAAATAGTAACTCATTTGTTGCGACTTGATATTTGTAATAACTCGTAATTTTCCAGATTTATTTCTATACGAGATTATCTCTGTTTTTCATTTACGAACCTTTCTGAACTTATTTGAATTGAAAACGTGAAATTTAACCCGCGAAACGTGAAATTTGTACACAACGTGTACTGGCACAATCGACGATTTGTTTTGATTATTTTATTATTCGTGAGAAACGAGGCGTATGAATAGTCGTTTTATTGGAAAAATTATTCTAAACGCGAATATTAATTAATTCGGACGACGAGAAATAAAGGTACACACGTTTATAATCAAAATTGATGGAAAAACACTTTTAAGATTATTGGAATAACTTTCGGGTGCTCAGGAGATAATTATAACACGATTTATTTGTCTCGTTCACGTATCGTTAAAAATATAAGGAGTTTGGCAGTTTTAGTCCCTGAGGGCGCGCTAAGGTTTGCCACAAGTCCCAATCCACCCTATATATATATGTTATAAATTTTTAGGGTTATAAACCCATCGTATCTTTTTCCAGCCGCTACCCCATCTCTTCTCCCTCTCATTATCCGGCCACTGTTCCGGCCACCGGAGCTCCACCGCCGGCCACACAACTTCACCGCCACCACCACCTTAACCCTCTCACCCTCCTCTTCACTCCTATGTACCTCACGCGCCACCTAAACCCCTATCCACCACTGCTGCTACGTTTTACCTACTCATATCCACCATTAACATCACAAGCCGCCATCACAACCACCATGTTTAAAGAGTTTGCCTTGGTTCGAGTTATTCCAGCATCACCGACGCGTCTCCACCGCCTTGTTCTTCTATTTTCCTCGACTTGGTAAACCGAGAAGCCCATCGTCATATTTTTTTATATATATCCGATTTATTTGTTATTGTTTTTCGTGGATTCAAAACTTATATAACTTGTTAAATAATAGTTTATGTTTAAAAACTGGATTTGAATGATAAAATGGTTAAAGGTTCGTGTGGTAAGAATTGTAAGAAAGTGGTGTTTGTTGTTTTGGATTGGTTATGATTCAGGTCGGGTCGGCCTGAACCTGTTTATGGTATTGAGTATGTATTGAGATTGTGGGTTAGACTCTTGATCCTTGTTGATGTTGTCTAGTCTCGGTTGGCGTGAAAATCCACATAGGGTTAACATGTCGAGAGCCGGTTTGGTCTCGTTGGTATGGAATTGCAATACGAGTTGTGTTAATGTTTGTGTTAGTATTTGGGTAGTAATTTTAGCAGTTAGGGTGTTTGTTTTTGGCCTCGGTCTAGCAACAAATCAAGGGTGTGTTTATAGGTTGAAGTTGAAAAGTGGTATTATATTGTGCTCGTCCCGTGTTTTCAGTCACCATGGGTTGCGTTTGTTTGTCTCGGCTGTTATGGTCTCGTTATGGTCTTGGTATGGTCTTGATGCAACAACCCACATAGGGTGCGTTTGGTTTGTTGAAAATGTGGAATTATAAGTCCAACAAGATAAATATAATTAAAAAGTGTTGGGTTAAACTATAATATTTGTCATTGTGACTTGTAACAGGCTAACAAGTTTTATTTGCTTTTAACTTTGTGATGATTGATACGTTTCGGATTTTACTTGGGAATTGTAATTTGGTTTTGGATAATACGGAATATGACTTTGTTACTTGAATGATTGGACCATTATGAATCGTTATCGGACTTATGGTATTATATAGCGAACTTATTGAACATTTTGAGACTCGAGACGGTATAATATATTAACTTCAAAATGAACTTAATATATTAAACACGAAACGGACACAAAATCTTCAATAAAACCAAAACTAATATTTACAAGAATAATAACGAGACATAAACTTGTTAAATATTGTAATTTCAATTTTGGTTAATCCAAGTCACGACGACTCGAGAAAAACTAGTTTTATTAGTTAAACTCGTTTTTATTATGAAACAATTATGTTTTATGCAAATTATTTGGGATAACGGGGTAAATGCCGAAACGTACGAACTAGTTATTTGATTTGAGATGTTTGTTGGTTGTTAACTCCTAAGTTTGTCTTCCTTGGTTTGAGTTCTCTTCAGTATTCTCTCGAGTTTGTCGATGTCTCTTCTCCTTGGCGTGAGTTGTATGTTGAGTCTATGTCTTCTTACCACACCACACGAAATGTTGAAACTAAGCTTTTGATAAGTTTTGAAAACTGAGTAATCCACGAAAACTACGACTCATTGTCTTTTATAGACTTTATTATTTTGTGAAACGTGTTTTGAGATGATCGTATACGTATTAGTTTGTGCCGATCCTAAACCGTTGTGTACCGCTGTGCTTGTACCTTCGTGTACTGTCGTGCCATATGTCTTGAGACCGTTGTGATATGCTCTAGATGCCAGTCGTGTCAGTTGTGATCTTTGCATTGCTGTGACTAAGGTGAGTTCATGGCCCCTACTTTTACCGGTTTTC
This sequence comes from Artemisia tridentata subsp. tridentata, assembly GCA_021014915.2. NCBI lineage: Eukaryota > Viridiplantae > Streptophyta > Magnoliopsida > Asterales > Asteraceae > Artemisia > Artemisia tridentata. Next base: position 71,895,933 of record CP139503.1, read on the forward strand.
TAACAATTTTCGGGGGAGAATACATGCTCGTTTTTAACTAAACTCATGACTGTTTATTTGGAATACGTGAACTGGTTGCTCTATTTTGACTATTTGGCTGATATATTTGATCTGGTTATTTGATGGCATTACGTGATTTATCTGGTATTCGTGAGTGAAATCATTTAAACCATTTTATGGACCAACACTATTTTTTTGCAACTATTGCGTAGTTAGCCTAAGCTCCACTATATTTTCAATTGCTTTCTAGCATGCCGTAACGTACTTTCTAGCACGCATTTAACATGCTTTCTAGCATGCCGTAACGTGCTTTCTAGCACGCATTTAACATGCTTTCCAGCATGCCTTACATGCTTTCTAGCATGCATGTACGTGCTTTCTAGCACGCATTTAACTTAGAGCTAGCGCAATAAACTATTTTATTATGGGTTGCATATCCCTTATCTTGGTCCACTATTATACTTTTTCTTAACCCGTGATTTAGGCAGTGTTAGCCTACGTTGAACTTAAATTGCTTGCGAACGATGATTTGAACTTGGAAACCTTTTGGTTTAACCAAACTGTTTTAAACTAAAACCTATGAACTCACCAGCGTAAGCTGACCCTTTTTAGCATGTATTTTCAGGTTTTAGATGATAGCTTATTTCTGGAGGCGCTTGGCAAGGGGCATGGTCATAGACGACTCTGATAACAATATTTGGGACCGCTTTAATTATCTATGGGCCTTACTTCCGCACTACTTTTGAATGATGTAAATTTAACACTTTTTGTTAATGAATTTTATTCTAAACGGTTAAGGTAAAACCGTTCTTTGTACCTTGAGTTGTGATACCAATTGAGTAGCACCCCAGTGACATGTATGCTTCCGCTGGACCCGATTTTCGGGGGTGTTACAATATTGACTCGACTTGGACAAAATAAAAGAAAGAAATAAAAACAATTGTTAAATTAAAATTTGTAAAGATATTTCTTATTAAATGTGGTTAATAATGAAGTAAGGAAATTAGAAGTGTACGTGAGACCATGGTTGTCAGGATCCCAATCCTGATCTTAGTATCTTACGATTTTACGATGCTACAAAGCAAAAACGATCCGGATCTTACAAAGAAACTTTAAAAGCTTAAGATTTTATAAGATCCCGATTTTTACCATAGGATCTTAAGTAGGATCCCAATTTTGAAAACCTTGCGTGAGACATTTGGGATAAAAACGGAACACACGAGGGATATTGGACTATTCGAGACATGCTACCCGTACACTAACATATTTGGATTTATTGGACTATTCGTTTGGTTATTGTTTGAGTTACGGATTGGTTTAGCGTTTAGGGTTTATGGTTTAGGGTTTAGGGTTTAGGGTTTATATAAATACTCTTTATATTATAAATTACTCGGGAAATTGATTTTCAATAAAGTCTTTTGACTTGAAAACGTTCGATAAATGAAAGAGTCATGGCGAAATTTTGTTATTTCCGAAGATTAATTTTGTCGTAAATCCAAACTTGTTTTAAATCATAAAACGAGTATACCTTGTACTAATAAATGGGATTATGGGAAAATACCGACGATTACCAATCGACTCATCATATTTGATATGTTTGTTGTTAGTTATCTCTTTGACTTCTTTTTGTCATCTCGTCTCGACTCGAGTTATCGTCAATACTTTTCTCGACTATTCGGTTATTTATTTTTTTGGAGTGAGTACTCGTGAGTCCGTGTTCTCTACCGTTACACGAATGAGGATACCAAACCCTTTTAAAAGGATAAAACAAGATTATACAAATGTATGCATAATTAAGGTATCCCGTTTTTTTTTGCTAAGGTGGCACAGTTGACTAACGTTTTCCGTTATTTGACCTGATCACAACAGTTATAACTAGGGGTGAGCATCGGGCTGAAACCGACCTGTCCCGTCCCGACCCGAGCCCGACCCATCCCGAAACCGACAACCTAGAAATCCCTAAGCGAATCCCGACCCGAGTATAGGTCGGCTTATCCCGAGTCCCGAGTATAGGTCGGTTTACGTATACTTTCTTTGTGTTTTGTCGGTTTATCCCAAGTCCTGACCCGACCCGAGTCCTGACTTCCTGGAAATCCCATCCCGAGTCCCGACCCGAGTATAGCTCGGTTTATGTCGGTCGGGGTCGATTTCGGTCGGTTTGTGTCAGTATTCGGTCGTCGGTCGGTTTTGCTCACCCCTAGTTATAACACTTTTTATTTTTTTTATAAATTATCTCTCTCTCTCTCTCTCTCTCTCTCTCTCTCTCTTTATAACACCACCACCACCACTGATAAAACCAACCACCACCACTACCACCACCATGGCGTCTTATGCACCTGGCACTCCTCGTGTAATTGGCAAGTACGTTCGACCCTTTTGTGAATATGGTCATCGTTTGACTGTGAAAACGGCTTGGACACCGGAGAATCCAGGAAAAAGGTTTATTGCTTGCCCCGATTATGTAAGCCCTAATTTTTTTAATTGAGTTTTTTTTTTTTTTTTTTTTTTTTTATTCTTTTATAATTGATGGGGGTGCTGTTATTAAAATTCAGGACAACTGAAGCAAGTGTAATGTATATCAGTTTTTTCATGACGACTTACCAAGTGCTATAGGCAACTGCTATTGGATTTGCATTCAAGGGTCAAGAGAGGTAGTCAAACGATAGATATGCAAGAACACATTGGTATGCTAGCAATGGAGAAATCTAGGCTTATACATGAGTTGACTGTCACAAAGTCAAAATTACAGTTGTATGACAGAATTTTTGTCATTTTGGTTGGGATATTGTTTGTTCTGTGTATTGTATTAGGTATGAGAATTGGGTAGGATTGTATGTCATATGTTTTGGTAGTATAGTTTTTGTCGTAATGGTATTTGACTCCATAAAGTCAAACAGTTATTAGCAATGAAAGAATTTGCAGTTTTCTTGTATTTTCATGTATATGCAGTTTTGATGTTTATGCATTTTGAAGTTTTCATGTTACTGGATTAAAGCTTAAAATTGACTTTAGGAAGTCAAATTACATAGATCAGTTCCCTAGGTGTTACAAAGAGTTTTATTGCAAGGCTTGATAGGAAAGTCCTAAACATACCACTAAACCACCTTTTTTTTTGCCTTTGCCTGCAAAAGGCTTGATACCAATCAGTTCACAAATTTCCTTGTTTGGCATGCCTAGAACCTTAATCCTATCATCAAAAGCAATCTTTGCAAGCTGTTTTGAGGTTAGATTATTGCTGGAATCAACCTTGTTTGAGCTTGAACCAATCTTTGCAAGCTGTTTTGGTTGATAATCCTTTGGAAAATAGTCAGCCCATGACATTGGATGTGAATCAGAACTTGAATCTTCACTGCTGGAAATCTTAATGATTTCTGGAAAAAAAAAAAAAAAAAAAAAAAAAAAAAAAAAAAAAAAAAAAAAAAAAAAACAATGAAAGGTGTGTTTGAAGATATGAACAAGACAATACCTTGTTTCTTGTTGCTACTCATTCTTTCAATTGTAGTTTTTTGTTACTGATTGTTGAAGGGTAGGTGGTTATGCCTTTATATAATGGGTATGTGAAGGCTTTTTTGGTGGATATGTGAAGGCTTGTCAATGTGCAGGCTTGTTTAGAGAAAAAAAATAGTGTTTGCATGTTAAAGTGTAGTCAATGTGCAGGCTAGTGCAGGAGAAAAAAATGGTCTTTCCAAGTAAAGATTCTCAATTACACAAAAAGTAGTCAATGTGCAGGCATGACTCCATAAAGTTATTAGCTGTTGCATACAGGAAAGAATAATACAAATGTTGCAAAAGAATGTAATTATTAATGGTACAATAACTGGTAATTAACTGTATCTATTTTATAACTTTAATTATAGTATTTTGGTTTGTTAAATGGTAGCAATTTATGTTCTTGATGTGATGATTGCATAGTTAGATTTAATGGTAGCAGTTTCTGTTGTTGATTTGATGATTGCACATATTTATTTAATGGCAGTTGTTTGTGTTCTTGATTTCATGTTGGTTTATGATTTAATGGTAGCAGTTTGTACGTGTTAAATGGTATCAGTTTGTGTTCATGATCTTGGTGTAACTATGTAAATTTGAGTTCTTGATTTCATATGCAGTTTGTGTTCATGATCTTGGTTCAAGATCTTGGTTCATGATTTGCGATTAAGATAATGATATATAACATTTTGAAATGGGTTGTGTAACACCCCAACCCGAGAAGGGTCAAAATATAATATTATGGTGTCAATCAGAACATAAACGCAAGCGGAATACTTTATTAATTACAAGGTTACATAAATTCTTCTAAGGAAATGATAAAATACTAAGCCTGAAACATAATAACTTCTAAATGAAATACAATCCCAAACAAAGGCTAAATGAAAGATAACTTCAAATCTAATCCAAACGCAAGTGGGTAACTATCGTCAGGGTGGTCCACTAAAAGCTTCTACTCTTATCACTCAATCCTAGCATCCCGCTTGATACCTGCCATAGGGAAAAGAAAATGCGGCTGAGCTTAAAAAGCCCAGTGAACATATATAAAATAATAAACTGAATATGAATAAGTACACAAAATGAAGTCAAAGGAATCTGCTGAACAAGATGTCATAGGTCATGAGAATAAATGAATAATGAATCAAGTGAATGATAAGGAAGTCAACAAGTTATAAGGAAAATGCCCATGAGCTCAAAACGTATGTCTAAAGCATGATACATGCCTTAAGCCAAATATCCAATCATATATCGTAATCCTGTCATATCAAATGTACACATGATGGAGTAATCAACTCCCAAAAGTGTAATGGGGTGTATAGGACACACAAACCATTCACTACAAATTCACATCATAAACATATTACAAAACAAACCTATGATGCATCAATACGCTCCCTGCAAAACAAAACATGTACACCACCATACACCTGTACTCTGACAAATATATTGGCGTACCATAATGGCAAATAAGTGCACGAGCTCAAGGAAACGCCGTAGACCAATCACACCGCCACAGATAGTGTCATGCCATTGGTGCCTCAATGACATGGCCATGGTACCTCCATGACTAGTTAGCTCGGGTAACAGAATAACAAGCTATCACATCATAACAAATTAATTATAGTACCTCCAAACAGTATAACAACATGAACAAATGCCATATCAAATGACATAGAACTAAATATCATATCATAAGAAATCATATCAAACGGAAGTCGCCAACGAATATCATAACGAATGAAATAAAGTCAAGGATCGAAGAGTCATGTGAAACCCTTAATGAGAAAGGCTAGAATATCCGTACCTTATGAATGAAAGCAAATGAGGAAATAAACACAAGGAAAATGGATTACTCCTTCTTCACCGGATCTACACGAATTAGGGTTCATAATATACTTATTAGCTCATTTTATGTCATAACGGATTTATAGCTTATTATTAATCACGTTCTCAACTTAGGGTTTACAGATTAGGTCAGATTCATAATTATTCCAAGTTCTTAGGGTTAATAATGATAATTAACTAGACATAGGTTTTATATGTGTTTCAAATCTTTAGTTAACTTAATTAGGGTTTATATGTGCCAAAACAGATTTTTAGGTTTAGAATGCAAATCTGACTTAGTTTCTTATAAATTTATAGACCTATCAAATGAGCTCCTGAGGTTCTACCAATTTTATCTAAGACTTCCACATGAGTTAAGAACCTCCCCAAATTATCCCGGATTTTATCACTAAGTGAAAGTACCATTTTAAAAATCATTTTCCCAAACCTGTCCAGAAAGTGCACTACAGGTATACCCCAAAAATTTGTATTTATTAAACATATCAAGACCCTTCGGAAAAATCCACAAAAATTCCAGGAGGTCATATACATGCTAAAAATCATTGCTATCAAATTAGAGCTGTTAATTCCTTATGGTTTGAAAACTAAAATCCAAAAACACCAACTGATTTTCAGACATCCAAAATACAGTTTTGACACTTAATCTTGTAAAAATCAAAAGACTATCCTCCCGAACTCCAATAACCATGAAATTTGATATGCAGAAGGTACAGATCATAAACTTAGCTTTTGATTCAAGAATCAAGCAAAAACACGTTGTTATCATTAAATTAGACCTCTTGCAAAACGACCCATTTTATGGACAGCTTCAACACGAAACTTCCCAAACAAACCCTAACCCTTTACACCCTATTCGACCACCAATTAATTTACTAGGTTTCCAGGTTTTACACCACATTAATGAGCCTTAAATGATCATGTTAGGATTTAATAATTATGACCTAGGGTTTGTATTCAAAACTGATCCAAATAGAGAGAAACAACATGACCACGATTGGTATAACATGGTTTTTTTTAGATCTAATTAACATACTCATGTGTCGAATAACAAGATGATGACAAAGGGGATTTCATGAATACCTTTAGGACGAATCAGAGATGGTTCAAAATGAAGGAATAAGGATGAAGCACACACACCACGATCACCAAACTTCTTCTTGATCTTTGGAGAGAAAACAATGGATGAACTTGGGTTTTTTTTTTCTTTTTTTATGTTTCGGTTATTGTGAGGGAGGAAGAGACCGAATATTATTTTTATTTGGGAGAGGGGAACCGAATTTTGCTTTTAATTAAGAGGGGAACAAAATCTCCTAATTTATTTAGGATATACAATGTGTTTCCTTAGTTCTTATCTTGTAACAAAGAAAAAAAAAATGAAACTTATACACACCAAAAAGGGGGGGCCGGATTTTTTTTAATAAAATTAGGATAGTTTATATATATATATATATATATATATATATATATTATATATATATTATATATATATATAATATATATATATATATATATATATATATATATATATTATATATTGTTAAATTACTTAGGATAAAGATTAATACTGAATATTTATTTTATAACATAAGGTTTTAAATTCAAAATAAATATATAAAATGTTGTCCGAATTTTAGGGTATTACAGGCTGCATTTGTGTCCATGATCTGTGTAAACTTGAAGTTTATTGTTGAATGTAAAGCTGTGTGAATTTTTAATTTATTCAATTTTATGCTTTAATAGGTTCAAAGGCAAAAAATTTAAATAATTAAATTGTTAATTTAAATTAATAAACTTGGAGCCAAAATTTTGATCCAAAATTTTTAAATCACCTAATTAAAAGCAGTTACCAAGTTTAACGATTCATATTCTTAATAAACCCTCTTTTCTCTCCTAATAAAAAGACTGCAAAGAAAACACAAAAATCAAATCTTCTATACCATTACTCTCTAAGCTAGAATCATTTTCTTTTACCCATTGTTGCTCAAGAGTCATGGAAATTCAACCCAATGTTGATCATCATCTTTTGCTTCCTACTGATAATGAACATGATGATAACAACTTAGAATATGAATCCGAGAGGTATTCTGATGATGAAGATGCGCCTGAAACCAACCAATCAGATCGGATACTGGCTAAGAGGGGCATAACCAGGCTATATAAGTTTCGCATGCAATATGGCAAACCTGGTGGAATAAAGATCAAGGTAACCTTCGATGCATTGAATAGGGTATTAGGGTTACACAGAGCACTGTTTTTGAGTTTTTTAGGAGATCTGGTTCGTGAGCACATATGTTTGAAGATTCTTTCCTGGAAGAAGGTGAATAAAGAATCAAGAGATAAACTATGGGATATCACGGTACATATATACTATTTTTTAACCCAGTACTACATAAGTTTATCTATGCAGTTACATTATGTGCAACTAATTAATAACATTGTGTTAATCTTTGCAGCGATATTTTGATGTTGACTTGACATTCAGAAAATTGGTAATGACTCGTCTTGGTCAACTGCTAAGAAATTTCAGAATGAAACTCAGAGAAAAATACATATTGCCCAACCTAAATACACCTTCAAAACTGAATGAAGTCCTGACCAAGTATAGTGCAATTGTGAAATCAAAAGACTGGGTCGAGTTTGTAAACTACACGACCACCAATGCATGCAAGGTTTTAATTAGTCATCTTTATTTAAGTCTATATGTCATTTCATAATTTTCAGTTTGCAGCATTACCGCATCTAAACACCTTATGATTTTGTGTTTTTAGGAGATATCAGATAAAGCTAAAATGGCGCGTTCCAAAAATATTTATCAGCATAAAATGGGACGAGGTGGATATGTTTATGTCAAAGAGAAAATGGTAAGAGTACATAATGTTTGTTTTACAAATTGAGAGACGATCAGTTTGAGAAATGAATCTGTTTACATTGCACAATTTGCACATTTGCATTTAATACCCTCATATTTTCGATTATCTTGGTTTAACTTTACATGTGTATGCATCCTCATATTTTCGTTTATCTTGGTTAAACTTTACATGTGTATGCATTCGATATTTATTAGATCGAAAATAAAGAAATTAAAGCAGATGAAGAACCCCCGCGTGGTATAATGTGGTTGAAAGGAAGGGTAAATAGTATTAACTGTGTACTATCCAGATGATGAGATTAGATCAGTGGGAGATAAACTAGTAAGTTTGACTGCAAATTCCATTATTATGCTTATATACCAGCAGCATTAACTGTGTACTAGCAGTAGTAACTTGTATACCACCAGTATTAACTATGTACTAGCAGCAGGAACTGTGTACTAGTAGTAGTAAACACTTGGCATATTTTTCATTGAAGTTCATGAGCAGCACTAACTCTAGCTGAGCAGCATTCACATAAATATGAGCAGCAGTTACTCTAACAGCATCAAGAAGACTTTTAATCCCAACATTTCCCATATTTTTTTTGCAGAAAGAAGCTGATGACAAGATCAAGGAAGGAACCTTGAATCTTGATAATGGCACTGATGCCATGACAGTTGTGTTTGGTAAGGAAAAGGGAGGTTATGCAAGAGGAGTAGGAAGTGGAGTTACATACAAGAGGTATTTTGGTCTTCCTCGAAGCAAACAAGAAACTGATGAATGAATTGAGTTTCTTCAAACTCAACTTGATAATGAGAGACGCGAGCGTCAGCAAAAAGATTTATTGGTCAAGATATTTTCCACCGAGATGACCGAAAAAGATGTATTGATCAAGAAATTGTCCAATGAGATGACAGAAACAAAGGGAATACTTACTCAACTGATGGCACAGTTGAGTAAACAAGGGGTGCAGTTAAATTTTTCATCTCAATTGCCAGTAGCCTCAGATGTAATCCATTTTTTATGTTGTTAACAATTTCATTTTCTAATGCTAACACCACTGATGCTAATGATAGCAGGCATTGAACATAAACTGATGAGTCAATGTATTTCTTAATTTATATTGCAGGTGACTCCAATAGCCATTCACAATATAGATAGCAGCGCTTATGAGGTGGACGGAACTCAGTCAAGTGATGTTATACGTGCTAAAGATGCGAGAATTCAGGAGAAGTCTAATGGGCTTGTAACTTTGGAAAAGGTAATGGAAACAATGGTAAGTAATAAAACATCCCCCTTTGATTTTTGAATTTTACATAAATGAATAATGTACCGTGTTTTATATATACATATAGGAACCTGTTAAAACTGTCAGACCTAGAAAAACGCCTAAGTCACAACGAAATGGGTCTACAGATTCCCAATCGCAAGGAAATGTGTCTCCAACACAAGGAGTACCAACAATATGTATTTCAACATGTTTCTTGTTTTTTTTTTGTTTAAATAATGTAACGTGTTTTATACATATAGGAACCTATTAAAACTGTCGGACCTAAGAAAATGCCTAAGTCACGACAAAACGGGTCTCCAGATTCCCAATCGCAACAAAATGTGTCTCCAACACAAGCACTGCCAACAGTATGCATTTCAACATGTTTCTTGTTATTCTTTTGTTTAAATAATTTCTGATATATACATGCAAAAATTCTTTTTTTTAGCCATTTAAGTGCAAACTGTGACACTTAAAGAAATCAAATATTGTTGCTTTGGGTACCGTATACAAGTCTCATGGAAAACAAATGCTGCATAACCAAGCACTCCCAAATGATTGCTATAGAGTGTCAATTTATTCATCGTTAGTGGATGCAGCATGCATATCGGACGTAGGAAATAATGGGTTAAAAACAGTTAAGGAGGGCGTAGGTGGTTTCTTTGCATGGCCAAAGGGTCAAGTTATTCTTGAAGAGGAGGTATATACATGTGTTTTTTCAACCTACATATATATAATTCTTCATATTTAATTCAATGTTTGATACAAGCGTCTTTTGTTTACTACAGGTTACACCAACAACTATGATGCAAAAGATTAGTGACAACAATTGTGGACCAAAAGTACCATCGAAGCGCAAAAATTATGTCTCTATTGAAGCCATAAAGCAATTGCAAGCTAGGACGGCGAAGAGTCAAAAGGCTTTAAATTATGGTACTTGACAATTTGATTATGTACGACATTACAATTGTATATTTGGTTCAGTTATGTACATTCGAATTTTATTCAATTTGAAATTTCTTTTTGTTTTTAATTCTGCTATAAATATATATATATAATATATATTAAAATATATATATATATATATATATACTCATTCCAGCAGCACTAACATAGTACTAGCAGTAGTAACTCTGCTTCAACAGGACTAAATTAGTACTAGCAGTAGCAACTCTGCTCCAGCAGTACTAACTTAGTACTAGCAATAGTAACCCTGTGACTAAAAGATGCACTCACATAATATGGTCACGCTTATCAATATTATTGGTCACTCTTTGTTTAATTCGATGTGTGACTAAATATTACAAAATGCCACAGAAACTAAAAATTCATGTGACCATTGGATGAATAATAGTCACGCAAAATACACATTTCTTCACTTTAAACAGCATATGGTCACACTTATTAAAATTTTTGGCCACTTTATGCTTAATTGTATGTGACTAAATACCCAAAACAAACATGCTTTGTGTGACTAAATATTACAAAAGGCCACACAAACATAAAATTCAAGTAGCCATTGGATGATCAATAGTCACGCAAAATACACATTTCTTCACTTTAAACAGCATATGGTCACACTTATTAACACTTTTGGCCACTTTTTGCTTAATTGTTTGTGACAAAATACCCAAAACAAACATGCTTTGTATGACTAAATATTACAAAAGGCCACACAAACATAAAATTCAAGTGACCATTGGATGAACAATAGTCACACAAAATACACATTTCTTCAATTTAAACAGCATATGGTCACACTTATTAACACTTTTGGCCACTTTCTGCTTTTTTGTATGTGACTAAATACCCAAAACAAACATGCTTTGTGTGACTAAATATTACAAAAGGCCACACAAACATAAAATTCAAGTTGCCATTGGATGAACAATAGTCACACAAAATACACATTTCTTCACTTTAAACAGCATATGGTCACACTTATTAACACTTTTGGCCACTTTCTACTTTTTTGTATGTGACTAAATACCCAAAACAAATGTGGAAATCTAGAAGGGGGGTTGAATAGTTTTACCGGTTTTTAATTTGTTTCAAAAATTTACTTTTGAAAAACTTTGATTTGAATCTTAAGTGTAATCAATCAACACCAATATGAACTCTAAGCTATACTAACAAATATAAACAATAATTGTAAAGAGAAGAGATGGAAAAATCAAACTGGGACACAGAGATTTATAGTGGTTCGGTCACGAAGCTCTTCTTCGCCCTACTCCACTCCCCGAGTACCACACTCGAGAGTTTCAAGCACTATGTCAACAAACCTCCCTTCAGGCGGAGAAAACCGTACAACGTCGCTTATCCTATTTCTGACACTAAGCTAGATGTCGAGTGTTAATCTTAGCTAGCACCAATCTACCACGATCCACTTGATCCTTTCTACTTCACACACTCAACACACTAGACTCGATCTACCCGATCTACGCTTGATCAATCTTGATCAAGACACTAGCTCACAAGCTACAAGAGATAATCAATATCTCTATAAGATCACAATGATCTTCTCTCACAAACTCTCAAAAGAAAAATGAACTTGATGTATGCAAGGATACAACAAGTGTGTAACAAATGTTACAAGTACTCTAGCTACAACTACAACACTTTGTATCTTCTTGGATACCTTGTGTTCTTCTCTTGCACTAGAAGAGGAATGAAGGTAATCACTTAGTTGGATGATTGGATCACTCTTAAACAAAAGAAAACTAAACTAAATGATCAAGAAGAGAAAATGTGGTAAGGGTATTGAACTCAGAAAGTTCTGTGTGAAAAAGGATGCCCAAAACTGTGAAGTATGCTGGTATTTATAGGCAGAAAAAATCTGGCCTTTATGAAGGCACGACTCCACTAAATCACACACGGTACCACTAAATTTAGTGGTACCATGGTACCGTGCCAGACAAAAACGCTCCTCTTTTTGTCTTTTCTGGTGAAAACTTATTTGGGGAAGTTTGGAGCTGATTTTGGGGGGGGGGGGGAAATAGCTGTTATGATATTTGAACTTATTTTTCCAATAAAATATTTCTTAATTATACAAAAATAACTTGTAAAGTATATTTTTGTAAAAATGTTTTGTCACATTAAAAATGTGAAGTCTTAAAACACAAGTTCACTTCTTTGATCATTTGTCAAGTTGTAAATTTGTTTGTGCATACCTAGAGTGATTTGCGTAGAAACGGGATCTTTCGACTAAAAACTTGTTTACGTTAATTTTAACGTAACGTGATTTCACATTTTGTCATCCTCAAAATGTGAAGTTATCAAAAGATATAAATAACGTTTTTATAACATTATTTGCATCAACAATCTCCCCCTTTTTGATGATGACAAAACATAAACTCATTTTAGGTTAAAATTAGTTTTAACAAGTTTTTAATGAGTTTACATCCCATTTCTCCACCTTTTTGTCAAAGAAAAAACGTTGTTAAGGCTCCCCCTTGATGTATACTCCCCCTCGTTTGGAGGACACCAAGGAATCGAGCAATGATTCTTGCTACAAAACAAAGTTAGATGACAGGTATACAATATCTAACATGTAGCAATCACGACAAATATCCAACCACAAAAAAAATGATTAAGTAGCCAATCACCACACAAAAAATAAAATAACCATATAAAAAGCCCATTCATTCATAAGAATAAAATGTCATACATTAGTATGACTACATCATCAAAAGAAAAACAATCTACAAGAAGCATATAAAGATCTTAAATAATATGAGGCCCTAAGATTTTCTTCAAATGACAAAAGGGATCCTAAGTTTTTATTTTGGAAACTAAACATAAAGATGTTTAGTTGTTTGGGCTATTGGTTGGTGGAGGAGGTGGTATGATGGGTCCTTGTGGTGGTGTGAGAAGGTGTTCAAGGTAGGAAAACCTAAAGTTCAACTCATCCCTAAGGCAGAAGATGAGGTGTTGGTTGTGATGGCAACATGCACAACTTAGGGTATGTGGTTGTAGGGGATAAAGAATGGGGTGACCCATTAGTGGTTGTGGTGATGGTGAGGCGGAGGATGATGATGTGTAGGACCCAAGCTCAAAGGGAATTAATGGTGATAGGGTGAAGGTTAATACTAATGGTTGAGGAGGACTAGGAGGAGGTAAAGGTATGGTTGTCCTAATGGTGAAAGATGATGATGAGGTAGGCTTGGTTGAAGTGGCTTTTGATGGAGCCAAAGGTGTAGAGATAGATGTGGATGAATTGGTTGAGGGAAGTGGTGTGTGGACATCTTCATCATCATCCAAAGCGAGATCAATGAGAATTATCTCATTGGTTGGTTTGAGGTTGAACCTTGGCTTCTTTGCTTGATGAGAAGTAGTAGCCATGGTGGAAGACATGATAAGTGTATGATGAATGTGTGATGGTGAGGGAGATGCATGCATGATAAGAGCTTATATAGCCAAATCAAGGCATGCAAGGATGGATAGGATGGTGGATTTAGGGATTTGGGAGTATTGGAATCAGCATATGTTTTCAGATTCTCAGGAAAAGAAGGTCAAAAAGTGGAAGAGAACAGTTAAAAACGTCTTCCCAGGGTACGGTACCATTAAATCACCCAACGGTACCACTAAATTTAGTGGTGTCGTGCCCTATTTAGTGGTATCGTGTCCTGTAGTTGACATTTTTTCCAGTTCTGCAGGATCTAGGCTGCCTAAATGGGTAATTCTAAGAGGACTATTTGCAGCAAATCCTAATGCCTCAATTCACTAAAGAATAACCACATAGTTTTCCTAACACTAGCCACAACTAGCAACTAATAAGATCATGTGATTATCTAGAAATAGGCCACTATTAAGCATGCATTATATCAAGCAATTTTATCATCTAGTGCATGCAATAAAAAAAATAAAGAGTATGAACTAGATAAAGCTCATAAAAATAATTAAGCATTAAGCTTGATTAACTAATCAAAGTTACCAATGCCAAGTATGAAATACTAAGTAAATTCGAACTTGTTAATGCTAGATGGCCATAGCCAAGACCCCATTAACAATAACTTTCTATACAAGAATAATCTTTTCGTATCTATTCTATAATTATCCAAACATACTATACATAGTTATCTAATAAGCAGCAGAATCCTAACTCTAGCAGTAGTATCCACTTAGCTTATTAACTCGATTACTCCATCAGTAGAATAAATACACCAGCAGTAGAATGATTTAGCCTAGCAGCAGAATCATACTTAGTGTATTTTCCATTTAGATCCAAGAGCAGTATTATCCAACCTTTAGCAGCAGCATCTCAAAACCCAACAATCCTCCCCTAAACTTGATATTTTCTCCCAAAATCATCAAGTTTCCTTTAAGCATAGACAAACACCAGGAGGATGCTTCCAAACACATTCAATTCTGTTTTGAAGACTTAGGTTTTAGCACTCTTTCAGAATTCTTTAAAAGTTGATAGGCTTGATCCTGTGAAGAACCCTCTCTGTAACTGCAACATTCCAGGCTTCAACATCTGAGAAACAATTTCTTTGTCGAAATTCAGAGCAGGATAGTCCTTTTCTACTAACATATAGATAGTCACCCCATGAACACTCAATTCATGTACACCACAGGACTGATATAAATACCATTTCTGAACTGTGTTGTGTTTTATTGTTCTCCATTCAATGTCACTATCATGTGGCTCAAACATGATTTTCAAATAGTAATAAATCACCCTCTCATATACCTCCTCTAGCCTTGTATCACCAAATTTTCCCTTGTATAGCTTCCAGAGGGTAACCACATCCTCTCTATCCATATAATGTAACATCTGTGAAAACCTAACAAACCTATAATACAAACCATTTGTTCTTTTAATTTCCCAAAATGCTTCACTCCCATCATGGATTCCACTAGTATATGAGATAATTGGATGTTTTGTTGTCAGTAGAACTGCATTAATGACCTCAGGTTCTTTTTGTGTTGATAGAACTGAGAGAGCCATCATTCTTTTCATATAATCTTTAGATTCCTCCCTATCACCAGCTTTTTCTTTACTTTCACTCTCAGACTCAGAACTGCTCTTCTCAACTGCTTTTGACTTATCAGCTTTACTCTTTTTCCTTGCTTTCATTTTCAACTGTTAGCATTGATTTAAAAGTGATGGTCATTTGTATTATTTAAACTTTGTGTGTGTCGACTAAATGTAAAAGAATAGTAGAAAAGGGCTTTGTGTTGGACTAAGCTAGTATTGTATAAGTTAAAGTCCATGTATTACTTAGAATTGTTCAAGTCCAATACAAGCCCAACCAAGCCCATAGAAAACCCACTAGGGCATCACTCTTGTACCTATATAACACACACTCCTACCTCATTAGTAGGTGTGCATTAGAAGGGTAAGGTGGTAGTGTATGTGTGTCATTTGTATTCTTTCTTTCTCTTGTCTTCCAATCTAATCTCATACACGTTCCATTTATTCTCTACTGTGCCGACAATACATCTCACTCTTCATTATTTCTTACTCTTATATCACGCAATATCTGGTCCAATCTCTTAGGCTTATTTCTTATTATATATTAAGTGTGATAGTGTTAATATTCGTATGATATATTTGCTTATCTTAGATTCTGGTTCCATCTCTATACGAATATAATATATATTTAGTTGGTTGATAAAGTTGTGATCTTTGTTTATAACAAGAACACACTACCAGTTCTCTTTTTACCAATACCAGAAGTCTCCTTCTCCTCTTCCTTCACAACTTTTTCTTTCACATTTTCTTTTTGCACATTATCTTTTTCTTTCTCAACTTCAACCTCAGTCTCAGCTTTCTTAAACCTCTTTTTAACAATTTCTTTTTCCAACTCAGACCCCATTAGGATAAAACTCTCACTTTCTCTTTTAGCCCTTTCAAACTTCTTTTGAATTTCTTCATCTGAGTATTTCTTTAACTGCACAAGCTTCCAACCCTTCATATTCTTCAAGTAATACTCTTGAAATTTTCTGGTTTGCTTGACAGTTGGAGGTTTGAGCATCTTTTTCTTCTGTCTCTCAACAAGAAACCATTTCCTTCTTTTATCAGTGAATTCTTTTAACCATTTATCTCTTCCTTCTTCAGTGAAGGTTTCTTGTATTTCCTCCTTGACTAGCTTCAACAATTCCACATCAGTTTCACATCTTATTCTCTCCTCATCCCAAGCATCCAACACAGCTTTTGTTTTTGCCTTATCCTCAGCATGCTTCTTTTGTCTTTCAAGCTCTGCAAGATTTTCTTCCTCATACTGATCAGACAACTTCTTTGTAGCTTATTTATCATACCTTTCTTGAAGATGTTTTGGCCAGCACTCAAAAGGAACATCTTCAGGATAAGGTGCAGGCTCATCAACCATCTTACCTTTTCCTTTTCCAGTATATGTATGAGATTGAGCTGGCTTTTTGGATGGGATGGGTTCTCTAATTGGGGCACCTTTAACTGGAACTCTTGGAGGTGGTGGTGTAGCAGCAGGTTGTGGTTGTGGTTGTTGTTCAGGTGTTGGTTTTGATTTAGGTGTTTTTGTTTTGGATGGTTGTAATTGTTTCAACTGGATTATTGCTTCTGCTAAGCTTATCTCATCATCCAATTCAGCAGTTGTTTCTTTAACACCAACAGTAGGAACATGTTCTGGCTCAGCAGCAGGATTATCAACACTAGGAGCAGAATGCCCTGAACCAGCAGCAGAATCTCCCTTAGCTACCTTTTCAACAGCAGAATCATTACCCAAGCTTTTGATTGTTTCCACCATAACCTCAGTGTGTATATGCAGCTGCTCTGCATTCAAAGTTTTTAATTTGTCACCAATGTGCTCCTTTTTCCTTGTTTCTAATGCCACTTCATTACCAGACTTATCCTTAACCACAAATTCCTCCTCATTCTCACCAGAATCAACATTCATATCAACATTCTCATTGCACTCATTGCCAGCAACACCCTCATCATGAACAACACTTTCAACATTTGGTTCAACCTCCCCTGAAGTCTTTGTCTCTTTCCTCCCCTGTTTGGGAGCATCCTCCCCCAAACTTATGTCTTCAGAAGAGCTGATCATTTGTGCTTGTCCAACCTTTTTTAATCTTTTAAATACCCTGATTCTTGACCTCTGTTGACCTTCCAAATGCCTGATCCTTAGCTTCAAACCTTTTACTTCATGTTGTAGGTCAAGAACCTGAGATTCTAACTTGGTACATTTTTCCATCAATTCCTTAACAAGTTTCATACTATCCTCACCACTTCGGCCTGTGTTACTTGGCCCGAGAGGTGGATCACTGGATTTGTCATTGTGTACATTTTGTGATGCCAACAATTCATCAGTTTCATTTCTAGCCTCATCACTTCGACCTGTGTGACCTGGTCCGAGAGGTGAATCATAGGCATTTTCATCTTGTACATTATAGTCCATCAAATCATTAGTTTCTTCTCTACCCTCATCACTTCAGGATGTGTTACCTTCCCTGAGAGGTGAATCAATGGGTCCAAACTCAGTATCAAACCTAGTTTGATCACCTGAGCCCCCTACGTTTGCCATTTGGCTGGGGTTACCATCCTCTGTTTCTGGTTCATGAGAATCTTCCACAGTAGATGTTGCCATGGTTGAGGTCTTACTTATGTTAACACTTTCCTGCCCAGCTACTAAGCCAGAAGTAGTAGTGTTAGCCTCTCCCATCATGTCACCTACATCACCTGTGACAGCCTCATCTGCATCCATCCTAACACTGGCCTAAGGTTGCTCAGTGTTCTTATTTAGTGAATGCCTAGGGGATTGGGTCTTTTGAGGTTGTTCAGATGATTGTTCAGAGGTGGGTGTGGGATAGGTAGCTGTTGTGATTTCAGCACCTTCACCCTGAGTAGCAGCCAATTGCAACATATGTGGGAACAATGGAGTAACATTCCTAGAGAAACCTTGACCATTCTTTTTCAAATAAGAAAATAATTTCTTTTTAAGCAAAGGGCAGTCAAATGTATTTTTATGTACCTTAGGTTCTGAAAATTGATTATTCAAAATTAGTTGCAAAAACCTTGGGTAAATGTAATATTGTCTAGAAACATTCTTTTTCAGACCATCCATTATCATAGCCGAAAAATTAAATGGTTGTCCTTTGGACAGACAAATCAAAGCAGATGCTTGAGTTGTACTGAATTCATTCCAACCAGTAGTTTTAGGACTCAGACAATGGAGAATGGTATGAAGTAAAAATTTCCATTGTGGACAGAGAAGACCTTTGTAAAACTTTAAAGCATTTGTGTTCTTCTCATATCCCATGGTTTCAAGTTCTTGAAAAATGATAGAATTTTCAAGGCAAGTTATTTTCTCATCATCTGAAAAGTGAAGAGCTTCTTTTATAGATGATTCAAAGATAACTATCCTTTGGCCATCTACCACAGCCTTCAAATATTCTTCCCCATTTCTAGTTTTGATCTTAACAGTAGACCATAACTGTTTCATGTGCGAAATGTATATAGTTGGGTTTGCTGTTAATGCATACCTTATGTGAGTAGCATTAAGAAAGTATATTGCTTCAGCAAAACCATCAGCTTCTTGGGTCTTTTCAAGAAACGCAACCTATTGTGATTTTCAGAAAATGTTCTTTGCGACATTGTGAATTAGGGTTTTGATTTTTGGGGGTTTTTCCAATCAGATGTTAAAAAAAGTGTGAGGGTTTGAAATAAAGTCAATTTTGGGCGCACAAAGTTAATTGTGAGATCCAATTAGGTTTTAAACCCTTTCGGATCGATTTAGGTTTTATTCGCGCCAAATTTACAAAACCGACCCTAGACTTTCAAACCAAGCAGCAGAATCCCAAAAGTTTCCAAGCGAGCAGCAGAACCCCAACAGTAGGAAGTTTTGCCTAGCAGTAGAATGTCTGCTGATCTTTCCAAACACCTTTTTCTCATCCAATAAGCAATCCCCTTTGACTTATCCTGCAAGAGATTAGTCCAAAACCACAAAAACATGGGAAAGAATATACCACAATAATCACAATACATAGTTATACTTAGCAGTTGAATTAACAACTAGCAGCAGGCTAAATATAACTAACATCAGAACCAACCTTAAATTATAGCAAGCAGTAGAAACAACATATTTGATTAATAACAGTACAAACCCTTACAAAACATTACAAAAACAAAAAGAGATAAGAATTTTCAAAGATTGATCATTCCAATACCAGCAATTAAAAATTGAAATCTACCCACATCAAAACCTTTTGTGAGCAAATCTGCAACATTATTGTCAGTATGGATTTTAACAATTTGAATTAATTTCTTTTCAAAAGAATCTCTTATAAAGTGATGTCTTATCTCAATATGTTTTGTTTTGGAATGAAAACAGGATTTTTAATAATACACATTGTACTGTTATTATCAATGTAAATTTTGGTGTTCATAAAGTTGTACCCATAATCTAGCAATTGATTCTGAATCCAAAGCACTTGTCCACAGCAACTAGAAGCAACCACATACTCAGCTTCAGTTGTTGAATTAGCCACCACAGTCTGTTTCTTGCATTGCCAAGAGATCAACCTATGTCTAAGAAATTCGCAACCTCCAGTAGTTGATTTTCTGTCCAAACTTGCTCCAGCATAATCACTATCTGAGTATGCCACCAGATCAAAAGGTGAATCTTTAGGATACCAAAGGCCCAACCTAGGTTGACTCCTTAAGTACCTAAAAATCCTCTTCACAGCATTCAAGTGAGAAACTTTACGGGTCACTTGAAATCTGGTACAAGCACAGACAGCAAACAAAATGTCTGGCCTTGAAGCAGTTAGATACATCAAAGATCCAATCATGGATCTGTACAAATGGACATCAACCTCTTCCCCATCTTCATCCTTGATCAGAGGCTTGTTGGACTCCATGGTTGTCTTTGCTGGTTTCACATCAGAAAATCCAAATTTATTTAAAATATCAGCCACATACTTGTCTTGGCTGATGAAAATCCCATCTACTTTTTGCTTAACTTGAAGCCCCAGAAAGAAAGTGAGTTCCCCTATAGAACTCATCTGAAATCTGCTATGCATGAGCTTCTCAAATTCCTCACATAACACCTTGTTTGTAGACCCAAAAATGATATCATCCGCATATACTTGTACTAATAAGATATCCTTTTTGTCTTTCTTGATGAACAAAGTCTTGTCAATGGTTCCCCTGCTAAAACCATTGGTTAACAAATACTTTGATAAGGTAACATACCAAGCTCTAGGAGCTTGATGTAAGCCATACAATGCTTTCTCCACCTTGTAAACCCTATCAGGATAATTAGGGTCTTCAAAACCAGGTGGTTGGGTGACATAAACTTCCTCATCAATTGTCCCATATAAGAAAGCACTCTTCACATCCATTTGATACACAATGAAGTTCTTGAATGAAGCAAATGCCAAGAATAGTCTGATAGCCTATACTCTTGCTACAGGTGTTAATACTTCATCATAATCAATTCCCTCTTCCTGAGTGTATCCTTGAGCCACCAATCTTGCTTTGTTTCTGATCACTATTCTTCTTTCATCTCTTTTGCATCTGAACACCCATTTAGTACCAATTGCCCTTTTTTCCAGAAGGCAAATCAACCAATGTCCAGACCTCTTGAAGCTTGAACTGCAACAACTCCTCTTGCATAGCTTCTACCCAACTTTCATCTTGCAATGCCTTGTAGGCATTCTTGGGTTCCATTTGTGACAAGAAGCAAGCAAACATACAATTCAGTAAATCCTTGTGGCTATTTCTCTGATGAAGAGTTTGAGCAAATAACCCTTGATCAAACAAGTCCCTGAAACCTTTTGTTTTACTCCTTGTTTGAACAGCAGAATGAACATCACTAATAATTTGCTCCTTTGGATGATCCTTGTGGATTCTGGTGGTTGGAATAGGACTGAATGGAATTTCATTCTCCATGTTGTTTAAATCAGCCTCTGCACCAAACCCATCCAGAACTTCATCATCAGTATCTTCATAAGTGTGAACTAAACCAGGTATATCAGAGTCACTTGGATAGTTAACATCATCAGAGGATTTTCCAACTTCATTAGCAGTAGAAACTTGGGGTTCAGCAGTAGAATGAAAAGGCTTAGCAGTAGTTTCTTTTTGCTTAGCAGTAGGATCAAAGTTACTACTGCTAGTCTTGTTCTGCACTCCAACACTTTGTGGTTCTTCATTAACCACCTTTTTACCATCAGAAGGTTTATCCCCACCTTCTACATCTCTGTGAACAGCATCATCTTGTGAACTCTTGCCCTCTTTCTCTTTAGGTGTGAAAAGGTGATCAAGCTTCTACTTCTCAATTAAGATAAACTCCTTAGCAGATTCATTCTCCTTGGCTTGTGTACCTGCATTGGAATTATCTTGTGTACCTGCAGACTTGTTAGTTGTACCTGCATTCACTGGCTCATAATTCATACTTTTGGTTAATGAATCAATGTCAAACAGCCATTCAGGTCCACTTCCTACAACATTAGATGTAGTTTCACTAAACCTAACATGCAGATTTTCTTCTACATGCCTAGTTCTTTTGTTAAATACACTAAAAGCCTTACTATTTGTAGAGTATCTAACAAAGAAACCTTGGTCTGCCTTCTCATCAAACTTGCCTAGGTTGTCAATGGTATTTAAGATGGTAACAGGACACCCAAATGGTTTCAAGAAATCTATCATAGGTTTCCTACCATGCAACAATTCATAAGGGGTCTTGTTATGAGGCTTAACTACCTTACTCCTATTTTGCACAAAACAAGCAGTGTTAACTGCTTCAGCCCAAAAGGTAGTGGGTAACTTTGATTCAGACAACATAGTCCTAGCAGCCTCAATTAATGTCCTATTCCTCCTCTCAGCAACACCATTTTGTTGAGGAGTTCTAGCCAAGCTAAATTGTCTTAAAATACCTTTTTCAACACAGAACTGATTCATCACACTATTCTTAAATTCAGTTCCATTGTCACATCTAATTACCTTAACCTTATAATTAACTAGATTTTCTAATCTTGTTATGAAAGCCTTAAGAATGCCAGAAGTCTCATCCTTAGTAGCTAGAAAGAAAACCCAAGTAAATCTACTATAGTCATCTGTGACAACTAGACAATACATTTTCTTATTCAAACTTTTCACATAAGTTGGCCCAAACAGATCCATATGCAATATATATAAGGGCTCAGAAATAGAGTTCACCACTTTGGACTTACAAGAAGCTCTGTGCTGCTTTCCTATCTTACAAGCAACACAGGTTTCAGGATTTTCAAAAACTTTTGAAGGTAAACCTCTCACAAGGTTTGCATTAACCAATTTGTTTATTGTTTTGAAATTTAGATGGTCAAGCTGTTAGGAATCGTGGAAATTAGTTTATTTCCATTCCTGCTGATAGTGAAGCTTGTTCCTGCCGACAGTTATTCATTGTTGCTGCAGTCGGTTCCTGCTGATAGTTTTAATTTGTTTCTGCTGATTAGTAGTCATTGCTGCGGGTATTTTTAGTTGTTATCCCGTATGTTTAGAATGTTTGTTAGATTTATTTTTAGAAGAGATCATGTTTATATCTTCACACGTTTTCTTGTATGACGGGTTAGGGTTAGGGTTTCTTGTTAGTATAAAAGGAACACCCGTCTATGAGTTTTATATATCTTTTACGACTTAACAGTCTTCAATAATAATATCTTTTAGTTCATTATACGATCCATA
This sequence comes from Artemisia tridentata subsp. tridentata, assembly GCA_021014915.2. NCBI lineage: Eukaryota > Viridiplantae > Streptophyta > Magnoliopsida > Asterales > Asteraceae > Artemisia > Artemisia tridentata. The sequence goes on from CP139503.1 coordinate 71,919,031, forward strand.
GAGGATCATAGTC